>LR990936.1:14737946-15216245 GCA_905163415.1 Noctua fimbriata
TTTTAGAAGCTTACAAACTGTATGCAAAATGTTTCAAAGTATTGGTAAGGCGGTGTTTGCTTACATGGTTAGAATTATATTATTACATTTCCTCTTGCAAAAATGTCTTCTGTTTCAGATATCGTACAGAACATTTGATACTTTTTTATCGCAGTCTCGCGTTTATGCAGCTACAAATAATAAATATGCAAAATCAAGTCACGTCACATAACGCAGTAAGTTCAATTATGCATATTGTGCATTACTGCGTATTTATTTCGCTTTAGTAAGTGCAGCTTTACATGTGATTTTAATGTTTGTTTTTTATATTTTATGAATCTGTATTTTGATTCATTTAATGAACAATTCGAACAGTTTTTCTTTTGTTAATATTATGTAAAGTCTAGATTATGTTTGTGCCTGCAGGCATTCGTAGCTATTTTCACAATTTTATTCATTTCACTGTATCACTAAGAAGAAATTCAATATTAGTATTAAAGTGATATTTGCTACTTTTAGGTCCTTATTCTGGGCGTCGGCGTTGCTTTAATACTATTGATTGTGAAGCATATGACACTTATAATAATAACATGTTGGCAATGTGAGAAGTTCTATGCGTCTGTGGAGGAAGCTGAGTCTGTTTGTATACAGCGTGCGATGGATACAAACAGCCCAAGTAAGAACAAAATTACGGCAGTTAACTACAAAATAAATATTTCTGAATATCCACAATTAACCATTTGCTTATTATCTTACAGAGAGTGTCAGACACCTGTGCAAGCGCGTGCTACAAGTTAACCGGACCTTCAGTAAGATGACAGCGTGCGGTCTGTTTACTATAGACGCCTCTCTACCGATACCTCTGACAGGACTCATAACTAAATATATTATTGTACTGCTGCAGTTTGCTTTGCTTTAATAGTATTTTTGTGATCTGTGCTTTAACAAGGTAAATTTAAGAGTGTTGTAAATTACATGTACCATTATCTTCAGAATTAAATGTGTGTTAATGGGATCAAGCTTATTTAATTACAACGATAAACTATATTCACAGTGTAACAAACGAAGTTATCTTTTACCTGATCTGACAGGAACCAAATAAATGCTCAAATAATCAACATCAGAAGAATTGAGTGCTTTATTCTAAATTAAATTAACCTAATAAAATTCATTTTTCGACTAACAGCAGAACACATAATTATAAAAACATCAGAAAGGACAAGTGAAAGTTGGACTCGCACACGAATGATTCCGTACCATCACATAATGTTTAAAAACACCCACAAAATACGAAACCCTTTTTTATGATTTACTGTTTTCTGTTTAATTGTTATTATAGGTACCGTACGCACTATAAAATTTCACGTGTCGACCTACGATTTTAAAAATACAGCCTCGTGACAAATCGATCGACGGACAGACAGTATGGACTTAGTAACAGGACCCTGTTGGCATTCTTTGGGCACGGAACCCTAAAAATGAATCTAATTTATGTAATGTTATTCTAATTACGTACTGAATTCATTCATTTCTATTCTAACAGCGGAGAGCGTAGCAAGATTTCAAATAAATAAATCATGTCAAAAATTTCAAATCGTCCAGTAAAATTGTTTCGCGATAATAAACTGGACAAAGATGTCCTAAGATTAGTGCAACCCTTCAACATTATGCTCTCTGTATTTTTAACTTCAAAGTACAAAATTAGAAATAGATATATTACTCCGTGTGATAAGAAATGTCAGATATTGCTGTTCTTTACTATTTCGTTATTCAATGTGTTTTGCATCTATTTTTTGACCAACGATAAAAACAAAAGTTTAGACGTGTTTATCAATGTGAATACTATGGCCATTACAATTTTTTGTATTTATCTCACTATGTGTTGCCTCAGCGTCACATTGTTGATCATTTGTAACATTGTTCACAGTCGTAGCAACGTTTCTCTTATTTTAAAGATCCAAGAAATTCAAAGGAATATCGACATTAGCAAGAATGTCCGAAGTTACATCATCTGGAATTGGATCTCAATTTTTACAGTTTTCAGTATTGTCCTTTTGATGGAGTTACCATTTTACATAACAAAGCAGTCAATGGATTTTATTGACGTTAATACTCAATTACTGGTTATACAATATGATTTAAATTTAATTTATGGGGTTCGTCTGACAACTTTACTCACAACGTACCTTAAAGAATGGGTTCATAACATAAAGTTAAAAAATAATGAAGAACAAGATGAAGAATACTGTGACAACTTTTTTAGGACGTATCACAATATTTTAGAAGCTTACAAACTATATGCAAATTGTTTCCGGGTATTGGTAAGGCAGTGTTTTTTTTTGAATAGCCTGTACTGTCCCACTGCTGGGCAAAGACCTAGCCCAATTTCTTCCATGCGCTCTTTTCCCGTGCCACCTCGAACCAGCCCTCACGCTACGGGTCTAGATCGTCTCGGCTCTTTCTGAGCCAGCCTCGTCGGCGTTGTCCGTTTTACGGAAACCATTGTTTGGAAGCTTTTGACCAGCGGTCATCATGCATGCGGCTGACGTGACACGATTAACCCCAATCTGGCCTAGCCTTCTTCTCAACGTCAACTATGCCCGTTTTGGAACGCAGCGCGCAGCGTGGTGTTTCGAACCCTGTCTTGTATTTTGACACCTAGAATGCTGCGTTCCATTGCCCTTTGGGAATCTCCAAGGTGGAACTTCCGAGATTCGGTGAGTGACCAGGTCTGAGCATCGTAGGTTAGAACGGGCTTACATGGTTAAAATGATTGTAATTCCACTTCCTCAAACTCGTGCAACGAATTCTTCTTTTTCAGATAATGTACAGAACATTCGATACTTTTTATCGTAGTCTCGGATTTATGCAGCTACAAATAATAGATATGCAAAATAAAGTCACGTCACATAACGCAGTAAGTGCGAGTATGCATATTGTGTACGCGTATATTACGTATTTATTTCGCTGTAGGAAATGCAGATCATTTGTTTTAATGATGTTTTAGCTTTAAAAATCAGTATATTAATTTGATTAATTGTATGACCAATTCAAACAGTTTCTTTTTAATTATGAAAAGTCTATAATCTATATTTTTGCCTGCAGGCACCTATTTACTCAACTTTCATACATTTTTCTGTATTGTTAAGGAGCAACTCAATCTTAATATTTAAGTGGTATTTGCTACTTTTAGATCTTTATTCTGGGCGTCGTCAGCGTTTCTTTAATACTATTGATTGTGAAGTATATGACACTTATAATAATAACATGTTGGCAATGTGAGAAGTTCTATGCGTGTGTGGAGGAAGCTGAGTCTGTTTGTATACAGCGTGTGATGGATACAAACTGCCCAAGTAAGAACATAACTACGGCAGTTAACTACAAAATAACTATTTCTGAATATCCACAATTAACCATTTGCTTATTATCTCACAGAGAGTGTCAGACATCTGTGCAAGCGTGTACTTCAAGTTAACCGGACCTTCAGTAAGATGACAGCATGTGGTCTGTTTACTATAGACGCCTCTCTACCGATTCCTCTGACAGGACTCATAACTAAATATATTATTGTACTGTTGCAGTTTGCTTTGCTTTAATAGTATTTTCGTGATCTGTGCTAGATAAGGTGAATGTTATTGATTTAAGAGAATGTTCTTTATAATTAAATGTGTGTAAATGTAATCAAGCTTATTTAACTACAACGATAAATCATATTATTCATAGTGTACCTAGACGAAGCAATCTTATACATGATCTGACAGAAACCGATTAAATGCTCAAATAATCAACATCATAAAAATTGATTACTTTAACCTAATAAAATTCATTTGTCATCTAACAGCAGAACACATAATTACATAAACATCAGACCTGACAACTGCGAGTTGGATTCGTACACGAATGGTTCCGTATCACCGTACAATAATTAAATACACTTAAATACACGAAACCCCTTTTACTGTATTTTGTTTTTATTAATTGTTGTTATAGGCACCCACCATAGTAATACGAACTTCAAAAATTTCAAGTGTCGACCTATTACGGTTTAAAACAAACGGTGACAAATTGCCGGACGGAGAGACAGTGGAGCCTTAGTAATATGGTAATATTGGCATCCTTTTTTCCTTTTTTTTTCCTCTTATTGAAATAAATACATTTTTTTTTTTTTTTACGGAATCCTAAAAATAACCCTAATTTGTGTGATGTTAACTTAATTACGTACTGAATTGATCACTTCCTTCATTTAGGGAATTAAAATTCATTTCTATTCTTACAGCGGAAAGTGTAGCAAGCTTATAAATAAATAAAAAATGTCGAAAATTTCGGTAGTCGTCGATAATAAACTGGACAAAGACATCCAAAGATTAGTGCAACCCTTCAACATTATGCTCTCTGTATTTTTAACTTCAAAATACAAAATTAGAAATAGTTTTATTACTCCGTGTGATAAGAAATGTCAGATATTGCTGTTCTTTACTATTTCATTTTTCAACGTGTCCTGCATCTATTGTTTGTTCAACGAAAAAAACAATAATTTAGCTGCTTTAATAAAAGGGAATAAAATGGCGCTTACAATTTCTAGTTTTTATCTCATTAAGTGTTGCCTCAGCTACATACTGTTGATTACTTGTAACATTGTTCACAGTCGTAGCAACGTTTCACTTATTTTAAAGATCCAAGAAATTCATAGAAGTATCGACATAAGCAAGAGTGTCCGAAGTTACATCATCTTGAATTGGTTCTCAATTCTTACAGTTTTCAGTATTATTCTTTTGTCGGAATTACCAGTTTACGTAATAAAGCAGTCAATTGATCTAATTGACATTGGCTCTGGATTACTCGTTATTCAATATGATTTAAATTTTATTTATGGGATTCGTCTGACAACTTTGCTCACAACGTATCTTAAAGAATGGATTTATAAGAACCACTTAATAAATGGTGAAGAACAAAATGAAGAATACTGTAAACATTTTTTTAAGACGTATCACAATATTTTAGAAGCTTACAAACTGTATGCAAAATGTTTCAAAGTATTGGTAAGGCGATGTTTGCTTACATGGTTAGAATTATATTATTACATTTCCTCTTGCAAAAATGTCTTCTGTTTCAGATATCGTACAGAACATTTGATACTTTTTATCGCAGTCTCGCGTTTATGCAGCTACAAATAATAAATATGCAAAATCAAGTCACGTCACATAACGCAGTAAGTTCAATTATGCATATTGTGCATTACTGCGTATTTATTTCGCTTTAGTAAGTGCAGCTTTACATGTGATTTTAATGTTTGTTTTTTATATTTTATGAATCTGTATTTTGATTCATTTAATGAACAATTCGAACAGTTTTTCTTTTGTTAATATTATGTAAAGTCTAGATTATGTTTGTGCCTGCAGGCATTCGTAGCTTTTTTATTCACTTCATTGTATCACTAAGAAGAAATTCAATATTAATATTAAAGTGATATTTGCTACTTTTAGATCCTTATTCTGGGCGTCGGCGTTGCTTTATTACTATTGATTGTCAAGTATATGACACTTATAATAATAACATGTTGGCAATGTGAGAAGTTCTATGCGTCTGTGGAGGAAGCTGAGTCTGTTTGTATACAGCGTGTGATGAATACAAACTGCCCAAGTAAGAACAAAATTACGGCAGTTAACTACAAAATAAATATTTCTGAATATCCACAATTAACCATTTGCTTATTATCTTACAGAGAGTGTCAGACACCTGTGCAAGCGCGTGCTACAAGTTAACCGGACCTTCAGTAAGATGACAGCGTGCGGTCTGTTTACTATAGACGCCTCTCTACCGATACCTCTGACAGGACTCATAACTAAATATATTATTGTACTGCTCCAGTTTGCTTTGCTTTAATAGTATTTTTGTGATCTGTGCTTTAACAAGGTAAATTTAAGAGTGTTGTAAATTACATGTACCAATATCTTTATAATTAAATGTGTGTTAATGGAATCAAGCTTATTTAATTACAACGATAAATTATATTCATAGTGTAACAAACGAAGTTATCTTTTACCTGATCTGACAGGAACCAAATAAATGCTCAAATAATCAACATCAGAAGAATTGAGTGCTTTATTCTAATTTAAATTAACCTAATAAAATTCATTTTTCGACTAACAGCAGAACACATAATTATAAAAACATCAGAAAGGACAAGTGAAAGTTGGACTCGCACACGAATGATTCCGTTCCATCGCATAATGTTTAAAAACACCCACAAAATACGAAACCCTTTTTTATGATTTACTGTATTCTGTTGAATTGTTATTATAGGTACCATACGCACTATACAATTTCACGTGTCAACCTACGATTTAAAAAATACAGCCTCGTGACAAATCGATCGACGGACAGACAGTGTGGTCTTAGTAACAGGACCCTGTTGGCATTCTTTGGGCACGGAACCCTAAAAATGAATCTAATTTATGTAATCTTATTCTAATTACGTACTGAATTAATTCATTTCTATTCTAACTGCGGAGAGCGTAGCAAGATTTCAAATAAATAAATCATGTCGAAAATTTCAAATCGTCCAGTAAAATTGTTTCGCGATAATAAACTGGACAAAGATGTCCTAAGATTAGTGCAACCCTTCAACATTATGCTCTCTGTGTTTTTAACTTCAAAGTACAAAATTAGAAATAGATATATTACTCCGTGTGATAAGAAATGTCAGATATTGCTGTTCTTTACTATTTCGTTATTCAATGTGTTTTGCATCTATTTTTTGACCAACGATAAAAACAAAAGTTTAGACGTGTTTATCAATGTGAATACTATGGCCATTACAATTTTTTGTATTTATCTCACTATGTGTTGCCTCAGCGTCACATTGTTGATTATTTGTAACATTGTTCACAGTCGTAGCAACGTTTCTCTTATTTTAAAGATCCAAGAAATTCATAGGAATATCGACATTAGCAAGAATGTCCGAAGTTACATCATCTGGAATTGGATCTCAATTTTTACAGTTTTCAGTATTATTCTTTTGATGGAGTTACCATTTTACATAACAAAGCAGTCAATGGATTTTATTGACGTTAGCACTCAATTACTGGTTATACAATATGATTTAAATTTAATTTATGGGGTTCGTCTGACAACTTTGCTCACAACGTACCTTAAAGAGTGGGTTCATAACATACAGTTAAAAAATAATGAAGAACAAGATGAAGAATACTGTGACAACTTTTTTAGGACGTATCACAATATTTTAGAAGCTTACAAACTATATGCAAATTGTTTCCGGGTATTGGTAAGGCAGTGTTTTTTTTTTAATAGCCTGTACTGTCCCATTGCTGGGCAAAGGCCTAGCCCAATTTCTTCCATGCGTTCTTTTCCCGTGCCACCTCGAACCAGCCCTCACGGTACGGGTCTAGATCGTCTCGGCACCTCTTTCTGAGCCAGCCTCGTCGGCGTTGTCCGTTTTACGGAAACCATTGTTTGGAAGCTTTTGACCAGCGGTCATCATGCATGCGGCTGACTTGACCCGATTAACCCCAATTTGGCCTAGCCTTCTTCTCAACGTCAACTATGCCCGTTTTGGAACGCAGCGCGCAGCGTGGTGTTTCAAACCCTGTCTTGTATTTTGACACCTAGAATGCTGCGTTCCATTGCCCTTTGGAAATCTCCAAGGTGGAACTTCCGAGATTCGGTGAGTGACCAGGTCTGAGCATCGTAGGTTAGAACGGGCTTACATGGTTAAAATGATTGTAATTCCAGTTTCTCAAACTCGTGCAACGAATTCTTCTTTTTCAGATAATGTACAGAACATTCGATACTTTTTATCGTAGTCTCGGATTTATGCAGCTACAAATAATAGATATGCAAAATAAAGTCACGTCACATAACGCAGTAAGTGCGAGTATGCATATTGTGTACGCGTATATTACGTCTTTATTTCGCTGTAGGAAATGCGGATCATTTGTTTTTATGATGTTTTAGCTTTAAGAATCAGTATATTAATTTGATTAATTGTATGACCAATTCAAACAGTTTCTTTTTAATTATGAAAAGTCTATAATCTATATTTTTGCCTGCAGGCACCTATTTACTCAACTTTCATACATTTTTCTGTATTGTTAAGGAGCAACTCAATCTTAATATTTAAAAGTGGTATTTGCTACTTTTAGATCTTTATTCTGGGCGTCGTCAGCGTTTCTTTAATACTATTGATTGTGAAGTATATGACACTTATAATAATAACATGTTGGCAATGTGAGAAGTTCTATGCGTCTGTGGAGGTAGCTGAGTCTGTTTGTATACAGCGTGTGATGGATACAAACTGCCCAAGTAAGAACATAACTACGGCAGTTAACTACAAAATAACTATTTCTGATTATCCACAATTAACCATTTGCTTATTATCTTACAGAGAGTGTCAGACATCTGTGCAAGCGTGTACTTCAAGTTAACCGGACCTTCAGTAAGATGACAGCGTGTGGTCTGTTTACTATAGACGCCTCTCTACCGATACCTCTGACAGGACTCATAACTAAATATATTATTGTACTGTTGCAGTTTGCTTTGCTTTAATAGTATTTTCGTGATCTGTGCTAGATAAGGTGAATTTTATTGATTTAAGAGAATTTTAACATACATGTATTTTCTTTATAATTAAATGTGTGTAAATGTAATCAAGCTTATTTAACTACAACGATAAATCATATTATTCATAGTGTACCTAGACGTAGCAATCTTATACATGATCTGACAGAAACCAAATAAATGCTCAAATAATCAACATCATAAAAATTGATTACTTTAACCTAATAAAATTCATTTGTCATCTAACAGCAGAACACATAATTACATAAACATCAGACCGGACAACTGCGAGTTGGATTCGTACACGAATGGTTCCGTACCACCGTACAATAATTAAATAAACGAAACCACTTTTACTGTATTTTGTTTTTATAAATTATTGTTATAGGTACCCGTAGTAACACGCACTCCAAAAATTTCAAGTGTCGACCCATTACGGTTTAAAAGATACAGCCTTTTGCCAAATTGCTGGACGGAGAAACAGTGGAGTCTTAGTAATAGGGTAATATTGGCATCCTTTTTACGGAATCCTCAAAGTAACCCTAATTTGTGTGATGTTAATTTAATTACGTACGGAAATAATCACTTCCTTCATTTAGGGAATTAAAATTCATTTCTACTCTTACAGCGGAAAGTGTAGCAAGCTTATAAATAAATAAACAATGTCGAAAGTTTCGGTAGTCGTCGATAATAAACTGGACAAAGACATCCAAAGATTAGTGCAACCCTTCAACATTATGCTCTCTGTATTTTTAACTTCAAAATACAAAATTAGAAATAGTTTTATTACGCCGTGTGATAAGAAATGTCAGATATTACTGTTCTTTACTATTTCGTTATTCAATGTGTTTTGCATCTATTTTTTGACCAACGATAAAAACATAAGTTTAGACGTGTTTATCAATGTGAATACTATGGCCATTACAATTTTTTGTATATATCTCACTATGTGTTGCCTCAGCGTCACATTGTTGATTATTTGTAACATTTTTCACAGTCGTAGCAACGTTTCTCTTATTTTAAAGATCCAAGAAATTCATAGGAATATTGACATTGTGATAAGAAATGTCAGATATTGCTGTTCTTTACTATTTCATTTTTCAACGTGTCCTGCATCTATTGTTTGTTCAACGAAAAAAACAATAATTTAGCTGCTTTAATAAAAGGGAATAAAATGGCGCTTACCATTTCTTGTTTTTATCTCATTAAGTGTTGCCTCAGCTACATACTGTTGATTACTTGTAACATTGTTCACAGTCGTAGCAACGTTCGCGGGCCTGTGGACGGCGAGTTATGGGCTAGCTCGCAGTCTGGCCGTTTTATGACGACAGGCCGTGTCGACGGCGCGTTCGTGTTCCACGCGCGCCTCAAAGAGATGTCAGCAACCACGTAGGGGTCCGCACGGGCCGATGCCTGCCAGGGCTGCGGGACTGTTCGAAAGAGATACCGCGGCCCTGGAACACAAAGGGCAAAGAAGGAACATGGATGGGTTTCAGTCAGTACAAGTCTGACACTCCCTTCCGCTACGCCCAGAGCGGGGGGGGTCATTTGATGATTTCCCATCCTAAAAAAAAAAAAAAAAAGTCGTAGCAACGTTTCACTTATTTTAAAGATCCAAGAAATTCATAGAAGTATCGACATAAGCAAGAGTGTCCGAAGTTACATCATCTGGAATTGGTTCTCAATTCTTACAGTTTTCAGTATTATTCTTTTGTCGGAATTACCAGTTTACGTAATAAAGCAGTCAATTGATCTAATTGACATTGGCTCTGGATTACTCGTTATTCAATATGATTTAAATTTTATTTATGGGATTCGTCTGACAACTTTGCTCACAACGTATCTTAAAGAATGGATTTATAAGAACCACTTAATAAATGGTGATGAACAAAATGAAGAATACTGTAAACATTTTTTTAAGACGTATCACAATATTTTAGAAGCTTACAAACTGTATGCAAAATGTTTCAAAGTATTGGTAAGGCGGTGTTTGCTTACATGGTTAGAATTATTTTATTACATTTCCTCTTGCAAAAATGTCTTTTATTTCAGATATCGTACAGAACATTTGATACTTTTTATCGCAGTCTCGCGTTTATGCAGCTACAAATAATAAATATGCAAAATCAAGTCACGTCACATAACGCAGTAAGTTCAATTATGCATATCGTGCATTACTGCGTATTTATTTCGCTTTAGTAAGTGCAGAACAATGAACAATGAACAATGTATACAGTGCAATGTGCTCTTGTTTTATGAAATAAATATTTTATTATTATTATTATTTATTATTAGCTTTACATGTGATTTTAATGTTTGTTTTTTATATTTTATGAATCTGTATTTTGATTCATTTAATGAACAATTCGAACAGTTTTTCTTTTGTTAATATTATGTAAAGTCTAGATTATGTTTGTGCCTGCAGGCATTCGTAGCTATTTTCACAATTTTATTCATTTCACTGTATCATTAAGAAGAAATTCAATATTAATATTAAAGTGATATTTGCTACTTTTAGATCCTTATTCTGGGCGTCGGCGTTGCTTTAATACTATTGATTGTAAAGTATATGACACTTATAATAATAACATGTTGGCAATGTGAGAAGTTCTATGCGTCTTTGGAGGAAGCTGAGTCTGTTTGTATACAGCGTGTGATGGACACAAACAGCCCAAGTAAGAACAAAAATACGGCAGTTAACCACAAAATAACTATTTCTGAATATCCACAATTATCCATTTGCTTATTATCTCACAGAGAGTGTCAGCCATCTGTGCAAGCTTGTACTTCAAGTTATCAGGACCTTCAGTAAGATGACAGCGTGCGGTCTGTTTACTTTGGATGCCTCTCTACCGATACCTCTGACAGGACTCATAACTAAATATATTATTGTACTGTTGCAGTTTGCTTTGCTTTAATAGTATTTTGTGATCTGTGCTATAATTTTATTGATTTAAGAGAATTGTAAATTACACGTATCTTCATAATTAAATGTGTGTTATTGTAATCAAGTTTATTTAATTACAACTAAAAACTATGTGCATAACAAAGCAGTCAATTGATTTAATTGACGTTAGTACTCAATTACTGGTTATACAATATGATTTAAATTTAATTTATGGGATTCGTCTGACAACTTTGCTCACAACGTATCTTACAGAATGGGTTCATAACATACAGTTAATAAATAATGGGGAACAAGATGAAGAATACTGTGATAACTTTTTTAAGATGTATCACAATATTTTAGAAGCTTACAAACTGTATGCAAAATGTTTCCGAGTATTGGTAAGGCATCGTTTACTTTTATTTTTTTAATAGCCTCTGCTGCTCCACTGCCCTAGCAGTGGAGCAGCAGAAGCAGCGTGTGGTCTGTTTACTGTGGACGCCTCTCTACCGATAACTTTTACTGCACTTATGACTAAGTATATTATTGTACTGCCGCAATTTTTGCTCTCCTGTAAAATAATCCACTTATTAAACACCTACACGTGCAAGCATCATCTTTATCTGCCGCCTTTACACAACTATGTTGGGATCGGCTTCCAGTGTAACCGGATCCTGCTGAATATATATTATAATAATATATACAGTATTTTACGTGGAGCGACTGCCCATTTGGAGTCCACAACCCAGTTAGTCCTGGATATTACGATACCCGTTTGTAAGACTAGTTATCAGACGTTCGGGTCACTGACTACCTGTAAGGACTGCCAAAGATCTATAAATGGCGGCCGGGACGAACAGTTTAGCATGCTTTCCGAGGCACGGAGGAAACTATATGTAATGGATGGTCACGGCTTACAATTGCGAGCATTAGATTTAATATATCGGGTTTTAGGAAAGGAAACGGTAATTGGTTATTGTTCCTACTTTTTTTACTACTTTTTGGATGGAAACTGAGACTTGTGAAAGGTATTGCCATTTACCATTGACTGGATTCACGGCTTACTATGTTATTGTTCTGCTGCAGTTTGAAGTCTCCAGAAGCTTTTGTGAAAGTACTTTTCTTAAATGTTATATCTTGGAATTTAACTGCACTTAATTTGGAGTGAGATTAAGATTTCGGTTCGAGGTTCTTTGGTTTGAAGTCTAAACCAAAGAACCTTGCTTTATGGTGACGGGTCTCATGTAATCATGACACCCGTGAAGCAAATTGCAGCCGTACAATAATGTAGTCGATACTACATTATTGTACTACTGCAATTTGCTATGTTTTGACAGTATAACGTGCTTTAAATAAGGTGAATTTTATTAACTGAATAGAATTGTTAAAAAAGTGCATTGTAAATTTAAAAAATAAAATTATATGTGTCATTAATATAATTAACCTTATAAGACTGCTAACATCAACGATAACCATATTGATAGAGTAATCTTTTTCATGTCGTCTAACAAGAAAAATGATTATTCAAAAATCAATAACATTAAAGTACTTCGATCTATATTAAATTAACCTTATCAAATTCAGTTATAGTCTAAAAGTGTATAACATAATACAACAAAAAACAATCATGTGGCAACCTTCAGTGACTAAGGTTGAGTTTTTACTTAATAACAAACTGGACAAAGACGTCCAAAGAATAGTTCAACCTTTCAACATTATCCTCTCTGTATTATTCTCTTCTAAATACAAAATAAGAAAGGGTTATATCACTCCATGTGTAAAAAAGTATCGTATACTACTGTTCTTCATTATTTTGTTTTTTAATCTGTTAAGTGTCTGGTGGTCTAAAGATGTTCATAAATTGTATGACATATTCTGGATTTGTTTGACTTTTTATTATATTGGCCACATACTGCTGATTATTTGCAACATTGTCCATAGTCGAAGGAATATTTATCTTATTATGAGAATCCAAGAAATTCACAGGAGCATTGACATTAGCAGGAGCGTTAGAAGTTACATCACCTGGAATTGGATCACACTTTTGTCTGTATTAATATTTTTTATTTGGAGCATTTCGTTTTTTTTCATTGTAAATTCAATGACTTTCGTGAATCTTAGCAGTGATTTACTCGTCTTTGGATTTGATTTAAACCTCATTTATGGTATTCGTCTTATGAGATTGCTGACAATGTATCTCAAGGAATGGATTAAAAATGTACTGATTGTAATAAATATTGAAGAAGAAAACAATGAATATTGTGAAAAATTGTGTGGCATTTTAGGTACGTAAAATTCGTTCATTGAACTAACGGACATCTAATGCCTACAGCTATGGTCAGCTGGCGGGCGTTCGAGTGTGCGTGTCGAGTCGGCCGCTAACATTGCATGAGTGTGTGTGCAGGGACGTTGTTGCCCATACGTTTTGCGTTTAATAAGGATAACTATTTTATAAAAAAAGACTAGGTTTGATTTAAATTTATTTAATTACGGATGTTGTTTTAAACTTACAATTTAATATTCTAATTGGGGTGTCTGAGGTATTGCGCTTAATCTGTTACACGTTATAATACCACGAAATGATTCATTCTGAATATCCTCAATAAATGTTTCTTAATTTTTATGTACGAAAAGTATCAGATAATTATGCAAGCGCGTACCACAAGTTAACCAGACCTTCAGTAAGATGAAAGCGTGTGGTTTGTTTACTGTGACGCCTCTCTAACCGTACCATTGACTGGAATTATGGCTTACTATGTTATTGTTCTGCTACAGTTTGCTTTTCTTTAAAAATGTGTTTTAAAGAAAACTCTGTGAAAGTACTTTTCTTAAATGTTATATCTTGGAATTTAACTGCACTTAATTTGGAGTGAGATTAAGATTTGTATACGTTTTAAAGTTGAAGTCAAAGAAGTCGGCATTCTGGTGACGTGTCTTATGTATAAAAATAAAATTATACGTGTCATTAATATGATTAACTTTATAAGACTGCTAACATCAACGATAACCATATTCATAGTGTACGCACACGAAGAGTAATCTTTTACACGTTGTGATCTAACCAGAAAGATAATTATTCAAAAATCAATAACATTAAAGTACTTTGATCTATATTAAATTAACCTTATCAAATGCAGGTATAGTCTAAAAGTATATTACATAATACAACAAAAAACAATCATGTGGCAACCTTCAGTGACTAAGGTTGAGTTTTTATTTAATAACAAACTGGACAAAGACGTCCAAAGAATAGTTCAACCTTTCAACATTATCCTCTCTGTATTATTCTCTTCTAAATACAAAATAAGAAAGGGTTATATCACTCCATGTGAAAAAAAGTATCGTATACTGCTGTTCTTCATTATTTTGTTTTTTAATCTGTTAAGTGTCTGGTGGTCTAAAGATGATCATAAATTGTTTAACATATTCTGGATTTGTTTGACTTTTTATTATATTGGTCACATACTGCTGATTATTTGTAACATTGTCCATAGTCGAAAGAATATTTCCCTTATTATGAGAATCCAAGAAATTCACAGGAGCATTGACATTAGCAGGAGCGTTAGGAGTTACATTATCTGGAATTGGATCATACTTTTGTCTATATTAACTTTTTTTATTTTGACCATGTCGTTTTTTTTTATTCTAAATTCAATGACTTTCGTGAATCTTAGCAGTGATTTACTCATCATTGGATTTGATTTAAATCTCATTTATGCTATTCGTCTTATGAGATTGCTGACAATGTATCTCAAGGAATGGATTAAAAATGTACTGATTGTAATAAATATTGAAGAAGAAAATAATGAATATTGTGAAAAATTGTTTCAAAAGTATTTGAATATTATGAAAGCCTACTCAGTGTATAAAAAATGTTTCCGAATATTGATAAGTCAGTGTTTGCTAAAATGTAAATATTTTCTTTTGTGGTCCTTTCTACCAATATTTTTTTTAACAGATATTTTGGCGCACAATCGACTCATTCTTTCGTGCCGTATTATTTTTGGAAATTAATTTAATACATTTGACAACAAAAACGACGTCGATACACAAAGTAAGTACTAAATTATTGGTTATTTAAAAAAAAAAAAACAACAACACTCTTTCCTATTTGTTTGTTTTATATACAGACGTAAATTCACGCCTATTTGCCCAAGGGGTAGGCTGAAAGTTCTCATACACGTCAGTTGCGATTTTTCATACACTTCAGCAAAACATATAATTCATGATTTTCCATTGCAATCGATAGTGTAAATTTCATTTCCAGCCCGATTTGAACGTTGTACTCCTGGCCTTTATTGTAGTCGTATGGATTATAAAGGATTTGACACTCACAATCATAACAAGCGTGCAATGTGAGAAATTTCATATATCCGTAGAAGAAGCTGAGGCCGCCTGTATACAGCGTGATATGAATACTAACTGTCCAAGTAAGAACTACAATTTTGAAACACTGTTTTAAGCTTTCGTGGTTTACAACTAAACTTATACTGTCACTTACGGGATATCTTCAACCCACGATTATGGCGCTTGCAACAGCGTCGAAATATTGGGAGCTCAAAATAATGAATAATCACGGAAGATAACCCGTAAGTTATATTATGAGTAGAATTTTGAGTTCAAATTATTTGTATTTGTTGATAAGTAATTCTATTTATTTTTTCTACAGAGGGTGTCAGACACCTGTGCAAGCACGTGCTTCAAGTTAACCGGACCTTCAGTAAGATGACAGCGTGCGGTTTGTTTACTGTGGACGCCACTCTACCTATACCTCTGACAGGACTCACGACTAAATACATAATTGTATTGCTGCAGTTTGTGTTGCTTTAAAATTGTATTTAGGTCGATTACTAATTCTTAAAAATATGTGTAATATTTCATAATTAAATGTGTTTCTAATGATGAATGATTTGACTACACACTTTAGAGCCATTGCACACAATAGGATCCATTCCCTGGATCTGATTTGTACAGTTCGTTGCGATCTACGATCGCATGGTCGGTCATTTGCTGCCACGATCCGATCTTGCGTTACTGGACAGCGAGTCGTGCTTTAGAAACGAAGTGCGCAATACGTCAAATGAATTTAGATAACGAAGACATAATATTGCAAGGGCTGCGTTAAATTCAAAGAAAAGAATATATCCCGACACTCATCTTATGAAGATAGATTTTAAATGTTCTTCAGAATTAATCAAGAAAGTTTTGAAGAAAGATTTGCTGTCTGTTATTGAAGAGTTCCATTGATATGTCCGAAGATCAGCATCAGATCTTGACTAAATTTAAACGGGACCACAGCGGAATAATATTCGTACAAACAAAAAAAGAACCATCAAAATCGGTTCACAACTGGCGAAGAGATCGCTGAACAAACACACAAAAAAAATCTGACGAATTGATAATCTCCTCCTTTTGAAAGTCGGTTAAAAATAATGATTAGAAACAGTTTACGGTAAGTATTTGTAATTTTTACCATTCACAAAATTAATTGTTATTTTGATATTCTTCACAAACATTTTAAGAATTACCTTTGCAAGAAATTTATCAGTGTTAGGACAGGTTTAGTATTTCGAGGGTGTTAGTGTTTGCAAAAGGGTTATCATAATGTAGAGTAATTGACGAATTTTCTTTTTGGGGAGTTATATTATGGTCTTCTTTATCGTGTGATTAGTGCCTAACTTAGTGTCAGAGTTTTTATGCTGCCCATGCCTCTGACTTGGCTTTACATGCCATCGAGAAATATATCTCAGGCTTGGTGGTTTCTTCACGAGGTTTTCCTTCACCGAAGAAAGTTTTTAATTATACGATATGCACTTGAATCCAAAAAATCAGAGGTGTGTTCGTGCCACGAATTCAGTACATAGAATTTTTTCATCGGTTATTAAAAAAACAGCTGTTTCCTACAAAAGTGCATTACCTACAAGGTCTAAATGTATGGAGCAGCTGATTATTTTATTTTTAATAACCGATAAAAAAAACTATGTAGGGGGAGGGGGGTCAGAATGATGTACTGAATACGTGGTAACCCTTTTCGCGTCGGTGTCCCTTCCACCCCTATTTATTCTGTAATGTCGTATATTGATTAATTTCTCAGTTAATTCATTGCTTGCACTCATTTTACAACAACAAAAAAAACATTCAATGCAAGCGAACGCAACGCTCTCTGTCTCCGGCGGCAGAACAACAACTGAACGTTGCGATCCAAATGGATCGCGATATCGGAATGCAACCAGTGTGGATGTGATAAGAGAACTCTGTACATCGCATAGATCGCAGCGATCTGCGGATTGGATTGAATGACCTGAACATCATCATCATCCACATCCTGTGTGTAGAGGCTCTTAAGGTGGAAGCGCCTGGGTAGCCTGCAAAATTTTCTTACGTTTTTTGCAATTTGTAGGTCAGTGTTAGGTTGTATGTTGATGAAAAATGAGTCGTGTAAGTAACACGTATGTAGGTACATAATTATAATAATTCCATAGATAAAGTAAAAAAAGTAATCTTTTACGTAAAGTAATGATTGACAGGAAACATGATAAATGTTCAAGAAGCAGCATTAAAAGTAATTGCAGTGGTCAACATTTGATTACCTACCTTAATAGAATTCAGTTGCTTTCAAACAGCATAATATAAAACAACCATCATGTGGAAGCCTTCAATGACTCCAGTTGAATTGTTCCTCAATAATAAACTGGACAAAGACGTCGAAAGAATAGTTCAACCTTTCAACATTATGCTCTCTGTATTCTTGTCTTCTAAATACAAAATAAGAAAGGGTTATATTACTCCATGTGAAAAGAAGTATCCTATACTGCTGTTCTTTATTTCTTCATTTTTTAATCTGTTTACTGACTTTCGTTTTTTTTCCGATTTCGAAGATATGTATAAGAACCCTAAAGTGTTTGCCATGTTTTTTTTTGGTTTCACTTTTTATTATGTTAGTTACATACTGCTGATTATTTGTAACACTGCCCTTAGTCGAAGCAACATGTCCCTAATAATGAATATCCAAGAAATTCATAGGAGTATTGACATATCAAGCAAGAGTGTTCAAAGATATGTTATTTGCAATTGGATCTCAGTTTTGTCTTTGTGTAGTATTCTTGTTTCGACTTATTCTTTATTTGCGAAATTCAATTCAATGAATTTTATGGAATTTTGCATTGCTTTAACATTTTTTGGATTTGATTTGAACCTAATTTATAGTATTCGTCTTGTGTCATTGCTAACAATTTATCTCAAGGAATGGGTTAACAATTTACTCCTTGGAATAAGTATTGAAGATGAAAATGATGAATATTGTGAAAAATTGTTTAAGATTTATCTTAATATTTTGGAAGCGTTCTCCAAATATAAAAATTGTTTCCGAGTATTGGTAAGTCGGTATGTTATGATTGTGTTATGTTCCTACATGCTTTCCTAATAATTTTATATTTTAAACAGATATTATGGCGAACAATTGACTTATTCTCTCGTGGCTTATTGTTTTTGGAGGTACATATAGATCGTTTCCAAAAAATAGCGGCGTCGAAACACGAAGTAAGTACAAGAGTGTTTACCATAACTTAATTAAAACGGCTAGAACAACATTTCACGAAATCAATTCGGCTTTATTCCTGGTTGGGGGACGATGGATGCCATTTTAGGCATCTGCCAGCTATGTGAGATATACAGCACGCACAATACCTAGCGCATGGTATTCATCGACCTTGAAAAGTCACACGACCGGGTACTCCGTGAGGCTTTGTGGTGGGCCCTGAAAGAGAAAGGTGTGTGTGGAAATTATGTGCAGTTGATCCGACTGATGCAGAAAGAAAGAAAAAGTATTTACTTGTACAGGATAAAACAAAATGGTTAAATTAACAATGCCACAAAATTTTATAATAAAAAAAAATTTGAACAACACAAACTAAATTGGTACCGTACGAGGTAAAAAGGCCTATCTCAGATTCATGCAGTAACATTTAAAAAAAATGTCACACATGTACAGTCGATGTTAGTGTATGTAGTACCCAAGTTCAGTCTGTATGTTATTTATTCTTTTCAGCCTGACTTATCCCATTATGTCCTGGTTAGTTTAATATTATTCTGGCTTATAAAGGATATGACGCTTATAATAAGCACAAGCCTGCAATGTGAAAATTTTTATGGAATGGTGGAAGAAGCTGGGGTGGCATGTATACAGCTTGTTATGAACACAAACTGTACAAGTAAGAACAAAAATATTTTAAAGTAATTTTACATCTGATTTTATGTTTTATCTTTGTGTAGTTTTCTCATCACATTATGTTTGCTATTGGGATGTTACCATCGAGAAGCAGTCAAAATTACAGCGATCCTTTTTTTGGTAACAAATAAGTTTCTGTTAGGTTACTGCTTGCAGAGGTTAACGTGTTTTTTATATCCCATAACCATAGGGTTATATTCTATAAGTAAAAATAATATATAAAGTCCTAAAAAAATTATTAACATTAGACTGATAAATTATCTGGAAGACAACAAACTACTTTCAGGTAATTTGGGTTTAGGTCTAAAAAATTCACTAGTCAAACAGTAAAGAAATTGGTTAATTGGTCATTTCTTCTCTCGATAGTGGAATGCATACAGTTGGGATCTTTCTAGACCTTGCCAAAGTCTTCGACTTTATTGCGTGCATCACACTTATGCAGAAGCTTTGATTGCGATAAGAGGAGTGCAGCTTCTACTACTGTCTGATTATCTAAGCGATCGACAGCAATCTGTAAAAAATTTTGCGTATACTAGTTCTGACCTTTCTACTACTTATTTTGGAACTCCACAAGGCAGTATTTTAAACTGAGCTGCCTGCCACTCCAAAATCTACTGGGATGGTACTGCTTTGTTGTTTGCAGCTAAATCAATAGCTTCTAACACTAAATGCTGACAAAACAAAACACCGCTTACTAACATAAACATTTACGCACATAACTGTAGCACGGACGCTGACACTGCATGTTCTTGCCCTACTTTAAATAAAGCTGACCACTTGAAATATCTAGGTGCACACACACTGCGCCTAAAAGTACACTTTTTGTAATCCTTTTTTTTTAATAAATTATTATTCTAAATAAAAAATTGTTAAAGTATCATTGATAAATACGAGTAATTCATTTTAATTCAAACCAATCATTCATATTTAAAGCTAAGAAAAGAAAATGCGACATTGTCATATTTCACGTAAGGGTGTGTTTAACATTAATAATCGTGACTTTGACGAATTATTTTGGATGAAAAATGAAAACAAAAAAAACTGGATTTCTTTTGATATGGTCTCATTCATACCCTTTTTTTTTAGTATGGGAAATCATCCAAATACCCCCCCCCCCCCCCTCCCGCTGATACTCCCTTCCCTCCGCTCTGGGCGGAGGAGGAGTGTCAGACTTGTACTGAGTAAAACCCACCCATGTTCCTTCTTTGCCCTTTGTGTTCCAGGGCCACGGTATCTCTTTCGAACAGTCCCGCTGCTTTAGGAAGTCATAGTGGCCACCAGAACCAGATGTTTATGTATTCCTACTTATTTACTTCCTTTACTCATTCATACCCTGGAGTTATGAGATATCATAAAAAAACACCTTGTATAAGTGTGAAAGCACTGTAGTGATGTTAATTGGTTTTGTTTTTTTGTAATGGAAAATTTTCCATACTTTTTTTACAGAGAGTGTCAGTCATCTGTGCAAGCGCGTGCTACAAGTTAACCGGACCTTCAGTAAGATGACAGCGTGTGGTCTGTTTACTGTGGACGCCTCTCTACCGATACCTTTAATTGCACTTGTGACTAAGTACATTATCGTTCTGTTGCAGTTTGCTTTGTTGTAAAATGATGAAAACCAATTTAATGTGTCTTAACAATGTGTAGCACCTACAAGACTATGTTACTTTGCCCTTATGATTAAACGAGCCATAAACTATGATTGTTTTATTTGTTAACAACGCGTATGACTCGGTTCAAGAGCTCTCAGACAATATAGGACAATCTGACCTGCAGTGCGACCCAGATATATGTAGTTGAATTAATACCAATAAATTGATCATAGTTGTTCACGCCACCACCGCTGGTTTGCAGTCTATGCCATCTACGGATTATCCGCATCAGTTAATCGTAGACGTTTCGTAGCAGCTCGTAGCACCTCGTAGCACTTCGTAGCAATCGCTACGTCTGTATTGACAGTTGTATTAAGTTAGGGTCACCTGTGATATTGACTGAATGTAATAGAATAATTTGTGATATTGGGGGCTTGATTAGAGGACTGCCTCTGTGGTCTAGTGGTCGCAATCACGACTGCTGAGCATGAGGGTTCGGTTCCTAGATCGGGTGAATTGTTATTGGATTTTCTCATCAGGGATTTCTCAGTAGCAGCCGCGAAGTCTGGATTTGTGCCCGGTTGATGGCAATAGGCTTGCCCCCTATTACATGGGATTTATACATAACTGGCGAAATTAGGGTGTACTATTAGGTACACCACTGCCTAGCCCTTTGAGGATTTAACGCGTGATGTTTATTGTTTCAAGTACAGGTCCTATTTATTAAGATATTTCAATTGGCGGCCACTCAAACCACTTTTGAAAATCAATATCGAAATTAAAACAGTCTCATTCAAAATATGAACAAAATTTTAAAACGCAGAATTTTAAATATTTTTTTGTTACGTATTCATATCCAAGAGATATCCCTGTTTACGTAAATTTATGATAACTAATTTTTCGACCATCTTTAAAATCCGGAAAAGAGACTTTTTAGTATAAATTATACGCCCCCCCTCCCCCCACCTATATTTGGTACTGGAGTTTCCGTTTGCAATTTAAATTTTGATAAATTAATGATAATTTAAGCGAGATCTTGAAACCACAAAGTATGCGTTGCCGAAGATAACCTTAATTTAATTTTTGTTTATTTTTCGGGGATTAAATAATAATAATATTTATTTTATTTCAGATCAAATTACAAGATCCATAAGTTGTAGTAAAAATCTTAATCTAATGTTAATAAAAAACAAACTGTATATAAAATTGTAACGACTGACACCTTGTGCAGCCGTATCCAGTGAGCCAGCATGGGGCTGTCCCACCAATCACACAATACATTCAAAATGCTGTGGGAACTAGCACGTACTCTACCGAGAATAGAAGCGCACCGTTTCCGCATTATGGCATGAAAACCATCAACCCTGGCCTAGGTGAACATCCTGGAAGCGCTATAATATCGTGGTAGACCCAACAGCATCCTGAAGTCATGTTACTCAGATTATGTCGCTCAGTTAAATGTTATAAAGATATGAATTTAAAAGGGTTCCCAGGTATGGTCTTGAACTAAAAAAATATTGCAATGACGAGGAGAACAAGTGCCTTTCGGCTTCGTTAAGGGTACCTTTACACCCATTATACTATCCCTTCTTTTGCACTATAAGCTCGGAAAAGTAACTAAACATTTATTCACATACAAATATGTCGTTTAATAGAATTCCTAATCTAACGTTAGCAAATAGGAACGTGATTACTTAGTATAATAGGCTCATTGAAGGAGACTGACCTATACGCCGTAGTTATGTCAGTACGACTATTATACTGGAGGGCTCGCTCAATTGTAGATTATGGTAGTGTAGATATGACAAGCTGGATTATACTGCTGACCGTGTAGGTATTGCACTTTGTTTCAATCATCTAAGCGACAGTCTACTGGTGGATATAGGCCTTTTGAGGTTGACTAAAGCTTGACATGTTAAAGTATTTTTTTTTTTAATTTTTATAATGTAAATTCCATCGAAATAATTATGTACATTAATGAATAATGAGGTTGACAAAAAAATGGACATGTTAAACTTATTTTTCATTATTTTTTACTTATTAAACGTAATTTGTATGTCCCTAATAAATTGTTTAATAATTAATATAAGATCAGGTTGACTAAAACAATCAATGCAATGGATAACAACCACCAACCATTACGAGTGTAAAATTTGTATTATTATTAATTATTTATTATTTATTTTTTAACATGATGTTACAGTGATACAATAACGCTAATTATAAGATTTGTCTGTTGACCTGTGGCAAACAATAAATAAATGAATTATGAATTATTATGTATTTTTGAGGAACGGGGTAAAGAGTTCCTCATCCCCCATTATGACGTTACCTATGTCTGGTGTAACTGCCCGAAGATTGCTTTCGGGATGATTTTGATTGCACGATGCAGAATTTTAGTTCTTAACTTGCGTCATAGATATACTACCTAGAAATAACACATCAGATCTGACTGGTAGTTCCAAAGCTTAACGCGTTCAAACAAAAACTTTGCAGCTTAGTATTAATCACTTACTGTGTGACGTGCTTATATGTAATCCATACTTCCATACTTCCATATCCATATCCACACTTACTTAATATATATAAATGCGAAAGTAAGTTTGTTTGTTTGTTTGTTACCTTTTCACGCCTAAACCACTGAACTGATCATCCTGAAATTTTGCATACACGTTGTCAGGTGTACAGAAACGGATATAGGGTACCTTTCATCCTGAAAAAATAGTACTGTTGCCGAGGTAAACAGCAATAACGTCCTTATGATGATAGGTGGCGCCACGTGTCTTTCGAATCATGATTTAATTATATTATTACAAGTAGAGTACGACCCGAATTGATTGTCAAATTCTATATTAACGCGAGCGAAGCCGCTGTCAAAAGCTAGTAGGTAGATATCTGGCACTAATCTTCTGCTAAAGAGTCCCATCTACGCTTATTTACTTTATAATCTGTGCCAGCAATGGCGGCGGTGCGATAGGCTACAAGGACAAAAGACGCCACTGGACTGTAAACTAGATAGCCCTTAAATTAATTAATGGACGCCAGATAATCTTTTGTGCCATTAGAAATAAAGGGCAAGATATGTATCCCTTTACAATGTGTGGTGTTTTCTATTGTAGGAGGAAAAGGGTTTTAGGCAAGGTATTTTATGTAATGAAGGGTGTTGTTTAGTCTATGGTTTTGCATTTTAGTCGCAGAAAATTTGATGGCTTGTATGGAAAGTCAAAAGTGCGGTTTTACAAATAATAAAAAAAAATCTAGTAGGAATGTGTTAGTACATGAAACTAACCCAAGTTTCATGTACTAAACGTAGTTATTAGTTTTGTTAGTTATCTTCTTTTGCTAGAACCCCAGTTTGGGTTAAGGGCTTATGAGTAAAAATAAGTAATCAAGAAAAAAAATTGAGTTTCTGGGTACAAGATACCCAAAAATTAATACTATTACTGTTAGCCGTTCTCATCCCACTGCTGTACAAAGACCTCTCCCCATGACATACAAATCTTTCGCTCTAGGGCTAATGTAGACCACTGGTTGTTGGTTCTGTCTAGCTCATCATCATTTCAGCCGAAAGACGTCCACTGCAGGACATAGGCCTCCCCCAAGTGTCGCCACATTGACCAGTCCCGTGCGACTCGCATCCAGCGAACCTTCACCAGCTCGTCCATTAATTAATTTTTGTTACAAATCCAGCGTAAAATAAACGGTTTACCGTTTTTTTTCACAATCACGTGATTAACAACAACTCAAACCCACATATGTATAAACCTAAAGCCTATAGCGTTATTATTTTCCTACAGCTGTAATATCTGATCCGAAAAACCTTGAAGTCCTTCACGATCACAAAAATACCGTGTTACCATAACTCTTAACCAATACACCGTGAACCACAAACCAGAAAAAAAAGTAAAACAATATAGTAAAAAATACTAACGCACAGGTATTTTTTCAGTTGACTGAACGCTTTGACCATTCGATAGAAAAAACAAAGAGGATAGTTGTTCCAACTAAATAAAAAATATGGTTTTATAATGCTGGTTTCACACGAGGGCAGAACAGTGGGCAGCACAATATTGCTACTGTTTGAACGCACAGAACAGAACAGTACTGTCTTGACAGTAACCAAGGCAGAACAGTTAATAGCTTGCCGGTCTGTTTTTTGGGAGAGTTTGCTCCCCCCACCACCTTCCACGCTCGTCTGTCATGTGGCTGGACTCGTGTGAACGCGAGGGCAGTGCAGTGCAAAGAGCAGGACAGTGTGAGTGCGCGCGTCCTGACTTGTTTTAAGTTTTTCTTTCCTATTTATTTCATTCTTTACAATTTCAATTAGCTCATCCAGAGCTATTAGTGCTGCAATTTTGAGTAACTGGCGTAAATGTTGCCGTTGTTTTCGTTGACGCACCGTCGCTGTCACTCACGGACTGTCCTATTTTTAAACGCCACTGTCCTTCCTAACTGTTCTGTCTCACTGTTCGGCCTCATTGTTCTGCCCTCGTCTGAAACTAGCTTAAGGGCTTGGCATCCAATACAGGAATTTACTATTTTTATTATATTTCTGCTAATATAAGGTAAGGTATACACTAAAAATGTTACTAAGGTTATTGTTACTATTATGGGCGTACTAAGTCCTATAAAAGTTGCCGAAAAGTTAGTATAAGTGAAATTAGTGTTAGCTGCAGAATTTTTGTGGTAAAGTGATTCTTTGTTACAAATTTATTTTATTTTTTTGAAACAATAACAAAAACACGACATGGTAGGGAAGTGGAATGAGAGGTCCGATATTCTCTTAAGGATGAGATTTTTTTACCGACAAAATCGGAATTAAATTTTCAAACAATGTCATTTGAACACTAGTGAACTGTACTAACAATAGACAATTCTACCTTGAAGTGTAAATTCATCATCATCATCATCATTTCCGCCGGCCTCCCCAAGTGACCGGTCCCGTGCGACTCGCATCCAGCGGATCCCTGCAACCTTCACCAGGTCATCGGTCCACCTAGTGGGAGGCCTTCCAACGCAGCGTCTTCCGGTTCGCGGTCGCCACTCCAGAACTTTTCGGCCCCATCGGCCATCCGTTCTGCGAGCAATGTGCCCTGCCCACTGCCACTTAAGTTTGGCTATTCTTCGGGCTACGTGGGTAACCTTGGTTCTCTTGCGGATGTCCTCATTTCTGATTTGATCACGCAAAGAAAATCCGAGCATAGCCGTCTCCATTGCCCGTTGGGTGACTTGAAGCCTTCTGATAAGGCCCATTTGAGCGACTACGTTTCGGTCCCGTATGTAATCATTGGCAACACACACTGGTCATAAAGCACAAGGCCTCCCATATCTTTCTGTTTCCGTGCGCCACCTTGAACCAGCCATCGCAGTGCGCGTCCAGGTGCCATCTCTTTCTGGGCTGGCATCGTCCCTCCTCAGCATCCCTTGCCTGGAATCAGTCGCTCAATTCCATTTGAGCCTGGCAGTCTTTTTGGGTACCTCAATAATTTCGGTTTTGGAGCACAACGTGGTCTTCTTTACTTTGTCTGATGTTTTTTACATCCAGAATGCTACGCTCCACTGCTCTTTGGTACACTCCAAGCCGGAACTTTTGCTATTTGGTGAGCGACCAGGTCTGAGCACCGTAGATTAGAACTGACAGGATACACAATACATCTGTTGAGTACAGTGTTGAGGTATCGAAGATGGTGATGAGAAAAAAGTGGACGGTATAACTTGCTGTTACAAACTGATTTTAATAATCAAGAAAACCGACATGTGTACAAAGTGGTGGCCCGGAGAGAAGTGTCGTCCGTTTATGCGCGAGTGCGCGCCGCCCGTCACCTGCGCCGCCTGTCGCCCGCGCCGCTCGCGGCCGTCGCCTGCGTCGCGGCCGCCGCTCGGCTCACCACACCACCTGACCAGCACCCGAAGATGTTGAGGTTCGATTCTCGATAAATCCTTACAATTATATTCCACAAGATATGACATTTAATATCGTGTCTTACGTGTCCTTTTGTCTGCACGTCACAGGAACTGAGGGACGTTGCTGAAGTTATACCGTCACTTAAGGGATATCTTCCGTGATTGTTCATTATTTTGAGCTCACGATATTATTACTACTATATTACGATTTTTTTTACTATTACGTTACTGAAGATTTAAAATCTCGTAGAAAAATTCTAGGGTGACTCAATTTAGATTGCCATCAAGACTCTAATAAGAAAATTCTAGAATATCGGATTAGTACAGGAATACCATGGCCAATTAGCATCATCAAGACTTCTTTATCATCTAGCATCTTGTATGACATGAATCATCATCATAAATTAGTTGAAACTTAGACGTTGTCCTCATTCAAGCATCACCACATCGAATTTTGTTTTTCTTTGTTTTTGTCATTCCCAACTTTTCAATAATGATCATCTTAGCCAGCCTAGTAGAAAAGAAACTGTTATGAGCAAGCACACGCAAATAAGCGCTGGTTATACAACAGTCTCCACTAATCCGGCTCTTCAGAACTTATCATTGTGCACACATTATCTCTCAAAAACGTGATATCCGCTGCTGTTATTAAGTTATTACACAATAACCTAGTTTAGTGTAATAAGTTAGTTATCGACAGCAAAAATATAAATATTGGTAATAAGATTTGTAATTCTGGAAAAGGGACGTACCAGGGGACTGTGTTTTGAAGTGTTTGAGGTTCATTTATTCAAAAAGTACATTATTAAATTACTAAATAAAACTGTGGTGTGCCAATAATACCTAATACTATGTCGGTATTGATACAAAAAACTGAGAAATATTATGAATTTACATAATATTTGCTTGGGATAGCGATTTTCCATTTAGTGGAGAATTGCCCGTATATGTGTGTGTGTTGTGGTGTGTTTTGTTGTGTTGTGTGTGTAAACATTGTGTTGTACACAAATCCTTATTCCCTTGTTAAATTAGTAGGTTATGAATGACTTTATTATATTTATTTTGATTTCTTGACCCAGTAATCCGAGCATTCCAATAATAAAGCATTCCTTGGTTTCTATAGTGCTGGATTAGTCAGACTCCATTGTATTACAAGGCAGACTGAATTTCCCAATCTGTCTGCCATTATAACAACGGAAAACACCATCTAAATCACTTGACAATAAACGACTACATACAACTTCCCCGAACGCATATTGGATCGGAATTAGGAACCCATTAGTACTGGAAACTGGTTTGAACCGGTTATTTCCGAATAAATCCGGATATCAGTGAGTTCCGTTTAAGCTTTTCCGGGTATTCTGTGTGGTTGGGAGCGTTTGTTAACTACCTATAATATATTATTTGGGCTCAATGAATAGGATTTCTGGTGCTATGTTTTGTTCTCAATCCCGTTCGTGTTACGCCTCGCCCTCAACTATACCGCATTTTTGACTGCCTCGCGTGACTGTTGCGCATGAGGTCCTGGGTTCGATTCCCGGGTCGGGCAAAGTGTTATCGGGTTTTTCATCCGGAGTTTCTCAGTAGTAGCCACGGAGTCTGGATTTGTGACCGGTTGATGGCAATAGGCTCCCCTCTTATTACATGGGACTTAAAACGTAACTGGCGAAATGTGGGTGTACTATTAGGTACACCTATGCCTAACCCTTCGAAGATTACAGGCGTGATGTTATTTTATTTTTATATGTATTTATTGACACACCAACGACTTATTCACTATATCATTACATATAAATATATTCTATTTCAACAGCTTTACAAAACAAAACAAAATATTTTATTTTACATAGGCCTAGGTGGGCATTTATAAAACGTCGAAAGGTGCTTTGCGGTGAATGTTATGTTATTTCTATTCTATTTCTTATTATAGCAAGCAGAGCCGATGTCGGCCATTTTGCCAATGTCTGAAGTGAATTGGACAAGTTAATATAAAAAAAAAACTAACACGTCATATCTATAACTAGAATGATAAAAATCTTCGTTCGATGGTACAGCTGTTGAACTTGATGTAGACATGCTTTATCAACAAAGATAATATATTCATCTTATCTTGTTTACCTACTATAATAAATACGAAAGTTTGTGAGGGTGGATGGATGGATGTTTGTTACTCTTTCACGCAAGAACTTATCTGCTTTCCAGTCTAACCGGATGCAGCAGAATACCAGTATTTTTTATATTTTTTCTACCTAAACTTCGACAACCCAGTTAGTACTAGGTAGGTAACATGATACCCCTAGGTAAGACTGGTTGTCATACAGACTGTTGGGCCGCTGACTTCCTGAAACGACTGTCAAAGATCTACAAACGACAGCCGGGACCAACAGCTTCACGTGCTTTTCGAGGCACAGAGCTTGGTATGTAATGGGTGGTCATCCATCTACAGACCAAACACGCCACGAGCTCCTCTCACGCTTCTATCACGCAAGAACTACTGAACATATTTGGCTAAAATTTGGCATGGATTAACAACATAGGATAGTTTTTATCCCAGTGGTATGAATCCGTGGGATAATTACCGAAATCCACGACGGCGCAGCCGCGAGCATAAGATAGCCAAAAATATTTTCATCTGTGCCTTCAGATAACCTTTTTATTTTTACTCACCTACTATATATATTCGTGTGTACGTATTATCTCCGGGACAAAGCGGTCCCGACACGGAAAGGCGCATCCGAGAAAAGAATGTAATGCTATTACCGTCGGCCATTTTGTTAATGCAGATGCATACACTCCCTTACGAAAGCGTACGTACTGGCGCTGCGTGTTACGGTGCAAGTGGGAATATAGGAGTTTTTTGTAATATCTAAATGGTTTATGCAAAGTGTTATGTGTTTTTATTTGGCATGGGAAATGTGTTATGGAAAGTTGATAGTTATTTAGCAAGTGGGTTATTTCGTTATGGTTAAGTTTTTTTTGCATTAGTATATTGTTCACGCAACGCATATTATACTATATGTATATTTTTACTTTACCATTGCTTGTTAAGTTTATACTTGTACCTAAATAAATGCGTCAATGATAACGCATTGTTGGATTTTTCAACGCTCGTCTAACTGAGTACAGAGTTGACATTCGAACAAAGTTATAATATTTAGACAATTATTTGGGTGTCACTTTGCTTGGTGTCAAAAAGTAACGAGTACATAAAGGTTCAAATGTAATTATGTTGAAATTATTACTAAAAGGTGTATTGGCTATTATTCTAAAATTGAAGTGGCGTGCTATTGAAGAGGCCTATGTTTAGCATTGGACGGCTGTAGGTTGATGATGATGAAATGTGAAATAATTGTATGAATGTTACTTATATACATAACATAACAACACGCATGTCATGCCCGAAGGATTAGGCAGAGGATTAGGTGTACCTAATAGTACACCCACATTTCGCCAGTTATGTTTAAGTCCCATGTAATAGGGGGCGAGCCTATTGCCATTAACTGGGCACAAATCCAGACTCCGTGGCTGCTACTGAGAAATTCCTGATGTAAAAACCCAATAACAATTTGCCCGAACCGGGAATCGAACCCAGGAACTCATGCAACAGTCGCGATTGCGACCACTCGACCAACGAGGCAAATGTTACTTATATGGTGTACATAATAAAGAATATTCTATTCTATTCTTTGAATTATTTTAAAATGAAGAGAACAGTCAATTTAAATATATTCTACATCTAATTCTTTAATATCATTATCCAAGAATTACAGTCTAGACTTTTACATTTTTAACATCCACAAAAGCGTGTCTAAGTACATTAACAAATCATAAAGAGCTACCTCACACGTTTTAATTCTTTTCTCTGCTACTAATGTTAATATAGTAAGCCATTTCATTAGTGTTGAGTTATTTCGTCTGACTAGAAATAACAGGTGCTGAAATGAGAATTAGATATAGCTGTCACATTTAGTTAATGTTTTAATTTAAATTGCATTTAATGTATGTTCCGTGGCGCCCATTGTGTCACCCTACGCGAAATGTTTTTTTGTTATGAATGTTACTAGTATGGTGTTCATTATAAAGAATATTCTGATCTATTCTGTTTTGTTCTGTGGGAAATCATTTTTATTTGATTTTTTTAACACTGATGCATTGCATTACTGTTCGTTTTATAATTCGTTCTATAATTCGTTCTTTAATTAAAAAATAATTTTACTAATGAACAAAATCTTAATTTTATAAATGCTTAATATTAAAAGGATTCATTCAGAAAGCGGTACTTCTGGGCAGGGCTCGTATTGTTCTGGAGCCCTGACCTGTATTTACACCCTGTTCCCGATACCGGTGGTCTACAATTTTTATATTTATAATATATTTTTTTTAATTTGTAAAGAAATAAATAGAAATAAATAAAGGGAATTATAAATGCAATAGTAACATTATTTTTCTGTCTGTCTAACTATGTGTCTATTACGTTTTGTAACCTTTACAGCCGAACGGATTTTGATCAGGCACACAGGGGTAGAAGGCAAAAAACATAGCATATAGTTATAACAAAGGCAGTGAAAACTGAAATACAGGCATTGCCTAGTTCAGTTGCTATAGTTTATTATTATATATTTATTACTATAACACAGAAACAACTCCTCAATCAATCACTAAGCCATTTATCCTGAATATTAATTTGTTATCGTTTCGTATTTTTATAAAATCTTTGAATTCAGTGTGCCCCTTAGACCATAAACCTCCTCTAATATCTTCTATGGCTTTCTGGCTCTGGAGAAACAACTGATTACCATCTCAAATTTTCACTGCAAGAAACGGAAGAAATAGTCAATTCTCATACTCGCTTACTTCCCCACCTACAACAACATGGTGGATGAAATAAAAAGCTTTTGAATTAATTCCTATGGTTGCCTGAATTATGTATGACGGATTACATTATCGTACCAGCTGTTTATCCAGGGTTCGCTCGGGTGCGTTGCACTCACAGATTGTCAAGCTTTTGATGGTGCACATGAGATTTTAATGAAGTTGCCTTTTCATTTCGCTGAGAGTCAGAGTGAATTAGGCGGAAAAAGTTGTGGGATTTTTTTTTTAGGTATGTGTTAATTTTTTGGTTTTTTGGAAGCGGGTTATGGAAATGATGAAGAGGAAAGCTGGAATATCATAGACCTACTAATATGGAATGTACTAACAGACATTGACAAATAAATTTGTAGAATACAACCTATTTTATAATTAACTATACAAATAAATATTAAAAAAACGTTTATGTAAAAACAAATTGTTTGCTTCATTGTCTTTTTGCCACCGACTTCCGAAAGTAAAGTTATTTTAGACTTTTTCAGTGTTTTTTTGGAAGTCCGTTTTTTTTCAAAAAGTTTTTTATTTTACCCTTTTTAGAAGAAGTTATTAAGGAACCATCATGTCCTCAACATAATCAAAGACGAAAAAAAAAAAAACATCTTAACCAATTGTGATGAAATTTGAAATTTCAAACAAGAAAAGAATTTTTCAAATCGTTTGATAAATGACGGAGTTATGAGGTCACAAACATAAAAAAAGAATGTTTTGGAGTCGGTTAAAAATTGAAGTGTCTGTTTGTAATTTCAAATAACAGCTTCTTACCGAATGCATATTATGAAAGTTTATACGGCACATAATAATTTAACATTTTTTGTTATATTATTATGTGCCTTTTTGTGTGTCTTTTTTCATTTTTGTCAGTCTGTTTGTTTATAAGTCTGTCTGTTTGTTGCTGCTAAGCTCCGAAACGGCTGTACCGATTTTGACCGAACTTTCACTGGTAGATAGCTGATGTTATCAGCTTGACTACTTTTATTTTAGAAAAAGAATTAGGGGTCCGTGCAAAAAGTATGAAAAGAAATCGCTAATAATAAAATCCGATTCAAATAGGCAGATAAATTTTCACATTTTTTTTTTTTTACTTTTCTAAAAATCAATAGCTAGAAATTTGCAGAAATACAGGTCACTGTATTTTCCCTCACTTCGAAATGGAATAACCCAATAACAAAAGTCTGATCTTGGCATCGAATTCAGGACCACACGCTCAGCTGTCGCGCCTATGCCATGAAACGAATGCGGCAGTATATTCTTGAAATATTGAAAGCCTGTCATACATAAATATTACCCTTGTAAACTGCAGCAAATTTTTACTTCCCATCGCATTTTAGTTTCATTAACAGTACAAGCGGTCACACATTAAATATTTGATCATTACTATGATGAAACACTGAAGTGTTTATTTGAACCTCGCCTTTTCATATTGTATTATTATTCCAGTATTTTTTTTTTTATAGCCTCGTTGGTTTAGTGGTGGCAAACACGACTGCTGAGTATGAAGTCCTGGGATCGATTCCCATGTCGGGTAAAGTGTGTTTGGGTTTGTCATTCAGGAATTTTTCAGGAGCAATAACGGAGACTGAATTTGTGCCCAGTTGATGGCAATCCGATTCAAATAGGATAATAATGTGAAAGGGCAATAATGTTTTCATAATAATTTCACGCGGACGGAGGTCGCTGGCAACAGCTTGGAATTAATAATTTGGAAATACAGCACTATACAGCTCTATAAGCTATAAATAATACAGAGACTAAAAGTATAAAGAGAAAAATATACACAAGGATTTTTAAAGTAAAAAATATTGATTGTAAATTCAAAGCAATCCTAAAAGAATCCCAAAGACAGGCTTTTAAAACGGAAATAATTTAAAAAGAATCAGTCATTTAAACCTTACGGCTATATTTTAATCAGAATTCGACAAAGAACCTACAATATTCATTAACCTTTCTACACGTTCAAGCCGTCTTAACCTTTATTTTTAACGAGATAAGAACTAGAATCAATCGCATAAATACCAGCCCTTTGCCAATAATTGTGTAAACTAATTTCAACTTTACGAGCAAACAAATAAGAACAAAATTACAATACGCAAATATAACCCTTTACTGTTTACGGCCTTTTTTCGAAAACAATAGATCTAAACTGGTATCGAGTACAATTTTATTCGGTCGTTCGACCTTTAATAATTAAATAACTTTGAACCCCGAACCCGTTAGAATTTCGCAAGGAAACCTATAAAATTTATCTCCAGCTTTTAGAGTTTTCAGGTAATAATTGATACGGTGGACCGCCGTAAACCGGTCCGAACTGGTTATAGGTGGTTGAAGCCAGACCGATCGAGTGCCCACTCGAATGTCTCGGACAATCGGTGTTAATAGAATACAGATGCTGGAAAGAATCGAGACTAAAAGTTAAATTGACAGTTCTGTTTCTAATACAGAGGTGTAAACGATTTTTGAAAAAAAAAACAACTATTCCTTAATATTTTGGTTGTTTGCGACCAGCAAAATTAATTATAATACTTCGATACATATAAGGTCGGAGAAGGTCAAAGGAGGTCCTCTTCTTGGCGTGTCGATGGCAATCTAAATTGTGTCAGCCCAGAACTGAGCTACTAGTTTGGCGCTGTCGGTAGCGTCCATCAATTCCTGCAGTGAACAAACAATTAGACTCGCAAACACGGAGCTGATGAATATTGTTTGACTAACAAACGATTTTATTTTAGAACCCTTAAGTGTCTACCAGCTGGGCAAAAGTCCCGCTTATTTCCTTCTAGATACTCTTCCCCTGCGCCACCAACATTTTTTTAAAACTGTCGATATTTTTCATCAACATCAATGTCTCTCTAACCGTTATGTTTAAGCATCACGTAATAGGGGCGAGTCTATTGCCACCAACCAGGCACAATTCCAGACTCTGTGGCTGCTACTGAAAAATACCCGATGGAAAATCCCAATAACACTTTGCCCGACCCGGGAATCGAACCAAGGACCTCATGATCAGCAGTGGCTCTTCCTACCACTGTACCAACGAATAAAATAGATCACCACAATATTCAGACGACAGCAACAGGTTTAACATTCGTTCATAAAACTCTGTACTGAAAAAGTATGTAGGTAAACTACAAAAAATACTTCACATAAACCAAAATGGCTGCCGAAAATCCATCACATTTTTCCTGCTATCCCATGAAATAAAATCGTATTCCAAGCATAACAAATGCCTTTCATGAAAAGATTCTTGTAAACTTCACCTTACAAGTCACAGAGTACGGAATCGACGGCAACGTCTAGAGTAGGCAGTATCAATAAATCTACACTAACAATAGGTCTATAACTATGAAATTGCCGTTTTTTTCTCACATTTTGTTCTGTTTGCAACTTTGACGTATAGTTATATTTTTTCTTAATTCCATTTTTATTGGATTAATTGTTAAATTACGTACCTTTTAGAGTTTAAAAACCGTACTAGTAGCTGCATATTACCTCATAGGGTTGTGTGTCAAAACACCTGTTTCAATGTGCCGTCGGTTACACTACTTCAAGTAGGTATATTTTTGTCATAGACTGCTGTTTTTTGAGAATTTAAGATACGCAGTGCAGTACATCTTTTTCACTCTAACTATAGTTTGAAATTGCATCATAATCGGTTCCGACGTTTTCAAGAAAAATAAAAAAAAATTTAGTATCGAAATATCTCTTTTCACGAAATAGTCCCTACAAATGGTCAATTTCATACTTTAACCCCTATAAAGAGGTAAAGTTTGTATATTAATAAGTTTGGATGTAGGGAGTAATCTTTGGAAATACTGTTCCGATTCCGCAATTTTTCAGTAATGGGAAGCTATGTTATCCCCGAGTGTCATAGTGTAAAGGACATCACAGGACATCTAAAGCACACATCATCGTAAAAATACCCTTAACAAAGTCAAAAGGCATCTGTTTGCGATATTTTTTTTTGTTCTGGACCATACCTTTTTTATTTACTATGGGAAATCATCAAATTATTGAACCCGCTCTGGGCGGAGCGAAAGGGAATGTCAGACTTGTACTGACTAAAACCCAACCATGTTCCTTCTTTGCCCTTTGTGTTTCAGGGCCGCGGTATCTCTTTCGAACAGTCCCGCAGCCCTTCTGGACCATACCTGCCCACCTTCTAGTTACCGAAATATTTGAGGTCAAAGTTCCGATTTTTTCACAACTTTATTTTTTTTTTAATATTAGTTTTTAAGGTTATAAATTTACTTTAATTACCTCAAAGACCTGTTTACTGTTCAAAGCATCCATCAGCACAATGTTTTGAGTTCGTTACATTGAGTTTTCCCGTAAAAGCTATTTTGTATAGTTTTATTATTTGTCGTAGATTGAGTAAACGGTGGGCTAGGTTCGTTTTGTAAGTGTTGACGTATCTACCACCTCTGTGCTCTGTGATTTAAGGGAAGGGAGCAAAATATGTTGTCACAGACCCACCAATGAGTTTGCGGATCACATACCCTTCAAATAGAGTATAAGGTTTCACGAAGGAGGATTAACTGTGATGCTGTTGACAGATTTACAAAAGGGGGATGTAATCTTAGTACCTACTCATTTGTTGCTGATAAAAGGCTGTATTAAAATAAGGAAACTCGTATTTAAGATTGTTTGAGTCTTGTGCTTGTGTTTGATCTTCTTCCGGTTGAGCAGTATTGCTTTTCGAGTTGAGTTAAGATTGGCCACTTCAAAAAAAAAATATATTCCATCTTCAGGTTGGACATTAAACAGCGTGTACTTCATTTCACAGGGAGTGATATATTTAACCTTATTTTGTTTTTTTTTATTTAAGAGAAGAATATAGAGAGCATAGTGTTGAAAAGTTGAACTATTCTTTGGACGTCTTTGTCCAGTTTTTTCTTGAGTAACACAATTGTTAATGACTCAAATTGTCCTATTCAATAAGCGGACAATTTGAGTCATTTGCCTCATGATTCATTTCAATGTTTTTGTAAGTTCCGTTGTTAGATGGGTAATAAATGAGATCCTTTAATTTGTGAAGATAACCTAGTAGGCATGTATATTGATCCGTTTCAATCAGTGATAGTGTCAAATAAAAAATAATGAGTAATGTTTGATTTTAAGCAAAATAAAAGGATTACAGAATTACCTTCATTAATTAACGAATTTTGGACGTGGTTTTATTTTTTATAAAAAGTAAAAAAATATCAATAAAACTAAAAAAAATAAAACAAAGTCACTTCCCGCTGTCTGCCCCTATATATGTATAGATCTTTAAAACTACGTAACGGATTTTGAAGCAGTTTTCAGTAATAGATAGAGTAATTCAAGAGGAAGGTTTATATATATATATATATTGCACCCGTGCAAAGCTGGGGCGGGTCGCTAGTAATTTATATAAGGAAAATCATTGTCAATCGTAAAACATTTAATCGTACTACAGAAGTTGAAGTACTATTACAGAAAAGCAAATTGCAACAATACGAAAATATACTTAGTCACAAGTGCAGTAAAAGGTATCGGTAGAGAGGCGTCTATAGTAAATAGACCAAACGCTGTCATCTTACTGAAGGTTCGTCTAACTTGTAGCACGCGCTTGCACAGACGTTGGAGCATCACTGTAACAATGAAAATAATTAGCCAACAAATTGAGCAGAAAGCCAAACCCGCCCGAATTCCTTAATAACTATAATTCCGAAGTCCTTAACTTCATTGCGATATTTTTTTCGTTCTGGGCCATACTTGGGAACTTTCTCGTTACGGAGGTAGGTATTGAAGTTCAAAGATTTTTTCACATGTTTTTATTTATTTTAAATACATGTTTTTATTGTCGCCACTTTACTTAAAATACCTCCATGGCCCCTGTACTAAATGCATCCACCAGCAGCTAACGCGCCGTAAAAAATGATTTTTCACACCATCGTGAAGGGTCCGTTTAGAAACCATTTACAAATCTTACCCGAATTGTTCGAGTTCATCACACGCTGTATACATGCTGATTCAGCTTCTTCCACACATATATGGAATTTCTCACATTGTAAGCTTGATAAAACAATAAGAGATATATCTTTTATAATCCATCCTGATGTTAAAGCGTACATAAACTGAATGCCCTGCGAATGTGGAAGTGCTTTTGTTATAATAATAATATGTACATTGTTTCAAAAATAGTAGAAAGTATCATACTTACTTCGTTTCCTGACAGCGATGCTTTGAACAAACCTAGTAAGCGCAACTCCACCAAAAATAAACTACGGCAAAATGTGTCTATTGATCGCCATAGTAACTGAAAAAAATCGTTGATTAGAAACAAACATACATTCATAAACTCACGTCTTTTTTCCATGGGGATAGACCGAAACGACAGAACGCTACCTGCTACGATCCTTGCATACTTCTTTTGCCTCGTCCACGTTCATATATCTGGTCGTACAAGCATGCCAGTTGCGAGTACTACGTAGAACCTCTCCAATAAATTCAGTGTATGTCCTTCTAGGGCGTCCCCTCCCGGCGTTGCAACGTCACCTTTCACTCATCCTTACCACATGACTAAACTATCTAAGCATACGCTTTTCAATTTTTGTCACTACATCATCACACAAACAAACAGACAAACCATATTATCATTATCATTCTCCTGTCTATACTACAATTGATTTGGGGTTGGCGCTGCATGTTTTTTCTTCTATATTTCTCTATTACTTGTCAGTCATTCCATTTCCAGCCATATCATCCTTCTTGTATGATCGCTTCTTCATAAAACAAATTATAAAAGCGTAAAATAGGTTACAGAAAGGAAGAGAAGCACAGCATGAATAAAAAATGGAGTTATAAATTCTAAGAATCATACGAAGTAGGCACCGACTTACCAATACTCGGAAACATTTTTGAAAAAGTGAGTAAGCCTCTAAAATATTTTGGTAAATGGCAAACGTTTGATGACAATAGTTGTCATTTTCTTCTTCAAAATTCGCTATAAGTATTATGCTAACCCATTCTTCGATATATTTGATCAACAATGACATAAGACGCAAACAATAAACTAAATTAATATCAAAGGAAACAATAATTATTAAATTGATGAAATCAACAAAATGACGTGGCTCGAATAATATACAGTAAAAAATAATTGACAAAATAAAAATGCATAGTACAATCGAGAGTGAGATCCAGTTCCAAATAATATAACTTTTGACACTCTTACTAATATCGATGTTTCTGTGAATATCTTGGATCTTCAAAATAAGGGAAACGTGGCTACGGCTATTGAGGATATTCCAAATGGTCAACTGAATATATCTGCTGCAGAAAAAGGTGACACTAACCCAAACAGCAATGAACACTGGTTGGCTAAAACCACCGAGTAAGTTATTATATACAATATAAATCAGACAGATACAAAGAACTATGAAAAACATCGAAATGTAATACTTCTTCTCATAAGGCGTAATGAAGCTATCTCTGATTTTGAATTTGGGCGAGAAAAATATAGTGAGCATAATGTTGAAAGGTTGAACTATTCTTTGGACGTCTTTATCTAGTCTACTTTTGAATAACAATTGAAATGGAAGATTTCGAATATTCCACATGATTACTTTTTTAGTTGATAGTGTTAGATAGCAACGATGCTGCTACTAAACAAAACCGTATTCAACGGTGGGCAATTTAATTAGTTCCAAATACTGATTGTCCAATATTATTATTGAACATCAAAATACAATTAATTAAGTAGGTTCTGGTAGTATTGAAAGTGGTATTAATCATTATGGCTGTCAAATCATGAAAAACCGGCCAAGTGCGAGTACTTCTACGCGCACTAGGTTTCGTAGCATCAAACAAAATAATAAAAATATTTTGAAGGCTCATTCATTATGATGTATTGTATTACATTCAACGGGAACACCCAAATACTCCGAAATATTTTATTCCGATATTCGATATTCCGATTTTCAAAAGTCCGAATTTCATAATACCTGAGAATTATAATGTCTATTATTAAAAATCACAAAATTTATTTTACCGAAAGTCGTAAACCCGATTTTTTTGTTGTCCGATTTTCATATGTCTGAAGGATCAAATGCTCGATGGGTTGTCGGGTCGAAAAACAACATTCCGATTTTCAATACTTTGAATAAACCGCTAAAATTAGGGTGTCTGATTGTGATACAATGACCTCCATAAAATTGTTAGTCCTAAAACATTTGCTAAAAATGAGGTTTTAGTAATAGAAACGAATTGCTGTAAATCCCACTCCACGCAGTTTTGTCTGCCCTGCCCCTAGAGTGTAATTTAATCCCGCAGCGCCGGAGTCGTGATAGAAACCCTGCACGCTGCATGTTGCATGCATGTTCGCTTGCATGCTGCATGCTGGCTTGCACTTTGGAAGTGCAACCTATGGGGATTGTAGGCGTGATGTTATGTATGCCTACAAGTTAGTGTTAAAACCGAGCCCCACTACGAACTTATTCATTACTACTAATAGGAACCGTGGCGTAGACTCGTATTAACTCTCGTTCGCCGATAGAATGCCAACCTTGCGGGCAACTTGCCTCTTGTTTGTGGGCGATCAAGAGCAGCTGTGACACGCTGACGAGCAGAAAGGAGAGCCTTCTGGTTCCGTTGGCCTTTTAAGATTAAATTTAATGCCTAAAAGAAGTTTTAAGTTATTTGTTTATTTAAATTAATACGAAGCCTTATGTATAATTTGTAGCTGTGTACAATTCGAAAAAAAGATTGTTGATGACTTTCCATCTGGTGAGACCACATGATACGACGGTTAAGCGTTTGGCCAAGAGCGAAAGCGACACGCGTGTTGCGACGATTGCGGAAAAGACAAATAAATAAACATATTTTTAAACTAACTGTTATAAAACTGAAAAGCAGAAATTTAATCTATCAACATTGAACGCGTACAGGAAGTTCCGCGTCCGTGCTATTAACCGTTGAGGAGTTCTCTCGTGAGGAGGCGGTCCTGACTGCAGGATCAAGTTATGTCTGTCATAAAAATGTATTGTCACAAGAACCAAAGGTGGGTGCAGAATTTCAGCTCAATCGGTTAGGGCGAACGGGTTTGAAATTTAGTTGCAAGATATGACCATTTTTATTACATACTAACTCACCAAGCAACTAACTAACAAAACAAGTTAAAACAAATTGCACTCAATTAGACAAAAAATACCCAAGAGGTAAGGAACGAAGTTTATAGTGGTTGGATTTTCATGGAACTTTTTTTATTGAGTTCCTAGAGCTAGAGGAGTGGAAAAGAAAGTTAAAAAAAAAATTCGCCGCTCGCGACTTTTTCTTTATTTTAAATTTCCTTTACTATATATTTTTTTTGTGTATGAATAACTTCAATTGCGATGCATTCGTATTATGGCGTAATAGTGTGACATATGTGCGTCCATTAAACGCCAATTTTGTCTGTTTCTTTGTTCATTATTGTAGATGTAATGCCTAATCCAAGTATTTTTTGAAAATTTCCTATTTTCCGCAATTATTTTCTGAAATATCAAATTTTAAGAGTAAGATTTCTTTTGAAATTGGTAACTGATGGTTATTCACAGATAACTGGACGTAAAAATATTCAAGAAAACCATTTTACGAGTGAAGTGACTAAAAATTAATTCACAATTTTCAGGAGATCGTCTATGTTAAAGTTAAAGAAGGTCATTGTTCTCAAAAATTTTCTACGACGGTCAACGTAAATATTATCCTGAAAATATCCTTATTATATTTGCTATCAACAGATAACAAAAAGTAAAAAAGAATATTTGTAGGTGCTCCATAAATGTTGATTATAGCTGACGAAGGTGGAATGGGGTCGCTGATAAATTTACAATAATATCGTAATTATGACGTAACCATTTCTCACGATTTCTATTTAAGATTAGTCTCTGCGCGCAATTTAATATCAATACCGATATCGATACCGCTCCCAATTTTTAGCTATAGAGGCCTCTTGTCATGTTTTACTTTCTCAGCAGTAACTCATGTTTAACAAGTATCCTTAAATATTTTTTTAGTTTCTATACCTCATTAGATAGCTAATATAAAAATTTGCTAATTGAGATTAATAGAAACATTTTGGAAAAAAATTGCCTTCATTAACATAGACGATTTTCTGACATTTGCGAATGAATTTTAAGTCACTACCCTCACGAAAGTGGTTTTCAAGAATATTTTCTGAGCCAGTTGTCTGTGAAAATGCATGAGCAACCAATTTCAAAAGAAATCTTAGTCTTAAAATTCGATATTTAAGAAATAATAGAAGAAAATAGATAATTTTCCAAAAATTACTTGAAATATGCATAACATGGATTAAGAACAAAGAAACAGACCAAATTGGGATAAAATGGCTGCACGCAAGTCACACTGTTACGCCATAATATGAATCCATCGAATTTGAAGTTATTCATTAGCGAGAAAAAAATATACCAAAAAAAAATTAAAAAAAAAAGGTCCAAGCGGCGAAATTTTTGGGAACTGAAAAAAATCTTTGATTAGGGACAAAACATACATATAAACATAAACTCACGCCTTTTTCACATGGGGGTAGACAGAAACCACAGAACGCCACATGCTACAATCCTTACATACTTCTTTTGTCTCGTCCACGTTCATATATCTGGTCATACGCACGCCAGTTGCGAGTACTACGAATAACCTCACCAATAAGGTCAGTGTACGTCGTTCTTGGGCGTCCCCTCCCGGCGTTGCAACTCACACATCTGCCTGGTAAATATTTTTTGTTAGTCGCCTTTCACTCATCCTCCCACATGACCGAACCATCTAAGCATACTCATTTCAATTTTTGTCACTACATCTTCACACAAACAAACAGACAAACCATATTATCATTATCATTCTCCTGTCTATACTACAATTGATTTAGGGTTGACGCTGCATGTTTTTTCTTGGCTACAGAAAAAAAGAGAAGCACAGTATGAATGAAAAAATGGAGTTATAAATTCTAAGAATCATACGAAGTAGGCACCGACTTACCAATACACGGAAACATTTTTGAAAAAGTGAGTAAGCCACTAAAATATTTTGGTAAATGGCAAACATTTGATGACAATAGTTTTCATTTTCTTCTTCGAAATTCGCTATAAGTATTATGCTAACCCATTCTTCGATATATTTGATCAACAATGACATAAGACGCAAACAATAAACTAAATTAATATCAAAGGAAACAATAATTATTAAATTGATGAAATCCACGAAATCACGTGGCTCGAATAATATACAGTGAAAAATAATTGACAAAATAAAAATGCATAGTACAATCGAGAGTGAGATCCAATTCCAAATAATATAATTTTTGACACTCTTACTAATATCGATGCTTCTGTGAATATCTTGGATCTTCAAAATAAGGGAAATGTGGCTACGGCTATTGAGGATATTCCAAATGGTCAACTGAGTATGTCTGCTGAAGAAGAAGGTGATACTGACCCAAACAGCAATGAACACTGGTTGGCTAAAACCACCGAGTAAGTTATTATATACAATATAAATCAGACAGATACAAATAACTATGAAAAACATCGAAATGTAATACTTCTTCTCATAAGGCGTAATGAAGCTATCTCTGATTTTGAATTTGGGCGAGAAAAATATAGTGAGCATAATGTTGAAAGGTTGAACTATTCTTTGGACGTCTTTATCTAGTCTACTTTTGAATAACAATTTAAATGGAAGATTTCGAATATTCCACATGATTACTTTTTTAGTTGACAGTGTTAGATAGCAACGATGCTGCTACTAAACAAAATCGTATTCTATGGTGGGTAATTTAATTAGTTTCAAATACTGATTGTCCAATATAAAATTGAACATCAAAATACAATTAATTAAGTGTTTCCTGGTCGTATTGAAGGTGGTATTAATCATTATGGCTGTCAAATCATGAAAAACCGGCCAAGTGCGAGTCCTTACACGTACACAGGGTTCCGGAGCACTAAACAATATAAGAAAAAAAAATTAAGGCTTGAGAAGGTTCATCATTTTATGTATACGGGGTGTAAACGGACCCTTCACGAAGCCGTCAACTAAGCATTCTGTACATCAAAGTAACTCTACGCAAAAAATATTGCTGGGAAACGACTTTTTTGTGGGGTAAAAATCACGTTTTGAGGTAGGACTCAATGAAATGCACTCAAAACTTTATGCTGATGGATGCATTGCACAGTACGTGGAGTTATGTAAAGTAAAGTAATAACATTAAAAACATGTAATTAAAAAAAAAATATTGAAAACGTTGGAACTTTGAGCCCCAAAGTAACTAGAAGGTTTCCAAGTATGGTCTAGACAAAAAAAAATGATCGCAATGACGGGTAGAACTAGTTCCTTTCGGCTACGTTAGGGGTCTTGTTACACCCTTTATAAGTAGCGGATAAATGAACTTTATCAGTGTCAGTATAAATCTACCTTCTATATAAATAAAAATCAATTGCACAGCTCGACGATATTTTTTTTGTGTTCGTAATTGTCAGAATTTTTTTGGAAATCAACGCCAGGCGGGTCGCTGGTTAGTAATAAAGTAAAAATGCCAAATATACTAACAAAATTGCGTAAAAGACTGTATTCATCATTAGTTTTCATCATTAGTATAATACTTTATTTTTCTCGTTTTTAAATGTGTTTTAGCTGTCAACAAATTTAGTCATTAATGGTAATCTGTGAACAACGCTGTGGGCTACATTATTATTTATGTTATCATGTTGATCCCTAAGTGTAGCTGTTTATTGTTTCTATTTAATAAAATAAAAATAAAAACCGAGTCCAACTAAAAACTTATTCGTTACTACTAATAAGAACCGTGGCGTAGACTCGTATTAACTCTCGTTCGCCGATAGAATGCCAACCTTCCGGTCAACTTACTGGCTTTTTGGGCGATCAAGAACAGCTGTACACGCTGACGAGCAGAGAGGAGAGCCTTCTGGTTCCGTTGGCCTTATAAGATTGAATTTAATGCCTAAAAGAAGTTTTAAATTATTTGTTTATTTAAATTAATACGAGGCCTTATGTGTAATTTGTAGCTGTGTACAATCCGAAAAAAAGATTGTTGATGACTTTCCATCTGGTGAGACCACATGATACGACGGTTAAGCGTTTGGCCAAAAGCGAAAGCGACACGCGTGTTGCGACAACGATTGCGGAAAAGACAAATAAATAAACATATTTTTTAACTAACTGTTATAAAACTGAAAAGCAGAAATTTAATCTATCAACATTGAACGCGTACAGGAAGTTCCGCGTCCGTGCTGTTAACCGTTGAGGAGTTCTCTCGTGAGGAGGCGGTCCTGACTGCAGGATCAAGTTATGTCTGTCATAAGAATGTATTGTCACGAGAACCAAAGGTGGGTGCAGAATTTGAGCTCAATCGGTTAGAGGGAACGGGTTTGAAATTTAGTTGCAAGATATGACCATTTTTATTACATACTAACTCACCAAGCAACTAACTAACAAAACAAGTTATAGCCGAGTGTAATTAGACAGAGAAAAATACCCAAGAGGTAGAACGAAGTTTATAGTGTTCGGATTTTCATGGAACTTTTTTTATTGAGTTCCTAGAGCTAGAGGAGTGGAAAAGAAAGTTAAAAAAAAAATTCGCCGCTCGCGACTTTTTCTTTATTTTAAATTTCCTTTACTATATATTTTTTTTGTGTATGAATAACTTCAATTGCGATGCATTCGTATTATGGCGTAATAGTGTGACATATGTGCGTCCATTAAACGCCAATTTTGTCTGTTTCTTTGTTCATTATTGTAGATGTAATGCCTAATCCAAGTTTTTTTTGAAAATTTCCTATTTTCCGCAATTATTTTCTGAAATATCAAATTTTAAGAGTAAGATTTCTTTTGAAATTGGTAACTGATGGTTATTCACAGATAACTGGACGTAAAAATATTCAAGAAAACCATTTTACGAGTGAAGTGACTAAAAATTAATTCACAATTTTCAGGAGATCGTCTATGTTAAAGTTAAAGAAGGTCATTTTTCTCAAAAATTTTCTACGACGGTCAACGTAAATATTATCCTGAAAATATCCTTATTATATTTGCTATCCACAGATAACAAAAAGTAAATAAGAATATTTGTAGGTGCTCCATAAATGTTGATTATAGCTGACGAAGGTGGAATGGGGCCGCTGATAAATTTACAATAATATCGTAATTATGACGTAACCATTTCTCACGATTTCTATTTAAGATTAGTCTCTGCGCGCAATTTAATATCAATACCGATATCGATACCGCTCCCAATTCTTAGCTATAGAGGCCTCTTGTCATGTTTTACTTTCTCAGCAGTAACTCATGTTTAACAAGTATCCTTAAATATTTTTTTAGTTTCTATACCTCATTAGATAGCTAATAAAGTGAGAATTTGGATAAAAATTTGCTAATTGAGATTAATAGAAACATTTTGAAAAAAATTGCCTTCATTAACATAGACGATTTTCTGACATTTGCGAATGAATTTTAAGTCACTACCCTCACGAAAGTGGTTTTCAAGAATATTTTCTGAGCCAGTTGTCTGTGAAAATGCATGAGCAACCAATTTCAAAACAAATCTTAGTCTTAAAATTCGATATTTAAGAAATAATAGAAGAAAATAGATAATTTTCCAAAAATTACTTGAAATATGCATAACATGGATAAAGAACAAAGAAACAGACCAAATTGGGATTAAATGGCTGCACGCAAGTCACACTGTTACGCCATAATATGAATCCATCGAATTTGAAGTTATTCATTAACGAGAAAAAAATATACCAATAAAAAATTAAAAAAAAAAGGTCTGAAAAAAATCTTTGATTAGGGACAAAACATACATATAAACATAAACTCACGCCTTTTTCACATGGGGGTAGACAGAAACCACAGAACGCCACATGCTACAATCCTTACATACTTCTTTTGTCTCGTCCACGTTCATATATCTGGTCATACGCACGCCAGTTGCGAGTACTACGAATAACCTCACCAATAAGGTCAGTGTATGTCGTTCTTTATGGTTCTGTATGGTGTCCGGACGTAAAGAATAGCACCATCCCATATCTTCCCGTGGGTGTCGTAAGAGGCGACTAAGGGACTTACCAGAGAATGGGCAGCAGCGTTCTCTGTGTTTTATAACAACCATACTGCGATCGCCAACCCGCCTGCCAAGCGTGGCGATTATGGCAAAACCCCCCTTCTTGGGGGAGGCCTATGTCCAGCAGTGGACGTCTTACGGCTGAAATGATGATGATGATGATGATGTCGTTCTTGGGCGTCCCCTCCCGGCGTTGCAACTCACACATCTGCCTTGTAAATATTTTTTGTTAGTCGCCTTTCACTCATCCTCCCACATGACCGAACCATCTAAGCATACTCATTTCAATTTTTGTCACTACATCTTCACACAAACAAACAGACAAACCATATTATCATTATCATTCTCCTGTCTATACTACAATTGATTTGGGGTTGACGCTGCATGTTTTTTCTTTGCTACAGAAAAAAAGAGAAGCACAGCAGGAATGAAAAAATGGAGTTATAAATTCTAAGAATCATACGAAGTAGGCACCGACTTACCAATACACGGAAACATTTTTGAAAAAGTGAGTAAGCCTCTATAATATTTTGGTAAATGGCAAACATTTGATGACAATAGTTTTCATTTTCTTCTTCGAAATTCGCTACAAGTATTATGCTAGCCCATTCTTCGATATATTTGATCAACAATGACATAAGACGCAAACAATAAACTAAATTAATATCAAAGGAAACAATAATTATTAAATTGATGAAATCCACGAAATCACGTGGCTCGAATAATATACAGTGAAAAATAATTGACAAAATAAAAATGCATAGTACAATCGAGAGTGAGATAAAATTCCAAATAATAAAATTTTTGACACTCTTACTAATATCGATGCTTCTGTGAATATCTTGGATCTTCAAAATAAGGGAAATGTGGCTACGGCTATTGAGGATATTCCAAATGGTCAACTGAGTATGTCTGCTGAAGAAGAAGGTGAAACTAACCCAAACAGCAATGAACACTGGTTGGCTAAAACCACCGAGTAAGTTATTATATACAATATAAATCAGACAGATACAAAGAACTATGAAAAACATCGAAATGTAATACTTCTTCTCATAAGGCGTAATGAAGCTATCTCTGATTTTAAATTTGGGCGAGAAAAATATAGTGAGCATAATGTTGAAAGGTTGAACTATTCTTTGGACGTCTTTATCTAGTCTACTTTTGAATAACAATTTAAATGGAAGATTTCGAATATTCCACATGATTACTTTTTTAGTTGACAGTGTTAGATAGCAACGATGCTGCTACTAAACAAAATCGTATTCTATGGTGGGTAATTTAATTAGTTTCAAATACTGATTGTCCAATATAAAATTGAACATCAAAATACAATTAATCAAGTGTTTCCTGGTCGTATTGAATGTGGTATTAATCATTATGGCTGTCAAATCATGAAAAACCGGCCAAGTGCGAGTACACACAGGGTTCCGGAGCACTAAACAATATAATAAAAAAAAATAAGGCTTGAGAAGGTTCATCATTTTATGTATACGGGGTGTAAACGGACCCTTCACGAAGCCGTCAACTAAGCATTCTGTACATCAAACTAAGTAACTCTACGCAAAAATTATTGCTGGGAAACGACTTTTTTGTGGGGTGAAAATCACGTTTTTAGGTAGGACTAAATGAAATGCACTCAAAACATTATGCTAATGGATGCATTGCACGGTACGTGGAGTTATTTAAAGTAAAGTTATAACATTAAAAACATGTAATTAAAAAAAAAAATATTGAAAACGTTGAAACTTTGAGCCCCAAAGAAACTAGAAGGTTTCCAGGTATGGTCTAGACAAAACAAAATGATCGCAATGACGGGTAGAACAAGTTCCTTTCGGCTACGTTAAGGGTCTTGTTACACCCTTTATAAGTAGCGGATAAATGAACTTTATCAGTGTCTGTATAAATCTACCTTCTATATAAACAAAAATCAATTGCACAGCTCGACGATATTTTTGTTGTGTTCGTAATTGTCAGAATTTTTTTGGAAATCAACGCCAGGCGGGTCGCTGGTTAGTAATAAAGTAAAAATGCCAAATATACTAACAAAATTGCGTAAAAGACTGTATTCATCATTAGTTTTCATCATTAGTATAATACTTTATTTTTCTCGTTTTTAAATATGTGTTTTAGCTGTCAACAAATTTAGTCATTAATGGTAATCTGTGAACAACGCTGTGGGCTACATTATTATTTATGTTATCATGTTGATCCCTAAGTGTAGCTGTTTATTGTTTCTATTTAATAAAATAAAGAATAGCCAAACTGAAGTGGCAGTGGGCAGGGCACATTGCTCGCAGAACGGATGGCCGATGGGGCCGAAAAGTTCTGGAGTGGCGACCGCGAACCGGAAGACGCTGCGTTGGAAGGCCTCCCACTAGGTGGACCGATGACCTGGTGAAGGCTGCAGGGATCCGCTGGATGCGAGTCGCACGGGACCGGTCAATGTGGCGACACTTGGGGGAGGCCTATGTCCAGCAGTGGACGTCTTTCGGCTGAAATGATGATGATGATGATGAATAAAATAAAAATAAAAACCGAGTCCAACTAAAAACTTATTCGTTACTACTAATAAGAACCGTGGCGTAGACTCGTATTAACTCTCGTTCGCCGATAGAATGCCAACCTTCCGGTCAACTTGCTGGCTTTTTGGGCGATCAAGAACAGCTGTACACGCTGACGAGCAGAGAGGAGAGCCTTCTGGTTCCGTTGGCCTTATAAGATTGAATTTAATGCCTAAAAGAAGTTTTAAATTATTTGTTTATTGAAATTAATACGAAGCCTTATGTGTAATTTGTAGCTGTGTACAATCCGAAAAAAAGATTGTTGATGACTTTCCATCTGGTGAGACCACATGATACGACGGTTAAGCGTTTGGCCAAGAGCGAAAGCGACACGCGTGTTGCGACAACGATTGCGGAAAAGACAAATAAATAAACATATTTTTTAACTAACTGTTATAAAACTGAAAAGCAGAAATTTAATCTATCAACATTGAACGCGTACAGGAAGTTCCGCGTCCGTGCTGTTAACCGTTGAGGAGTTCTCTCGTGAGGAGGCGGTCCTGACTGCAGGATCAAGTTATGTCTGTCATAAGAATGTATTGTCACGAGAACCAAAGGTGGGTGCAGAATTTGAGCTCAATCGGTTAGAGGGAACGGGTTTGAAATTTAGTTGCAAGATATGACCATTTTTATTACATACTAACTCACCAAGCAACTAACTAACAAAACAAGTTATAGCCGAGTGTAATTAGACAGAGAAAAATACCCAAGAGGTAGAACGAAGTTTATAGTGTTCGGATTTTCATGGAACTTTTTTTATTGAGTTCCTAGAGCTAGAGGAGTGGAAAAGAAAGTTAAAAAAAAAATTCGCCGCTCGCGACTTTTTCTTTATTTTAAATTTCCTTTACTATATATTTTTTTTGTGTATGAATAACTTCAATTGCGATGCATTCGTATTATGGCGTAATAGTGTGACATATGTGCGTCCATTAAACGCCAATTTTGTCTGTTTCTTTGTTCATTATTGTAGATGTAATGCCTAATCCAAGTTTTTTTTGAAAATTTCCTATTTTCCGCAATTATTTTCTGAAATATCAAATTTTAAGAGTAAGATTTCTTTTGAAATTGGTAACTGATGGTTATTCACAGATAACTGGACGTAAAAATATTCAAGAAAACCATTTTACGAGTGAAGTGACTAAAAATTAATTCACAATTTTCAGGAGATCGTCTATGTTAAAGTTAAAGAAGGTCATTTTTCTCAAAAATTTTCTACGACGGTCAACGTAAATATTATCCTGAAAATATCCTTATTATATTTGCTATCCACAGATAACAAAAAGTAAATAAGAATATTTGTAGGTGCTCCATAAATGTTGATTATAGCTGACGAAGGTGGAATGGGGCCGCTGATAAATTTACAATCAATCAATCAATCAATCAATCATTTTATTATCAGGCAACTGAGGCCCATAGATAAAAATACACAAAATAATCTTATAAAATAATAATAAACTAATACATATAAAAAACAACCTTATTTAACTAAAACTAGACACGAATCGTTGACGGCGTCGTGTTCTGCTGCGTGGTGTCGCGTAACCGTCCTCGGAATCGTCGGTATACGACACCTTTCGGCCAAAAGTCCTCTTTCAAGAAGGTCTGCAGATGGTGAGTTGGAGCTCGAACCACGAACGACTTGAAGTTGATGTTGTGGCGTGATTCCAACCTTACGACCCTCAGAGTCCAGTTGGTCTTCACTCTTAAAAACTCCACGACTTCCTCAACCTTCGTGGAGTAATGCAGGCGCGAAATGTACAGCTGCGTCGTAGGCACAGCAGGACGCAGCAGCATGTTGGGACCACTCGGTGCGGTACCGCACTGGTTACGGGAACAGGGCTTCCTCTTCTTCTTTTCCACCAATAATACCAACCAACCCCCCCCCCCCCCTTTCTTTTCCAATAATATCGTAATTATGACGTAACCATTTCTCACGATTTCTATTTAAGATTAGTCTCTGCGCGCAATTTAATATCAATACCGATATCGATACCGCTCCCAATTCTTAGCTATAGAGGCCTCTTGTCATGTTTTACTTTCTCAGCAGTAACTCATGTTTAACAAGTATCCTTAAATATTTTTTTAGTTTCTATACCTCATTAGATAGCTAATAAAGTGAGAATTTGGATAAAAATTTGCTAATTGAGATTAATAGAAACATTTTGGAAAAAAATTGCCTTCATTAACATAGACGATTTTCTGACATTTGCGAATGAATTTTAAGTCACTACCCTCACGAAAGTGGTTTTCAAGAATATTTTCTGAGCCAGTTGTCTGTGAAAATGCATGAGCAACCAATTTCAAAACAAATCTTAGTCTTAAAATTCGATATTTAAGAAATAATAGAAGAAAATAGATAATTTTCCAAAAATTACTTGAAATATGCATAACATGGATAAAGAACAAAGAAACAGACCAAATTGGGATTAAATGGCTGCACGCAAGTCACACTGTTACGCCATAATATGAATCCATCGAATTTGAAGTTATTCATTAACGAGAAAAAAATATACCAATAAAAAATTAAAAAAAAAAGGTCTGAAAAAAATCTTTGATTAGGGACAAAACATACATATAAACATAAACTCACGCCTTTTTCACATGGGGGTAGACAGAAACCACAGAACGCCACATGCTACAATCCTTACATACTTCTTTTGTCTCGTCCACGTTCATATATCTGGTCATACGCACGCCAGTTGCGAGTACTACGAATAACCTCACCAATAAGGTCAGTGTATGTCGTTCTTGGGCGTCCCCTCCCGGCGTTGCAACTCACACATCTGCCTTGTAAATATTTTTTGTTAGTCGCCTTTCACTCATCCTCCCACATGACCGAACCATCTAAGCATACTCATTTCAATTTTTGTCACTACATCTTCACACAAACAAACAGACAAACCATATTATCATTATCATTCTCCTGTCTATACTACAATTGATTTGGGGTTGACGCTGCATGTTTTTTCTTTGCTACAGAAAAAAAGAGAAGCACAGCAGGAATGAAAAAATGGAGTTATAAATTCTAAGAATCATACGAAGTAGGCACCGACTTACCAATACACGGAAACATTTTTGAAAAAGTGAGTAAGCCTCTATAATATTTTGGTAAATGGCAAACATTTGATGACAATAGTTTTCATTTTCTTCTTCGAAATTCGCTACAAGTATTATGCTAACCCATTCTTCGATATATTTGATCAACAATGACATAAGACGCAAACAATAAACTAAATTAATATCAAAGGAAACAATAATTATTAAATTGATGAAATCCACGAAATCACGTGGCTCGAATAATATACAGTGAAAAATAATTGACAAAATAAAAATGCATAGTACAATCGAGAGTGAGATAAAATTCCAAATAATAAAATTTTTGACACTCTTACTAATATCGATGCTTCTGTGAATATCTTGGATCTTCAAAATAAGGGAAATGTGGCTACGGCTATTGAGGATATTCCAAATGGTCAACTGAGTATGTCTGCTGAAGAAGAAGGTGAAACTAACCCAAACAGCAATGAACACTGGTTGGCTAAAACCACCGAGTAAGTTATTATATACAATATAAATCAGACAGATACAAAGAACTATGAAAAACATCGAAATGTAATACTTCTTCTCATAAGGCGTAATGAAGCTATCTCTGATTTTAAATTTGGGCGAGAAAAATATAGTGAGCATAATGTTGAAAGGTTGAACTATTCTTTGGACGTCTTTATCTAGTCTACTTTTGAATAACAATTTAAATGGAAGATTTCGAATATTCCACATGATTACTTTTTTAGTTGACAGTGTTAGATAGCAACGATGCTGCTACTAAACAAAATCGTATTCTATGGTGGGTAATTTAATTAGTTTCAAATACTGATTGTCCAATATAAAATTGAACATCAAAATACAATTAATCAAGTGTTTCCTGGTCGTATTGAATGTGGTATTAATCATTATGGCTGTCAAATCATGAAAAACCGGCCAAGTGCGAGTCCTTACACGTACACAGGGTTCCGGAGCACTAAACAATATAATAAAAAAAATTAAGGCTTGAGAAGGTTCATCATTTTATGTATACGGGATGTAAACGGACCCTTCACGAAGCCGTCAACTAAGCATTCTGTACATCAAACTAAGTAACTCTACGCAAAAATTATTGCTGGGAAACGACTTTTTTGTGGGGTGAAAATCACGTTTTTAGGTAGGACTAAATGAAATGCACTCAAAACATTATGCTAATGGATGCATTGCACGGTACGTGGAGTTATTTAAAGTAAAGTAATAACATTAAAAACATGTAATTAAAAAAAAAAATATTGAAAACGTTGGAACTTTGAGCCCCAAAGTAACCCAAAAGAAGGTTTCCAGGTAAGGTCTAGACAAAAAAAAAATATCGCAATGACGGGTAGAACTAGTTCCTTTCGGCTACGTTAGGGGTCTCGTTACACCCTTTATAAGTAGGGGATAAATGAACTTTATCAGTGTCTGTATAAATCTACCTTCTATATAAATAAAAATCAATTGCACAGCTCGGCTATATTTTTCTTGTGTTCGTAATTGTCAGATTTTTTTTGGAAATCAACGCCAGGCGGGTCGCTGGTTAGTAATAAAGTAAAAATGCCAAATATACTAACAAAATTGCGTAAAAGACTTTTTCATCATTAGTTTTCATCATTAGTATAATACTTTATTTTTCTCGTTTTTAAATATGTGTTTTAGCTGTCAACAAATTTAGTCATTAATGGTAATCTGTGAACAACGCTGTGGGCTACATTATTATTTATGTTATCATGTTGATCCCTAAGTGTAGCTGTTTATTGTTTCTATTTAATAAAATAAAGAATAGCCAAACCGAAGTGGCAGTGGGCAGGGCACATTGCTCGCAGAACGGATGGCCGATGGGGCCGAAAAGTTCTGGAGTGGCGACCGCGAACCGGAAGACGCTGCGTTGGAAGGCCTCCCACTAGGTGGACCGATGACCTGGTGAAGGCTGCAGGGATCCGCTGGATGCGAGTCGCACGGGACCGGTCAATGTGGCGACACTTGGGGGAGGCCTATGTCCAGCAGTGGACGTCTTTCGGCTGAAATGATGATGATGATGATGAATAAAATAAAAATAAAAACCGAGTCCAACTAAAAACTTATTCGTTACTACTAATAAGAACCGTGGCGTAGACTCGTATTAACTCTCGTTCGCCGATAGAATGCCAACCTTCCGGTCAACTTACTGGCTTTTTGGGCGATCAAGAACAGCTGTACACGCTGACGAGCAGAAAGGAGAGCCTTCTGGTTCCGTTGGCCTTATAAGATTGAATTTAATGCCTAAAAGAAGTTTTAAATTATTTGTTTATTTAAATTAATACGAGGCCTTATGTGTAATTTGTAGCTGTGTACAATCCGAAAAAAAGATTGTTGATGACTTCCCATCAGGTGAGACCACATGATACGACGGTTAAGCGTTTGGCCAAGAGCGAAAGCGACACGCGTGTTGCGACAACGATTGCGGAAAAGACAAATAAATAAACATATTTTTTAACTAACTGTTATAAAACTGAAAAGCAGAAATTTAAGTTTATCTATCAACATTGAACGCGTTCACGAAGTTCCGCGTCCGTGCTATTAACCGTTGAGGAGTTCTCTCGTGAGGAGGTGGTCCTGACTGCAGCATCAAGTTATGTCTTTCATAAAAATGTATTGTCACGAGAACCAAAGGTGGGTGCAGAATTTGAGCTCAATCGGTTAGAGGGAACGGGTTTGAAATTTAGTTGCAAGATATGACCATTTTTATTACATACTAACTCACCAAGCAACTAACTAACAAAACAAGTTATAGCCGAGTGTAATTAGACAGAGAAAAATACCCAAGAGGTAGAACGAAGTTTATAGTGTTCGGATTTTCATGGGACTTTTTTTATTGAGTTCCTAGAGGAGTGGAAAAGAAAGTTAAAAAAAAATTCGCCGCTCGCGACTTTTTCTTTATTTTAAATTTCCTTTGGAATATATTTTTTTTGTTTATGAATAACTTTAAATGCGATGCATTCGTATTATGGCGTAATAGTGTGACATATGTGCGTCCATTAAACGCCAATTTTGTCTGTTTCTTTGTTCATTATTGTAGATGTAATGCCTAATTCAAGTATTTTTTGAAAATTTCCTATTTTCCGCAATTATTTTCTGAAATATCGAATTTTAAGACTAAGATTCTTCTTTTGAAATTGGTAACTGATGCTTATTCACAGATAACTGGGCGTAAAAATATTCAAGAAAACCACTTTTACGAGTGAAGTGACTAAAAATTAATTCACAATTTTCAGGAAATCGTCTATGTTAAAGTTAAAGAAGGTCATTTTTCTCAAAAAATTTCTAAGACGATCAACGTAAATATTATCGTGTAAATATCCTTATTATACATATATAATTGTGGATAGCATACTATCCACAGATAACAAAAAGTAAAAAAAAAATATTTGTAGGTGCTCCATAAATGTTGATTATTGCTGACGAAGGTGGAATGGGGCCGCTGATAAATTTACAAAAATATCGTACTTATGACGTAACCATTTCTCACGATTTCTATTTAAGATTAGTTGCAAGCTTGGAAATCTACGCGCAATTTAATATCAATACCGTTACCGATACCGCTCCCAATTCTTAGCTATAGAGGCCTTTTGTCATGTTTTACTTTCTCAGCAGTAACTCATGTTTAACAAGTATCCTTAAATATTTTTTTAGTTTCTATACCTCATTAGATAGCTAATAAAATGAGGATTTTCTCATTGAGTTTAATAGAAACATTTCGGGAAAAAATTGCCTTCATTAACATAGACTATTTTCTGACATTTGCGAATGAATTTTAAGTCACTACACTCACGAAAGAGAAGTAAAAAAAAATACTTGAAATATGCATAATATGGATAAAGAACAAAGAAACAGACCAAATTGGGATAAAATGGATGCACGCAGATCACACTGTTACGCCTTAATATGAATCCATCGAGTTTGAAGTTATTCATTAACACATGACTAAACTATCTAAGCATACTCTTTTAAATTTTTGTCACTACATCTTCACACAAACAGACAGAAAAACCATAATATCGTTATCATTCTCCTGTCTATACTACAATTGATTTGGGGTTGGCGCTGCATGTTTTTTCTTCTATATTTCTCTATTACTCGTCAGTCATTCCATTTCGAGCCATATCATCCTTTTTGTATGATCGCTTCTTCATTCAACAAATTAATTAAGAGTAAAATAAGCTACAAAAAGAAAGAGAAGAGCATTGCATGAATAAAAAAATGGAGTTATTACTTACCAATCCTCGGAAACATTTTTGAACAAGTGAGTAAGCCTCTAAAATATTTTGATAAATGACAAACATTTTTTGACAATAGTTTTCATTTTCTTCTTCTAAATTCGCTATAAGTATTATGCTAATCCATCCTTCGATATATTTGATCAACAATGACATAAGACGCAAACAATAAACTAAATTAATATCAAACGAAACAACAATTATCATATTGCTGAAATCCACAAAATCACTTTTCTCGAATAATATACAGTAAAAAATAATTGAAAAAATAAAAATGCATAGTACGATCGAGAGTGAGATCCAGTTCCAAATAATATAACTTTGGACACTCTTACTAATATCGATGCTGCTGTGAATATCTTGGATCTTCAAAATAAGGGAAACGTGTTTACGGCTATTGAGGATATTCCAAATGGTCAACTGAATATGTCTGCTGAAGAAGAAGGTGATACTGACCCAAACAGCAATGAACACTGGTTGGCTAAAGACACCGAGTAAGTTAGTCAACGTACTATAAACAATATAAATCAGACAGATACAAAGAACTATGAAAAACATCGAAATGTAATACTTCTTCTCATAAGGCGTAATGAAGCTATCTCTGATTTTGAATTTGGGCGAGAAAAATATAGTGAGCATAATGTTGAAAGGTTGAACTATTCTTTGGACGTCTTTATCTAGTCTACTTTTGAATAACAATTTAAATGGAAGATTTCGAATATTCCACATGATTACTTTTTTAGTTGACAGTGTTAGATAGCAACGATGCTGCTACTAAACAAAACCGTATTCTACGGTGGGTAATTTAATTAGTTTCAAATACTGATTGTCCAATATTATTATTGAACATCAAAGTACAATTAATTAAGTGGGTCCTGGTCGTATTGAAGGTGGTATTAATCATTATGGCTGTCAAATCATGAAAAACCGGCCAAGTGCGAGTCCTTACACGTACACAGGGTTCCGGAGCACTAAACAATATAATAAAAAAAATTGAAGGCTTGAGAAGGTTCATAATGTTATGTATACGGGGTGTAAACGGACCCTTCACGAAGCCGTCAACCAAACATTCTGTAGATCAAACTAAGTAACTCTGCGTAAAAATTATTGCTGGGAAACGACTTTTTTTGGGGTAAAAAATCACGTTTTACGGTAGGACTAACAATATGCTGATGGATGCATTACACATTACGGGGATCATGGAGTTATTTAAAGCAAAGTTTTAACATTAGAAAATTGTTTAAAAAAAAAAACTTGTGAAAAAGTTAGATTTTGACCCCCAATATCTCCGTAACTAAAAGGTTTCCAGGTATGGTCTAGAACAAAAAAAAATATCAGTGACGGGAAGAATAAGTGCCTTTCGGCTTTGTTAAGGGTCTTGTAAATTACACCCTTTATAAGTAAGGATAAATGTACTATGTATAACAGTGTCTATATAAATCCACCTTCTATATAAATAAAAATCAATAGCCACATGTCTGACGGAGCATCTGTTGATTTTTTTGTTGTCTTCGTAATTGTCAGATTTTTTTTTTGTAAAATCAACGCCAGGTAACAATAAAAGTGAAAATGCCAAAATATACTAATAAAATTGCGTAAAATACTTTATTCATTATTAGTATAATACTTTATTTTTCTCCTTTTGTAATTATAATAATATGTGTTTTAGCTGTCATAAAATTTAGTCATTAATGGTGATCTGTGAACAACGCTGTGGGCTATATTTTTATTTATGATATCATGTTGTAATATCCCATAATTTAGGTAGCTGTTTATTGTTTCTATTTGATAAAGTAAAAAAAACCGAGCATTACTAGGAACTTATTCGTTACTACTAATAAGAACCGTGGCGTAGACTCGTATTAACTCTCGTTCGCCGATAGAATTCCAACCTTCCGGGCAACTTGCCTCTTGTTTGTGGGCGATCAAGAACAGCTGTGACACACTGACGAGCAGAGAGGAGGGCCTTCTGGTTCCGTTTGCCTTTTAAGATTGAATTTAAATGCTGATGATGATCTATCTTATAACCTATCAAATCAAATTGACGGCACGGTTGGCGCAGTGGCTGAGCGATTGACTGCTGCGCTTCGTGTCGCGGGTTCGATTCCCACACGGAACAAATATTTGTATGGCCTACAGGTAGTTGTTCCGGGTCTGGCTGTTTGTGTATGTGTATTTAAATGTTTGTAAACGCACCCACGATACAGGAGAAATTCCTAGAGTGGGGAAAAGTTTAAAAAAAAACAGTCTTCTGAGCATTGTTGCTAGCAAATCTGAAAGCCACTAAATGGGGCACATGTGCGCAGTGCATGTACTATTGCCAGGTGTCTCTAGGAGGTGGCGGAATAAAATATTGTAAGTTAAGATTTAGCGTTGTTATTTATTGTGTGTGGCGTTGTTACATAAATGAAAAAAAAAATATTAAAGAAATAAATTAAAGATAAATAAATAAATACTGAAAAGATCATACAATCATGATTCTCTTTTTTTTTCTATTATCATTTTCAATGACCACGTTCGCCATCTCTTTCACCCGTATGTCACATCAGCAGGCCATCACGTCCTTTGTTAGTGAATTGTTGAAGGGAAAAAACGGCAACAAACTTTTTAATGCGTGAATAGATTTACAAAATGTATCGTCCCTTTACGTAATCAAGGATTTTCGGGATTTTTCTTAACAAAGTTTTTTGAAGAGGGTATTGGAGCCGTTTGTAGAGTTAATTTTGTGAAAACTTTACTGAAAGGTGGGGTTTAACGTCCGGATATCGTCAATTTTGAGTCAAAAATATAGCTAGGCTGGTGACGACGGTGACGAAGGTCTTTTCATCATCATCATCAGCCTACAGCAGTCCACTGCTGGACCTATGTCCTATATGCTTTCTCAATCGCATGCCAAGCAACTCGATTCTTAGCAACTCTCATCCAGTTGCTACCAGCCACCCAGCGAAGATCGTCGCTCCACCGAGCCTGAGGGCGTCCTACCTTATGTTTGCCGATTCGCGGTCTCCACTCAAGAACACGTCTACCCCAACGGTCATCGGTTCTATGGCTAATATGGCCGACCCATTGCCGCTTCAGCTTACTTATTCTGTGAGTTATCTTAACAGCACTGGTTCTGTATCGGATCACCGCGTTCTGGATGCGATCCCTCAGAGGAACGGGCTATGCTTGGAGTCTCCAAGCATAGCCCGTTCCATAGCTCGCTGTGCGAAGGTTCTTTAGAGTTATGAAAATCAGGGAGTAAAGTTCTCTATCCTTCATAGAAAATGAAAGATCTTCCGACCAAACGGGTGTCGTGCACATCTATAAGCAATGTACAGAATTAGTATCGCCCCGGCGAATTCTGAGTCATTTCTACGACATTGCCAAAACTCAATCAATTTTACTTTGTAAAATTACAGGCTAAGTGTTGCCATACAACGCGCAACGTGGCAACGCCGCCAGTCTCTTGGGCACATTACAAACTGACAACGTTGAGGAGGAGTTTTTCGATGCTCTTTTTCCCCGTTTTACGTTAACCTATAAGTTATTGTTGCGCTGTTATTTAATTTTAAGAGTGTACTGAAAGTCACTGTCAAGAATTGTCAGTGTGAACAATTTATTGATTAACCTAAAATAGAATAAAATGATAAAAAAAAAGATTATACTGCAACACACTCTCTTTAGTATGGCTTCGGATCAGCTCGTAAAATTAAGATGAGCTAGTCGATCGGTTGCAGTACTTATAAGTGTCCTATGAGCTTAACTCTTAATTACTTAGTACATTAAAAAAAATCGCTAATAGTTATTTTATCTCTGATTTCGATGTGTGCGATCTTTAAAATTGTAAGTACATGATTGTTAATGGGTTGCTGGTGTAAGATATAAAATAACCGTGAAAAGACTATAAGTATAACGTAGATCATAACATTAATTTCCCGCTAATAATATCTAAATTGATTTATTTCGGACATATTATAGAGCTCGCCCCTTATTACATGGGACTTAAACATAACTGGTGAAATGTGGGTGTACTATTAAGTACACCTCTGCCTAACTCATCAGGCAGTACAGGCGTGATGTTATGTTATATTTTAGAGCACAAAAACTATCTCTCGCAAATTGAATCAATCAATCAAAACACGAAGAAGTAAATATTACCACAAAAGTCTAGAGCCAATAACACAATCCATCTCAATATAATTCTAGAACAATCAAACACCGAAATCCTAAACATATTCGAAGCCACCAAAATCTAGAAACAACGAACACACAAATAGACATACCACAATTCACACACAAATTCCGGGACGAAAATCCCCGAATGACTTTGGAAATGTAACGCAAATGGGGACAGCTACTAAGGCTAGGGTGACAAAAATATCGTGTAATAGCGTCCATGGTCGTGAGGTAGGTACAACGGGGTGGTCACGTACACACGTTATGAAGGTGGCTTCGAGCGAGTGGCACATTGCATGAGTTACTCAACGTCCCGCGATATGGATGTGTTTGGGGTAGTGTGACTGTGTTTGAGGAACGATGTCTTGGTATAAGGATTTTATTTTAAATTAAAATATGCATTTATAGTGAAAGAAAAAAATAATTTATTTTTCGCAGGGAGATGATGTGCATTCAAAAATAACACAAAAAGAATATTAAAGGAAACACACAAGTCATAAATGACTTGACAAAAATCTGTAGAAATTGTAAGTTTTCAGTTCTATTTAACAATCAGTCAATGCAATTTTAAGTATATAATATCATCTGCTTAACTGTTTCCCATGTTGGGCTCGGCTTCCAGTCTTACCGCATGCAGCTGAATATCCGTATTATTATTAAAAATTGAACCGTAGGAAACAAACATGCAAATCGAACCTAATATACAATTTATTACAACATATAAAATTAACAAGACAGATAAAACATATAGAAGAACATATATTATAGAATTTATTCCAAATTAATTTTTAGATCGATATAAAATAAAATATATATTTAAAACAACCGTTTAAGAAGCATAAACAAAAAAACACAAAAAAATCCTTTCCCACCTCATGGTCGCCCTACAACAAAGATTCGTTCAACGAATTACTTGAAGTGAGCTGAGTACGTCACGGCCACATCACATCTATCAACTTCTTCTTTCGTATTGGTACATTCACAATACGCGTCTACGAAACTTATGTACAAAAGATCTTCTCTTTGTGTGCTAAAATAGATTTTGGTGAGAAATCAGAGCAAGCCATGGTATAATAAGATAGATGTTTATTCAAACACTACTTTAAGCTTTCGCGGTTTAAAACTAAACTTATACTGTCACTTACGGGATATCTTCCATGAATAACAATTATTTTGAGCTCCCAATATTTCGACGCTGTTGCAAGCGCCATGATCGTGGGATGAATGGAGAATGCGGCTGGATGGAAAATAAATTGTTAACTACAGACAAATCTGTCTACCCTCTTTCTTTGTTTTTTGATACGCGCACTATTGGAACTCGAAGTCACGGCAAAACACACTCAGTCTCACTAGGTTCTGATAATCATGGAAGATATCCCGTAAGTGATAGATATTTAGTGTTTAGATATTTTATTGTCTCAATAACAGCCGGTGACTGAAAATTTGTGTGGAAATCGATTGTCATTTTATGGGCATGTGATGCTGAGGAACGAGGAACATGTCGTGGGGAAAGTGTTGACTATGAATGTCAATGGCTATAAGAGTAGAGTAAAACCAAAAAAAATCGATGGATGGACTGTGTGAAGGATGATACGACAAGATAGGAAGTGACTGCTGAGATGACAAGAAATATGGAAGAAGACGACGAAATGATGATGTTTCCCGAATTACAGCTATACAACATTAGTTTTAGTATATGCGAAACCTGATACACGTGTCTAGTATTTTTATGTAAAGAATCTATGTACAAAATTTCAAAACTGTATCATGAAAAATCACAAAGTTACAGGCTTGTTCTGTTACCTAGTTGTCCGCGCAAAATCGTAGTCACCACGCAGCGCGCGCCTGCGGTCGCTCGGTGTCCAACTTTAAATTTTTTTAAATATTTTTGGAAAAAAATATAACATGGTTTAAAAATTATTGGAATCGATTCAGTTACTTATTCTGAACAAACTATATTCAGGTTTCGCATATACTAAAAATAATGTTGTATACCGACAGCTTTAATAAGTCCTCGCGAAGATATCAATATAAATGGAATATTTTGAAGGTTCAATTAGTATCGTAATACTTACGTGTATTATGTTTATTTTAAACTAAATAACTTGTGGGATATTGTTAGGACTTTGTGGACGCTTAATGTGCTTTTGATGGGGCAAGGCGGAGGACTCATTAAAGCGGTCGGTCTCTAGTAGTGATAGGTAGATACATAACCTATTATATCGGAAGCAAAAGTTTCAAGCGGCACCATTCTTCTTAGGTCTGGTGGATTAGCAAGCGCTGGTGTTCAGTAGAAACCATTGGTCCCTGATTACAAAAATAATGAAACAATAATAAAATGATACATTTAGTAACAAACCTTACCTACTATAATTATTTTTGAGTTAATGAGAGCAGCGGTGGCGGCCCCGACTTACGCACAGTAAGTCGTGGGTTCGAACCCAGGCAAGCGCATTACTTTATGTAATTAATTTTATTACCACTGCTCTCGAAACGGTGGCGGTAAACATCGGGAGGAAACCGGCATGTCCTAGAGCCATAAATTCGCAGACATGTGACATCTACCTACCCGCACTGGGACACTCGTGTAGTGGATTATTGCTCATTCCCTCTATAAAGAGGAGGCCGTATATCCCAGCAAGACTGGGCGGGGCGGAAGGGAGTGTCAGACTTGTACTGACTAAAACCCATCCATGTTCCTTCTATGCCTTTTGTGTTCCAGGGCCGCGGTATCTCTTTCGAACAGTCCCGCAGCCCCGGCAGGCATCGGCCCATGCGGATCCCTACGTGGTTGCTGACATCTCTTTGAGGCGCGCGTGGAACACGAACGCGCCGTCGACACGGCCTGTCGTTATAAGACGGCCGTCCTTAATATAGCTTGGCAACAAGCTTTTGTCTGTGGCTTCGCCCTTGTGCTACCCGGATATTAAAAGCACGGGCACGTGATATCGGGATAAATGTATCCTATGTCTCGGCGTGACCCAGGTCACGGTCAAACCTTGTGCCAGACCCAAATCAACCATTTTCAACCAAATCCGTTCAGCTGTTTAGACGTGGAAAGGTAACATAGTTACTTTCACATCTACCTTCAACTTAACAAACATCAAGTTCACTATTTTATGTTTGCCTACCCTAGTTTCATTTATAAGTTACTGTACTTTGCTTTGTTTCTATTACCTAAAATTCTTTAGCCTATTAAATGATTATTTTGTCGCAAATCTGCTACCGTGGGTACAGGCCAGTACATCAAGCTACTGCAATCTGACAAATTTCTTTCATAGATTTTCAACTTAATCGCTAAAGCATTAGGTTCAAGGTTGATTGGGCAAATTTGACAGTTTCGAGTATCTTGATGTACTGGCGTCTTTTTTTTTCTTTAAAAAAACGTGCCCCACACTAGGAATTTCTCCTGTATCGTGGGTGCTTTTACAAACATGTAAACTCACATATACAAACAGCCAGACCCGGAACAACTACCTGTAGGCCATACAAATATTTGTTCAGTGCAGGAATCGAACCCGCGACACGAAGCGCAGCAGTCAATCGCTCAGCCACTGCGCAAACCGTGCCGTCTATACAATCACAGAGAACGAGGAAACCTGTTCCACCGTAATACAGTCTACTAGTACGAGTAACAGAGTGAATCAGTTCTATGTTAACAACTATAATAAGTACCTACGGTTACATAACAAACAACAATTGTAACCACCTCTACTGCTTATTTGTAACTTACTGAGATGTGCAAGGTTTTTTATTTTTTTGGAGAATAAGAACGCTAAGAATAAGTAAGCTGAATCTTGACTTGGCTCGCGAGGTTGTCGACATGTGGGATGTGGACTCAGCGATCATTGTGCCGATAGTCGTATCAGCCCATGGCTTAATTGCCAAGAGCCTCGACCAATACCTGAGGAGGCTCTCGTTAGGCAGCTGGATCAAGGGCTTGATTCAGAAAGAGGTACTTCTGGACACGGCTCGTATTGTTAGGAGGTTCCTCTCTCTGGAGCCCTAACCGCCGGTAGCTTGGACCCTGTTCCCGATACCGGTGGGCTACTATTTTTTTATATTTTTAAATGTTATATTTTGTTTAAGGAATATTTAAAAATGTAAAATTATTTGTAAAAATTTAAATAAAGGAGTTAGCTGAAGTAATGAAGGCAATGGGCCGGCCATATTAGCCGTAGAACCGGTGGCCGTTGAGGTAGACGTGTTCTTGAGTGAAAACCGTGAATCGGCAAGCGTAAGGGGGACGCCCTCAGGCTCGGTGGAGCCACGATCTTCGCTGGGTGGTTGGTAGTAAATGGATGAGAGTTGCCGAGAATCGAAGTAAGTGGCGTGCTATTGAAGAGGCCTATGTCCAGCAGTCTACTGTTGTAGGCTGATGATGAGTCTTGAAGTATGCTAAAGGCCATTTTGTCCATTCATTGGCTCAGAAGAAACTTATCTTCTTTATTAATAAAAATTGCTACTCAAACAATCTGCTTAGCCTTTTCCCAACTACGTCGGTCGGGGTCGGCTTTCAGTCTAACCGGATGCAGCTGAAGACAAGAATTTTAAATGAAACAACTGCCTATCTGACCTCCACAACCCAGTTACTTGGGAATCTCTTAGTAAGACTGTATATCTGACTTTCAAGTTTATGACTACACGTAGCGACTGTCAAAGATCTATAAAAGATAGCCAGGACTAATTTACATTACTTTGAATCTTAATTTTTTGATTAACATAACATAACGTCACGCTTTTGAATACCCGAAGGGTTAGCCAGAGGTGTACCTAATAGTACCACCACATTTCGCCAGTTATGTTAAAGTTGTTTGTTTAAGTCCCATGTAATAGGGGGCGAGCCTATTGCCATCAACCGGGCGCATATCCAGACTCCATGGCTGCTACTGAGAAATTCCTGATTGAAAAACCCAATAACAGATTGCCCGACCTGGGCATCGAACCCAGGACCTCATGCTCGGCAGTCGCGCTTGCGACCACTAGACCACGAGGTAGTCAATTTGTTGATTAATTATTATTATTCTAAAATAGTGTTTATCAACTATCCTAGGTTTAGGTCAAATTTTAAATTAATTAACCACGTAACTCTTTGTAATGTGTTATTTTAATAAATTACAACATTAAATTAACCCTAAAACGATTACAATGTTTACTTTGAAGAGGTAAAGTGGTCTGTAATGCTTATCGGTCATGGCGGGAACTTACAGGTACACAAGATGGCGCCTAAATAAACAACACGCGAAGTAGTGTGGCCAAAAAAGTGATATAATTATGTTTGAATGGCTTTTTGTTAGTTTAAGTTTTCTTTATGTGGATACTAGCTTATACCCGCAGATTCACCCGCGTGGGGTTCGGTTATTCTCCCACGGAATAGTATTACCGGGAAAAAAATATCCTATCTATAACTACTGACAGTAGAATAAAATTATAAGTCATATTTGTATTTACGTTCAATGAACACTAAAAGGATTTTTTAGAAATTATCTGTGGCTCAAATTTCATACAAACCCGTCCAGTAGTTTGGCGTGAAAGAGTATCAAAAATCCATCCATCCTCACAAAATTTCGCATTTATAATAGTAGTAAGTTAGGCCTTTATTCCATGGGCGTTAGTGGATGATACACTACAAGTTTCACAGGCATACCGAAGTGGCACTAGAATGGCGATCATTGGGAAATAAACCATCAATACAACAACTTAGAGTATTAAATCAATAGCGAATGTTGAGCAGTTCAGTTTCTTATTTTATAAGAAATGCTAAGGTAAACCTGTTGTATTTCTGTAAGCCAGAAGGATTAGGCATACACATCATCCAACAAGTAACATTTAATTAAAAGTATCAAAATACCCGCTACAAATTGTATTATGTAGGTACCCATATATAAATATATATTTGTTATTTCCTTCCTTTTGATACCCTACTCGAAAGGTTTGGTTGAAAAAATATATTAACGACTTACAATTTAGCGCCAAAAATCCGCCATTTTGTTTTTTTTAAACACCAATCTAAGAACAGTTGGGTTTTGAGAGGAATGTAATGATACCTTAGTCGTGGAAATCCTTGCAGCCATTCGGAACTTACGAGGTAATAAAGAAATTTACAAAAAAACAAACAAACATACAAGAAACGCGCGAAAAACATAACCCTTCCTTGGCAATCGGGTAAAAATAGTATGACCATAACCTTCAACCTCTCCACCTCTCATAATCTGTCATCTAAATATAATTCCCCATCGTAAGTCCCTTCCCATAATAGCTGGAATGAAGCCCATTGATCCAATCACAACGAATGCCGTCCAAGTTAACCCCCATGTAACGAAGGAAATGCTTAATAAACCGCCAAATTGGACCCCCACCCACCTCAGCGCGTAACAGGTGAAGTATGAACCATAAAATTATATTAGTGATATAAATGGAGGGACCAGACTCCGTGAAATGAGTGGATTTTGTTTAATAAATGGTTTGTTGATAGAGGAAATTATGAATGATGTGCCCTGCGGTTTCACCCGCCGCTTCTGACATGTTTTCTTTTGACGTAGCGTGATATTATATAGCCTATAGCCTTCCTCGGTTAATGGGCTATCCATCACTAAAATAATTTTTCAATTCGGACCAGTAGTTTCTGAGATTAGCGCGTTCAAGCAAACAAACAAACTCTTCAGCTTTATAATATTAGTATAGATATGTGAACACCCGGTTTTTGGAACGATTTGATTAAAAATTTGTTAAGAATATGCCTAGTGCGTCGCTGTGAATAGTTCACTGAATGATTGAAAGCTGAATTATCAGTAGACTTGACCTGTGTTTTTTGACACGGATTTGCAGGGGCAGACTAATTTTGGCCGGTATCTTTCATACTTACTTCCAACATTAGAATCTATATAATAATCACCATCATCATCTATAATCTAATCTTTATAGATTGAGGCACAACATGTATTTTATAATACATGTTGTGCCTTATAATAATTATTGTATTTCTATAAATAGTACCTGCCTAGCCTTTTCCCAACTGTGTTGGGGACGGCTTCCAGTCTAACCGAATACAGCTGAATACCAGTAATTTACATAGAGCGACTGCTTATCTGGCCTCCACAACCCAGTTAATACTGGGTAATACGATACCTCTTGGTAAGACTGGTTGTCAGACTTTCGGGCCACTGAATACCTGTAACGACTATCAATGATCTAGAAATGACAGCCGGGACCAACAGCTTCACGTGCTTTCCTAGGTACCGAGGAAACTTGGTATATAACAAGGTGGTCACCCATCCACGGACCAAACTTTTTTTTTTTTTTTAGGATGGGAAATCATCAAATGACCCCCCCCGCTCTGGGCGGAGCGGAAGGGAGTGTCAGACTTGTACTGACTAAAACCCATCCATGTTCCTTCTTTGCCCTTTGTGTTCCAGGGCCGCGGTATCTCTTTCGAACAGTCCCGCAGCCCTGGCAGGCATCGGCCCGTGCGGACCCCTACGTGGTTGCTGACATCTCTTTGAGGCGCGCGTGGAACACGAACGCGCCGTCGACACGGCCTGTCGTCATAAGACGGCCGGACGGCGAGCTAGCCCAAAACTCGCCGTCCACCACGTGACCCCCGACGCCCAGGGCGTCTCCCGCGGCGGCTGGGACGTGAGGCTCTTTCCCTCTCACGTTCCGCCACCTCCTTCACTAGCATGACTGCTTCGCAGAAGGAGGTGACGGCTTCCCATTCCCTCTCGCTCCGGACCATGGCTTGAACCAGGGCCGGGCGCGAGAGGTCGCCGCCGCCAATCGCCTCTACGAGGACACGGCGCTGCTCCGCCCAAGCAGGGCAGGCCTCCACAGTGTGCTGCACCGTGTCCTCCGGACGATCCTCACAGTGGAAACACCCGGGCGTTTCCTCCCGCCCGATTCGGTGCAGGAACCTCCCGAAACAACCGTGTCCGGTGAGGACCTGCGTCAGGCGGAAGGTGAGGGCGCCGTGGCGCCTCTCTAGCCACTCCTCAAAGAGGGGACTTATCGCCACTATGGTGGCGTGCCCTGCACGGGGTTGCGACAGTCGCTCTCTCCATGTCACCATGAGATCGCGCCGGAGGTCTGTCCGCCGAGCGGTGATTTGCCGCGGCAGCGGAGTTTCCCCCCGACGTAGTGCCTCCGCGCGCCATTCGTGAAGGCGTGCGAGGACTATCGCCTCCAGATCCCATGGCGGCAATCCGGCAAGGAGGCTCGCCGCCTCACCGGAGATCGTGCGGTACCCCCGGACTAGCCTTAGGGCTATCCCCTTTTGGGGCGCGTTCAGGTAGCGGGCGGCTTGCCGCCTCAGAGAACGCGCCCACACCGGGGCCCCGTAAAGGGCCATGGACCGCACGACCCCCGCGTAGAGCCTCCGGCAGGAGGCGTTTGGACATCCACGGACCAACCTAGGGAATCGTTGCTTAACCTGAAAATTATTATTAAGCCAAAATTTACATATTAAATTAAAAATCAATTCAAAAGAAAAAATAATATATATTTAAAAAAAATCCCGCATTACGAAAAAGTGTATTCACCATCTCCGACGTCTTCACGTGTCTTGCTCTTTAGTGGTAGTAAATCGTAGTTTAGGATGACGGCATCATAATTCTGGTAGTATAAAGTGTACCATCAGTTATTTAATATATTTCCTAGTTCACGGTAATGGCTCATCAGGGATGGAGGTAAATGTAGATAAAGGTGAGAAAACTCAAGAAAATTATAAATACAGCGATACGATATTATTTACCTTTACGTGCATTTCATAAGTGCCCATGTAGGCCTATATATAAAAATTAGTAAAATTGAAGTGTCGGTTTGTAATTTCAGAATAGCAACTGAATGCATATGAATATGAAGTATATACACGGTACTAACACAAAAATAAAAAAAATATTTTTCTGGCTGGACTGATTTAGACGGGAATTTTACTGGCAGATAGCTGATGTTATAGCAAGTAACTTAGGCTACTTTTATTTTAGAAATAGGATTAGAGTTCCGTGCAATAAAATTAAAACCCTTTTAATAATTGAGAAAATCCGATCTTCTTTTTTTATTATAATTTCACGTGGACGAGAACCGCGGGGCACGGCTAGTATGAAATAACATATTTTTATTATGACTCAGATCACAAAACGGCCTCATATTATTTTAAAACATTTTGTTTATAATGTGTTTGTTGAAACCAGTTTGAAAACAATTATCACTAAATAGTACAAAACAAAGTCGCTTCACGCTGTCTATCCATATGTATGCTTAGATCTTTAAAAGTACGCAACGGATTTTGATGCGGTTTTTTTAATAGATAGAGTGATTATATGTATATATTGCACCCGTGAGAAGCCGGGGCGGGTCGCTAGTCATAAAAATTATAATGAGACCTTAACCTCATCCATTTATGCTAGTAAGAAATTAACTGTCCATCTAAATCGATTGAAGTTAAGTCGGTGTGAATGACAATAACCAAACTTTGATCACAATCCACTGTTGGAAATAGGCCTGTCCAAACTCGCAGCAGGGCAAAACTATACTATATTCCACACCGAAGTCCAAACAAACTTAGCCAGGCTGGAGAATAATAAACTCAGGCACTATACTACTAAAAATACCCACACGAAAACATACTCGAATGAATCCTTTCGCAAAAACTTCATTTAAGGTTTTTATACGCAGTGTATCTGTGAAAAAACTCATTTCGAGTTAATCCTCTATATAAAGAAAGTTCCCCTTCCGTACGTGGGGCTACGCTAAAACTAAAATGTACCCCGCTAAAACTTTTTCGTCTAAATTATTTATTACGCTTCGTAGTCCCGTTTCGCGCTAAATTTTCATACCCTTTGTTTTATGTGCTGAAGTCCTAGCATGAACACGCGACGTAAATTCGGACGATTTTAATACAAAATTATACAACTGAAAGCATTTTGGTATAAACTATCCGAAAGTAGTTTGTTTTTATACAGGCTGTATGGGATAGCCCTCCACAAACTGGTGGGGTGCATTGAGCTCCTTATTTTGAATCATTCCCCTTTTTTCTCCAGAAAATTTTCATTATTTCTGTTACTATTCTTTTATTTAAATGTAAAATTACATTCCCTGTACGCAGCACTCCATTTATATAAGTAATACGGTTAAAATAAATAATCCAACAATGGATTTTGAAATACTTTAACGAAAGACGCATGAAATCAGCTGTTCACTTCCTGCTTAGCTACAGACTTCATCGAACTCGTCGTCGCGCTTGCCGTTCGCTACGTGCGTTCTGTCACGGTAACGATACATTGCGTATGAGAAAATAAAATAAATCAAATTTATTTAATTCCCATAACATTCCTGAAATAATTTATTGTATCGGTCACCTTAGTATGATATACTGGATTCACCCACTATATCAGTCTGTGGAGAGCTGTCCCTTACACCCTGTATTGTAATGCGCACAATCATGAACAGCTATCCCATAGATATGAATAAATTCATAAAACTGCCTAAAGATTCTGAGCGAATCGAGTATTTTCAAAATTATAATACTTTGATTCTACGTTTTTACTCCGCGCGGTCGTACTAGGCCAACCGGTATTGTTTCACTATAAAAATATTTTTGTATTTTTTAAAACAATAAAAATTAACTGTATTCCCATGTTTCGGTAAATAAATCTCATTTTAGCCAACGAATTGTAAAATTGTTTAGTACTGGGTAAAATAAAAATAGAGAAGCAGTATTTTAGCTGTGCAAAGTTCGGGGAATGCTTTTAGTATTGGCTTTGTTTTCAGATAGATATTTCGAAGCTCATTTGACTATATAGATGTTAGTGCGTGGATTGGATCAAGACTGGATTTAAAATTGTAAAATTATTTCGTTTGTTTTCTTTGTTTGTTGAGTTTTTAAAACTGTGTAGGTTTTAAAAACTAAACAAAAAACAAGCATAAGATCTTGTACTATATTTGAAGTACAAAAGTGTTTCACTATGCCGCTTTTATGTGACATATGAATATCCTCAATCTAAATAGCCACAGAAAACTCTGTTACTAAACCTGGAAATTTTCAAACATTAAAATAGCTAGTAATTATACTCGCACAATAATACAAAAAATAATATCGTCAAAAAACATTCACAACCAAACAAATTCACCTCACAAAATTCCGCTCACTGACAACTTTGCGAAACAAAACTAAAAATAGATAAGCTTTATAAAAAGCCGCGGTAATCTGAACAGGGAGAAACGAGCGAACAATACCACAGAGGTAGCCGAGTGCTGTACAGTGTACATGGAGGAAATAGAGAACAGAGTGTTAACAACAGACAAATACCGCAGAATAATCAGTTTAAAATGTTGGCACTACTGGGATACAGCCCACCTCTCTACAAAAGTGAGTGGGCTGTAATAGTCCACGCTGGTCCAGTGCAGGTAGGTATATGTCACATATTTTAAAATTTTTGGTTCTAAGAAATGCCGACTTCCTCAGGATGTTTTCTTGTACCGTTTTGGGAACCGCTCAAGTATGTATCGTAGGTTAATTGAAAAAATCGGTTTTTGTTATAAAAGTAAATATTATTAGGTTTATTGCAAAAACCGAGGTTTTCTTAACTAAGTTGCGTAATACAACTATGTGTATGACTGCTATAAAGCTAGTATGAACGGTAAACACCGGTGGCTAACAGCACATTCAGCCATTTCTTGTTCTACCAGGGTAAATATATGAATTGAGTCTATTATTAGCCAATCAGCAATCAAGTTTCCGGTCGTCCTAAATATCTGTTTTTTTTTACGAAATTCGCGACCGATATCTTACAGATACTATGAAGTATCGGCCCAATCATACCCAATCGATTCATTAATCGAGAAGAGCTCAGTATTTAAAGTGAGGTTTTTTTTCATTAAAAAAACTCACTTTAAATACTGAGCTCTCCATTGACTACTTCTCCGTTACATATGTCATAAGTGCAATATCACAGATTCTGAGTTGACTGGCATTGAATAATTTAGATGACCTAAGTGGTGCGCAATGTGGCAGACAGTACATGCAAACATAACCGAACACAAATAAATTATTGAGGGATTTGGAGAAAATGGAGGAAACCGGAAAGAATATATATATTTCATCAGTTGCTTTATGTATTTGAATATATTATTAACATCACATTTGTAACCTCCGAAAGATTAGGTAAAGGTGTACCTATTCGTATAAGCCTTGTTGTTGTATTTGAATATTTATGTCTCATGTAATATGGGGTAACCGTTTTGCCATCAACCGGGGGTCTCCCGTCAAAACGAAGAGACAGGAACTCGATAAACGTTATAAAATAATTATATTGTATTGGCTACTCGGAAGGGAAGCCTGTCTATCAATACACAATAAAATTTTAATGTACAAGCATATTTTATTTATTTATTTAATGCACAATGTACACAACCAATTTTACACGTTAAGCTTAAACTAGTGAGTACATGACCCTGTTAGGGCGCAGCAAGATAACTTAAAACTAATATTGCAGAGTATGTATTATCTAATAATTATGATTTACAGAGATCATTAGGAACTTTCACATTTAAACATTATGTTAATGTCAATTTGAACGTATAGTATCCAACTATGTGGCTGTATTAGTACACAAATGTCAATAATATTCAACAATTTCAAAACAAAGTACTCAGAGATGACGCAGAAATGATGAACTTCACCGCTACCTTAAAATCGGCACCACCATCATCCAACACTTTGCTGAATCCCGCGAACACACTTCACCGACAGGTGAATGTGGAGGCAATCCAACTAGGTACTAGACAACACGGACATGGTGAGAAGACTAAAGAGAACTAAACCATTTGAGTTAGCTACACTAACTGTATAACTAATAGTAAACAAATAAAAGCAAACAATACTGGTGCTATACATGTTACACAAACTTATTGCTTTAACATATCAGACTCTAAGAAAAATGCTATGGAACTGTGTAAAAGTGCAAGTGTACTGATGCCAGCACATCAAGCTACCCGAAACTGTAAAATTTTCCCAATCAACCTTGAAACTTTCAGCTATAGCGATAAAGTTGAAGATCTATTAAAGAAAGTTGACAGATTGCAGAAAACGGTCAGAAATTCAGACTGAACTGCTACTGAGAACATCCACCTGGAATAACCAAAGTACACTTAACCAGACATAGAAATCGATCCCTCTTACCTCAGGCTCGGCCATATCCCTTGCTACTAGTAGACCAATGACACAGTCATAAATTATATATTATTCATGGAAATCTCTAGAACGTTTTAGTTAGTTTCCAGGGGTTTCCCAGGAACTGCTCCATTTACAAAATACCAGAAAGACTGTGCTTTAAGTACGGTTGTAATCAAAGCTTCGTTTTGTAGTATTTTCTTGCTAGCGTACTACTTCTGCCATCGGCTTTGCGAGTGAATTAATTATATTTACAAAAATAAAGTAATATAATATAGTTGATGATGATGATGAGTTGTAGATAATATTGTAAAGTTTCATCAAAACCCGTTCAGTAGTCTTTGCGCGAAAGAGTTACAAACATCCATACATCTTCACAAACTTTTGCGGTTACAATATCAGTAAAAATGAAGTTATGTCCATAATTATTGACAGTGTAGATTTTGGTAAATATTGCATTTATCAGATTTTACACTGTCAATAATTATGTAGGTCATCATCATTCATCATTTCAGCCGAAAGACGTCCACTGCTGGACATAGGCCTCCCCCAAGAAGGGGGGGTTTTGCCATAATCGCCACGCTTGGCAGGCGGGTTGGCGATCGCAGTATGGTGTTATAAAACACAGAGAACGCTGCTGCCCATTCTCTGGTAAGTCCCTTAGTCGCCTCTTACGACACCCACGGGAAGATATGGGATATGGATTATGTAGGTAATTAGGAATATTTTGATAATTGGTATGCCCGAGCTTACTTACTTATGAGACCCCTTTATGAGATGAATTCTCATAATCATTTGTTAGTTAGTTCACCAGCTTTGTAATATTAGGAAAACTGAACAACATAATACACAACATACATAACACATAATACACAATTATCATATCACATAACATAATATCACGCCTATAATCAGGATTCAGGGTTAAGCGGAGGTATAATAGTATACTCACATTTCGCCACAAGACAAAATTTAATCATCTCGAGCTTTTTACGCTCAAGAACCACTAATATGTATGTCGGATATGTCAGGATATTTTATTCCGTTAGGCTCGTACATCATGTGGGTGGACGATGGGTTTCGTGCTATGAAAAAAACTGAGAGCGATACACTGTTTCTAGCAAAACTAACGAATTACTTGAGAAAACAACTTAATACAATAAGACGGGCACAAAAATCGGATACAGTTCTAAGACGACTCAACTACGCCGCGATCAGACATTAACTGTCACCCTTGCCTCGAACTGAACATCAGGGCTCTGTAGAAGCACGCTGTGGTGTGGGTAGACTTGTAAGTAGGTCGCGTCATGTCACCAGTGCCCACTGACGCGTTTGCTGATTCATTTTATGTCCGTACTAACGACCTGATCCGACATGTATAACACTCCCTTTTAATCAAATAGTAAACAAAATATATCATCATTCAGAAGCATATCTTATTGAAATCAAAGCAAAATAACGCAGTTGTTTTTCCACGAACTAATTTAGGTTTAAGTGTAAACAAGAGTCGGTAAAGCCATTGAAACAAAACGTCTGAAACTGTGGCCACGAAATCAATGGTGACGAAGTGGAGGCGGGACGATGGTGTCTGAAATTTTGTGACCGGTTTTAGTCATGACAGCCAGTGGCCGCTGCGTCCAAGTAAGGCACTTCGCTAACGGTGACTAACGTGCGTTTCGTAAATGCACTTCTGGCGCGTTATTGGCATTTAAACGCCTATTCCAGTTGTCTGCATCGGCTTTTTCACCACTGGCGACAATGGGTATAAAATTCCCAATGGTTACCACGGGCGACAAACGAGAAAGTTTCATGGCACTTAAGCGGGGGTGTCGTTTGGAAACATTTTTGAGTCATTATCCCTCACTGGCAACAAACGAGAACTTTTTTCTCATTTGTCGCCAGTGGTGACAAACGGGAATACTTTTCCCGTTTTTCGCCAGTGGTAACAATTGGGTTTTTTTCCCATTTTCCCAAAGCCGGTGGTGACAATTAGGAAAAGACGGTATTTAAATGCGTGACCGAAGCGATGCAAATGCGCATTGGCATCGATCATTACTTTAAGAATTTCATCTTGCAACTCTAGCCTTCTCAGTCAATCCTGTATGTTGAATCACGCTTGCATCGTGACCGAAGGGCAACAACGGTTCCTGCGTTTAAACTTAGTAGTTAAGGGTTGGGTACTAGGCGAAGTCCACAATGGACTTGGAGGTCAAAGTGTGTAGTTAGTAGTGGATGGGTGATCATCCATTTCACATTAACACCCCTTCATGCCTTGGAAAGCTAACTAAAACCAGTTTTGCCAAGAGTACTGGTAGGTTCAGCTGTATTCGGTTAGACTACAAGCCGACCCTAACATACATAGTTGGGAAAAGGCTGGGCAGATAATTTTATATAAAAATTACGCGTGCTGTTATAGTTGCAGAGCTTTCGTTTCCCTCGTCTTCACCTCACCGCTGGTTTCGTTGCCGCAGTCTGAAACTGAATTCGCTCCGGCTGGCACAAATAGAGAACTTTCTTATTTTGTTCTCAGTACTAGAGAGTCGTGTTACGTTTCATTAGTGGGTATTTTTTACTGATTTTCTTGCTTTGTTTTATTTAATTTGAGCACTGTCGATGATGTGGTTGATTTTATCGTGGTTTTTCCTCGGTTTTATATTTTAATTGATCGCGTTGCAATTTATTTAAAACTGTCGATATTTTTTAAAAACATTTTGCGATGATCTTAAAAATAATATTACAGTTTTTCGATGTCCTTTTTTGATAGTTTGTTGTTAGTTTATTTTATAGATTTTAATTAATAATGTATAATAGTTAGTTTACTCCACTTAATAAATAAAAAATTGTATTTTATCCACTGTAGTACCTAAAATAAAAAAAATACAGGTAACATTTTTAAGTTTGAATGAAGAGAGTAATCTACAGGAGTATTGATCTGATTTCAAAAATGCTTTCACAAATGGAAAGCTATGTTATCCCCAAATGAATAGCTATGTTAAAAATGGTTCCTTGATATTATATCCAAATATAACGCGAGCAAAGCGGTTGACAAAAGCCAGTTTTTCAGCTAGCCAGAATTCCCATCAAATACTACGATCTCTTTTAACGGCTATTTCAACCTCTATACTGTAAATAATCAACTAAATTGATTGATAAACTGTACCCGATGGGCCATTACTAGCTCGATAATACAAATAGCCACTGTCGATACCGCGTTATGGAGGCTTTCTTTATCTTTTGAGGGTCCCAGTAGGGTTGGCAAAAGATATGTTTAAAAGATACCATGGGACAGCCTTATTGTTTTGAGGAAATGTTGTCTTTGTTAGGCAGGGATATAAAATCTAACTGAAGGTATCGTGAGAAGGACATTGAATTTGGAGTAAATGAGAATAACTGTGATGATGATGGTGGTACTCCCCCTACAGTAGTAGACGTCTTCGGTTGATGTTATGAATTGTGATGGGACCTCTGCTAAACCTTGCCAGCACCATCTAAGTTGCAAAAAGTCGCCAGTTACAATATATATTTTTTTTCCTTTTTTTTTGTTTTATTTTTTGTTTTAGTTTAGCTGGCTAATCTTCACCTTATTGTCTCACCCATCTGTCGAGTAACTGAGACATCGTTAAAACCCTTGTGCCTATTTTCATTTATGCTAAGGAATACCTTTTTTTTTTTTTTTTTTTTTTTTTTTTTTTAGGATGGGAAATCATCAAATGACCCCTCCCGCTCTGGGCGGAGCGGAAGGGAGTGTCAGACTTGTACTGACTAAAACCCATCCATGTTCCTTCTTTGCCCTTTGTGTTCCAGGGCCGCGGTATCTCTTTCGAACAGTCCCGCAGCCCTGGCAGGCATCGGCCCGTGCGGACCCCTACGTGGTTGCTGACATCTCTTTGAGGCGCGCGTGGAACACGAACGCGCCGTCGACACGGCCTGTCGTCATAAGACGGCCGGACGGCGAGCTAGCCCAAAACTCGCCGTCCACAGGCCCGCGCCTACGGTGGCCGGGGGCCACCACGTGACCCCCGACGCCCAGGGCGTCTCCCGCGGCGGCTGGGACGTGAGGCTCTTTCCCTCTCACGTTCCGCCACCTCCTTCACTAGCATGACTGCTTCGCAGAAGGAGGTGACGGCTTCCCATTCCCTCTCGCTCCGGACCATGGCTTGAACCAGGGCCGGGCGCGAGAGGTCGCCGCCGCCAATCGCCTCTACGAGGACACGGCGCTGCTCCGCCCAAGCAGGGCAGGCCTCCACAGTGTGCTGCACCGTGTCCTCCGGACGATCCTCACAGTGGAAACACCCAGGCGTTTCCTCCCGCCCGATTCGGTGCAGGAACCTCCCGAAACAACCGTGTCCGGTGAGGACCTGCGTCAGGCGGAAGGTGAGGGCGCCGTGGCGCCTCTCTAGCCACTCCTCAAAGAGGGGACTTATCGCCACTATGGTGGCGTGCCCTGCACGGGGTTGCGACAGTCGCTCTCTCCATGTCACCATGAGATCGCGCCGGAGGTCTGTCCGCCGAGCGGTGATTTGCCGCGGCAGCGGAGTTTCCCCCCGACGTAGTGCCTCCGCGCGCCATTCGTGAAGGCGTGCGAGGACTATCGCCTCCAGATCCCATGGCGGCAATCCGGCAAGGAGGCTCGCCGCCTCACCGGAGATCGTGCGGTACCCCCGGACTAGCCTTAGGGCTATCCCCTTTTGGGGCGCGTTCAGGTAGCGGGCGGCTTGCCGCCTCAGAGAACGCGCCCACACCGGGGCCCCGTAAAGGGCCATGGACCGCACGACCCCCGCGTAGAGCCTCCGGCAGGAGGCGTTTGGACCCCCCAGGTTGGGCAGGAGCCGCTTGAAGGCAGCCCCGGTCCGTTCCAGTTTGGGGGCCAAACGTCGGAAATGCTCCACGAAGTTCCACCGGCTGTCAAGGACGAGTCCCAGGTACTTCAGCGTCAACCCGACGCCGATGGAAACCCCTCCTGCCGTCAGTAGGGATCCCGACGGTGGCGCATTCCGAGGCCCATGAAAACACATGGCCTCGGACTTGTGCAATGCCACCTCGAGACCCAATTGCCGGATCCTCTCCACGACTATCGCAACCCCGCGTGTCATGTTTTCGGCCGCCGCCTCGTGCGACCTCCCTTGTGCCAGTACCAGCGTGTCGTCAGCGTAGCAGACTACGCTGACGCCGCTAGGGAGGTCGGCGCGCAGCACCCAGTCGTAACCGATGTTCCACAAGGCCGGTCCCAGAACCGATCCCTGTGGAACACCGCACGACATCTCTCGCCGGTTCCATTCTCCGCTCCGACCGGGGTAGATGACGGCCCTATCCGTCAGGTAATCCCCGACCACACGACGAAGGTAGGTCGGCACCCGGTGATACCGGAGTGCCTCCCCAATGCAGCTCCAGGGCATGGAGTTGAAGGCGTTGGCGATGTCAAGAGACACCGCCAATACGACCCCGCCCCGGGAAACCGCGTCCCCCGTCGTGAGGGCTCTCACGCGCATGATGGCGTCCACCGTCGAGCGCCCCTTGCGGAAACCAAACTGGTGTTCCGCAAGATCCGGCCCCATCCCCGCGAGGTGCCCGGCGAGGCGGTTAGCAATAACTCTTTCAAAGAGCTTGCCCACCTCGTCGAGCAACACGATGGGCCGGTATGCGGACGGAGAGTCCGCAGGGCGCCCTGGCTTCCGGATGAGGACCAGCTTCCCCGTCTTCCAACGAAGCGGGAACTGGCCTCTCTCCAAGCATGCGCTTAGGAGCCCTTCCAGTCGGGGCCCGAGAGCCTCAGAGGCCAGGACCCAGGCTTTGCCAGGCAAGCCATCGGGTCCCGGGGCGGTATTTCTGGCCTTCAGCCTGCGTACCGCCACTCCCAGGTCTACCCCAGTCACCTCCGGAACGTCGTCATCGGTGTGGTCCGCGTCCGGCACCGCAAGCGGCGGCGGAGCCATAGGCGGGGGAGGATGCCTCCCTCGCGAAGGGAACAGAGCGCTCACCACGTCCTCCACGAGCTCAGGCCGGAGACTCTGCGTCAGCGGGGGGGCCCGGGTGCGGAGTTTGTCCCGCACCATCTTGTAAGGGCGCCCCCACGGATCTCCGTTCAGAGACTCCAGCATCTCCTCGCGGGCCAGGTTCTTGGCCCGCCGGACAGCCTCTTGGAGGGCGGTCTTCGCCGCTCTGTACCCTTCGTAAAGCTCCGCCTCAATGGCTGCCGCATCCGGAGGGCGGATGCGGAGCCTGCGATGCCTGGCGTACCGGTGCCGCGCGGCAACGCACGCCTCACGCAAAGACGTCAGCTCTCGCGACCACCAGTACACCTGACGTCGGGCGCTTCCTGGCCGAACTCGGGGCATTGCCACGTCGCAAATCTCGGACATGGCCTCCTGGAACCAACTCGCCTCGTTGTTGATGTCGGCAGGCCTGGCCGGTGATGACACCCAGGCCTGCACGATCGAGGCTTCCAGGAGGAGCTCCCGGTCCAGCTGCTTCAGCGCCCATCGCGGACCACTCGGGGCCTGTAGGACCGGCGCGCTTGAGGTCTGAGTGGAGACGTCGAACCGGATGTACCGGTGGTCGGAATAGGTCTCCACCCCCTCCATGACGCGCCAGTCAACGACACGCGGCGACAGGGCGGGGCTAGCGAACGATATGTCCACCACCGACTCACCCTGCATCCGCACGCACGTGGGGACAGAACCCCGATTTAGGACGACCAGGCCTGTCTCCAGTGCCCAGTCCTCCACCATCCTACCCCGCACATCCGTGTAACGAGAACCCCAAGCCAAGTTCTTGGCATTGAAGTCCCCGAGCACAAGCACGGGGAGTGAATGGCTCCCGATGACGACACTCAACTCCCTGAGGGAGTTGTGGAACTCGGCGAGAGTTCGGTTCGGAGAGAAGTAGACTCCCACTACAACGATCTCCCCGAACCGTGCTGCTACGCACCCCTGACCTTTCCTGACACTCTCAAGGGTCGGGGTACCGGCGGCGGCCGACGCAATTATGGTCACTGAGCCGCTAAGGTCCTCCACCCAGTTATCCCTGGGCGGGACAAAGTACGGCTCAGAGACCACGGCGATGTTAATCGACCACTGCGCCATGCTCTGGATCAACAGATCCTGAGCGCAGGCGCAGTGGTTGATGTTCGCCTGGAGAAGGCGTAATGGGGCCGTTATTGGCACTCCATTTCAGCCCCCTCCCGGGCCCCCTGCGAGGGCCCCGCTGCAGAAGTTGCAGCAGTGGCGGCCGCGGCGGCGACAGTGGCGGCGGCTGCGGTGATGGCGACGGTGGGGGTTTTGGCGGTGGAGGTGGAGGGCCTTCCGTTGCCCCTGGCCTTGGCCTTGGCGGGTGTACCGCAGGCCTTGCTCCCTGCCCGGTGATCGGCCGGCTTGCCGGTTGCCGCACATGCAGCGCAGTGCGGCGCGGCGGAGCAAGCCGCGGCCCTGTGACCGGGCTGGCCGCAGCGGAAGCATAGGCCACTGCGGTCCACCTCCGAGGTGCACCGGACCGACACATGGTGCCCCACATGGCAGCGGAAGCACCTCAGAGGTCTGGGTTCCAGCAGCTTAACCTGCGCCGAAACCCAGCCCACCAAGAGCCTTCGGCCCTCCACAATGGCTTTCGCCGCCGTCACAGGGCAGCTTACCGTTACGGTTCGCATGCCCGACAGGTCCGGACGTAAGGTGCCTGCCTTGACCTGCTCAGCAGGGCACCCACCGGTCCTGGTGACGGCGGCCACCACCTCCTCCTCGGTCACCGAGTCGTCCAGACCCATGATGCGCAGATCTGCGCATTTGACGGGCCTGGACACTCGGGCCTCGTCCGCATTTAGGGACGCTCTAAGCTTTTCTGCCAGAGCGTCCGCGGACGAGCCACGGGTTTCGCCGGGGATCTCCAGCACTCGAGCCCCTGTCGCGGTGACTCTGAGGCGGAGGCCCCCGGTGATCCCGAGCTCCCCAAGATTTACCGTCGCCCTCGCCTTAGCGAGCACGTCGCGGTAGCTCACGCCCCTCTTTTCCGCGTCCGGCTGTAGTGTAATCACTACAGCTGCGGTCTTCGGGGCGCTGAGCCTTGCCGCGACGCTCCGCTCTTTTTGCTGGCGCTTGCGCTGCCGCTTCCTGGCCTTTTTGGCCGCCTTTTGCTCCCTCGTCCTCTCTCCGGCCACCTGCCACCCGGTCTCGGCCGCAGAAGGCTTAGGGGGCGGGGGGGGGGCGGCGGTGGCAGCTGTCTCGCGGCTGGCGCTGGCACAGTCACCGCCTTGCCCTTCTTTTGGGCCGCCACCTTGCCCTGCCTCAGGGCTGCCGCCTTCTTGGCCGGAGCCGGTTTCGCCAGAGCCGGCCCTTCGGGGGCCGACGCAACCCTGCCGGAGGGCCGGCCAGACGACCCCGGTGCGGAGGCCGCAGCAGCCGCATATGTGGCTACCCTCGGGCCCGGGGACGCCCTGTTTGCCGCAAGGGGGGGGCGCAGGACAATGCCCTCCAGGACGGAGAACCGCGCCTGGAAGGCAGCCAGCTCCTGCCGAACCAGGTTCAGGACCTGGTTCTCAACCGGCACAGGCACGGGCTGGCTTGGTCGCTGCTGGCCCCCATTTTGGGGCGCCTTGTGGGGGCCGGCCTCGCGCAGACCGGCCAAGTCTGCTCGGAGCTTCCTGTTCTCCTCTTGGAGAAGCTCCGTGGCAGCCGTCAGGCGAGCGACCTCCGCCCGCAGTTTGGCCACTTCGTTTGACGGGGGCCCCCCATATCTGGCCTCCGCTGACGCCATGATGGAGGCGATCGCTGCAGGCATGGCCTTATGCCTGGTGGAGGGCTTCTGTTTATAAGAGACAGCCCTCAGCGCCGCCTCCACCTCCTTCGCGAAACCGGCCTTACGCTCCGCCTCAGAGCCGCCGTCTGCACCCACCTCGTCGCCAGAGGAGCCCGAACGGGCCACCCCGCGACCGGCCACCCCCGGGTGGCGCCCCTCCTCGGCAAGCCGCGCCGACCTCTCGGCGGCAGAGAGGCCTCTCCCCTTGCCGCGGATCCCTCCTCGCTTACTGGTGGGGATCTTGCGAGCCGAGGCCAGCTCTCCCTCCGATGACGACCCTTGGTCGCCCTCCGGCCAGGACCGCTTGCGAAAGAACTTCCCGTTCACCGTAGTGGTCCCGGGCCTCCCGCGCCGGGAGCTCTCTGAGCCTCCCGCGCTCACATCGCTGGATGCGGCGCCGGACTCCGACCCCGCATCCCTCCCCTCCTTTGCTTCGCCATTATCGGCCGTTTTTTTTTTTTTTAAACAATTTTCCATGTTGTTCCCACGAGTATGGGGGAAATAAAGAGTCCATCTGGGCAGTGCCCCCTGTACCCAGATAAGCCATAGCCAGGCCCGGCAGTGGTTCGCACTAGCAACTGATTTTCCATAGGAACCCGTCAGCCATACATCTCCTCGCGGTGCGCCGCCGCTTGAGATTCGGGGTAACTTTTTATAGAGGTTTTCTACCTCGCGGTCCGGGCGGTTAAGCCAAGACCCTCGGTCCCAATCGAAGCCGCGAGACGTGATCCACGACACTTCGACGGTGGGATTACGATATCGACGGGGACAGTGAACGACTGCGTCCTTCACTGTCTGCTCGGAGGCAGGGTAAGTGCACACCGAGCCCGCCCTTGCTACTCCGCTGTGCCCTCTGATTTTCAGAGGGTCACGCGGAGCAACGCCCCCTTGGTCCAAAACGGACCCCTCCCATGTCAGAATATTAGCCATGGACAGTAACATTCCCCAAGGAATAAGAATCTCTTCCCATTCCTCGGGGAAGGATACTGCCCACGCCCAGGGTGCACCGGCCCGGCAGCTGCTATTCCCTCCCGACGTATCGAGAGGGACCGGCAGCCATCGGGCACACGAGGAGGAATTCTGACAACGCACCCCATGCTAAGGAATACCTACATGAATGTATATTATATACATAACATCACGCCTGTAATCCCCGATGGGTGACGCAGAGATGTGCCTAATTGTATACCCACATTTCGCCTGTTATGATTTTAAGTACTATTTAATAGGGGGCGAGCCTATTGCCATCAACCAGGCACAAAGCCAGACTCCGTGGCTGCTACTGAGAAATACCTGATGGAAAAACCCGATATCGCTTTGACCTGGGAATCGAACCCAGGACCTCATGCTCAGTAGTCGCGCTTGCGACCACTAGACAAACAAGGATTTTTAAGTTTTTTTATTTTATTTTTTTTATTAAGACTTTCTTCTCCAACCCAACCCAAAGGAGTTGGCAGAAACAACGAACAAAACATGAAAAAAGCGACTTAATTTTGTCTTTTATAAAAAATAATACAAACCGATTGCCAACCCTACACGTGACATATAGAGGTGTTAAACCAAAATTAGGTATAAAATAGCAGCATTAGGAGTTGACGCCAATGAATAGTGGTCGATAAGAGAAATGGCTACTTCAGAACATCTTTTTTTTCAGGCCACAGTTTTTTTTTCAACTTTCATCGAAAGAGAAATTGTCGGGATTGTCTGCAACGATTAAGGGGGATTGATGTTGATGTTAAATGCGTCTGAAAGTCTATGCGTAGAGAGTGCACTTATACAACATTAGTTTTAGTATATGCGAAACCTGATACACGTGTCTAGAATATTAGTCTATTTTTATGTAAAGACACTATGTAAAAAATTTCAAAACTGTATCATGAAAAATCTCAAAGTTATAAGCTTGTTCTGTTACCTAGTTGTCCGCACAAAAACGCGGTCACCACGGAGCGCGCGCCTCCAGCGCCGTCTTGAGCTCATTGATAAAAATAATTTGGCAGTAGGTACCTCAATTATTGCGATAGGTACTCAAAGTCGCTCGGTATCTAACTTTTAACTTTTTTATTATTCTTGGGAAAAAATATAACATGGTTTAAAAATTATTGGTTTCGATTCAGTTACTTATTCTGAACAAATTATATTCAGGTTTCGTATATACTTAAAATAATGTTGTATATTGGAACGATTTTTATGGAAGATAGGATCTATTTCATAGAGATTTATATTAGTGTATTTTTTGCGAAGAGTTCACTTTTTCGTCTGGTTAGTGTCCGCCCATAGGCCTCTGACTTGGCTTTACATGCCGTCGAGAAATATCTGACAGTATTGCCACGTTAAATAGAAATACCTAACCGCAATCTTATAAATCAAACACGAAAAACATGCAAAATCACGATTATGCTCGATACTTGATCATGAAGGACACGTGTTTTTATGAAGCTAACGGGAACTCCAGCGCTCAAAATTCAGAATTTAAGTAAAGTTTCTAAACGCTTATGTGTGTAACACCCCACGCGAGCAATTAATGGTGAATAGGTAATAAGAAGATATTATTATCGAAAAAGATAGACGGAGCCCGGTGGACTGACAGCGGGCGTCAAGATTTTCGTTGTTCTGTCTAGGAATAATTATCTACATTGAATTCTAATACGCCTCTTATTTATGACGTTCCCAACAGTCATCTTCCCTGACTGGAGGCCGAACACTTAAGGCATCCACAGGATTAGCCCGATTAAGCAGAAGCCAGCCTCATAGACTGAACTGCGAGATACCATAAAAAAAACCAGTCATCTTCCTGCCCTTGTCTCATTCTACTTGGGGTCGGCGAAATACGTTTTCTTCTTCCATTCTCCCCTTTCAGACGTCACGGCATCATGTACTCTTTTCTCTTTCATATCATTCCTCACACATTCATCTTTTCTTTGGCCTCCTTTAGGCCTTCTACCTCTCCATCCAAATTTCAAATCCATCACACTTTTAGTAACATGCTTTTAGTTTCATCCCTCCTCATCACATGTCCATACCAAGACAGACGATTACTTCCCAACAGGACCATATATCTACATAGTTAGATAATAATACAATGTGAATACCCAACCAAGGGAACTCCCTAATACAACAGCATCCGCACTGGGCCTCACAAAATCGAAAGTGATTATCAAGTACTGAACAAACTTAATCAATCTAAGTTGGTAACAAGACGCCCGCAACAAAGGACTTTGATACGTATTTACTTAAGATAAAGATATTATTACAATCTATACGAGTTAACACAGGGTGGGAGAATTATTGTTTTATTTTTGTACTGGGAAATAGAAAATTAAAGTTTTATGATTTTTGTAGGATTGACAGTTGACATACTGGGAATTTCGCACTAATATTAAAAGGCAAGCTCTTGGCTAAATAATATAAGCTACTTGGATCGTCGATCTTCAGGTTAAGCCAGGTTGGTCCGTGGATGGGTGACCCATTAGGTACATACCAAACTTTCTTCGTGTCTCGGAAAGCACGTAAAGCCGTTTTATTTTTGATTATGGCTGTCATTTGTAGATCTTTGACAGTAGTTACAGGTGACCGGAAAGTCTGACAACCAGTCTTACCAAAGGGTGTCGTATTACCCAGTACTAACTGGTTTGTGAAGGTCAGATAGGCAGTCGCTTCACGTAAAATACTGGTGTTCGGCTGCATTCGGTTAGACTGGAAGTCGACCCCAACATGGTTGGGAAAAGGCTAGGCAGATGATGATGACTACACAAAAACAAAACACAATTCAAAATTTTTGACAACCAAACGAAGCAATTTAATAGAATAAATTATGAAGGCAATCAATTTAAAATACTACATACAAAAATAAAACCTAAAAATAACTAAATCACAATCAACAAATTCCCACCTATTCAAAAACCAGTTGACCAAATAAAGCGCACCCTGTATACAGTAATCTTTTCCAATCATTCGTTTCTGTGCTGTTACCAAATTGAAAATGGCGCAACTTTAATGAAAAACGATTTCATTGTTATCTCTGACATTTTTATTGTTTTAAAAGCTTTTATTTTAATATTTTTGTTCGTTTTATATTCGATTGATCTGTCTATGATCTATTTTGGCTGTTACCGTCTTTTGGCGTTTTTGATATTCGGATTTCTTTAAACACGATGTATGTTTGTCATTTTAACCTTTCTACGGTGAAGCAGAAAGAAGGTTATGAATTTGACTGGCCTCTAGAGGGCGAGAAATATTTAATTTAATGTGACGTCACATGGCAGCTTACCAGGGGACAATCCAGACGCTTCCAACGATACATAATTTGCCAAATTATAATAAGTAGTTCAGAAGTTATGAGGGAACAGATAAACATACATTCCCACATATATACATACGATTCAATATCATAACTCTCCTTTTTATTTCGCCGTAGTTGATTTCAGTACTAAGAACTAGAATCAATAATATCACCTAGATTTAAATATTATTAGTCATTAGTCATTAGTCATTTATTCTAAACAAAAATCCATTTGTGTCGAATATAGGATACAAACAATAATAATAATAATCAATAAAAGTTACAATCAATAATATAGTTAAAATGTCAAAATTTAAAATAAGTAATATCAAGAACTTACTTAGTTAAAATAAATTTATATAGTTATGTGCAAGTAGTTATATTTTCCTTTCATGATAGCCATGGAAATGGTCTCTGTGAAACCTACACGGAAGTACCACTAAGAACTTTCATAATCTTCCTGCCCTGGTCCCATGTTACTTGGGGTCGGCGCAATACGTTTTTTTTTCCTCCATTCTCCCTTGTCAACCGTCACGCTATCATTTACTGCTTTTTCTTTCAAATCATTTCCCACACAATCCATCCATCGACATTTGTATTCATCACTCTTTTAGTCACATGCGATTCGACCTTTCTCATCACACACCAGTCATGTTCCTTTTCAACTTTTCTGTAACTGGCACAACCACTTAGGGTGTTACCACACCAATCGATCGATCGCCGATCACCAATTTATGGATGGTAGAAATGACGACGATTGATCAATTGGTGTAGTAGAAACTGTCGATCGATAGCGACTTATTCATTCTACCATCGACTGATCGATTGGTGTGGTAACATCCTTAGAAATCTAATGCTATAAAATGATTTTATCGTACAGCGAATGTGCCTAGAGCAGCATGATAAGTTTTTTTTAACTTTTTATAAACAAAAGAGTATCGGTACGCAATCAATAACATCAAACTGAGAGCCGGAACGTAATTCTGTATTCGCTCAACCGTGAATTCATCAAAGGATGAATACGTTTAAAAAATTAAACAAAACAAATCTCCTCGATTGGAGGCAGACGGAAATGAACATTCTTGTTGTACTAACAATGGGTGACTTGCAATTAAAATTATCTATGGGCACGCTTTTAAAAGCATACGTCTGACTGCCTCGTTGGTTGTTTGCAAGCGCGACTGCTGAGCATGAGGTCCTGGGTTCAATTCCTGGGTCGGGCAAATTGTTTTTGAGTTTTTCCATCAGGTATTTCTCAGTAACATGGAGTCTGAATTTGTGCCCGGTTGATGGAAATAAGCTCGCCCCATATTCTTTTTTCTTTTCTTTTTTTTTTTAATAAAAACGTTGCCCCACACTAGGAATTTCTCCTGTATCGTGGGTGCGTTTACAAACATTTAAATTCACATATACAAACAGCCATACCCGGAACAATTACCTGTAGACCATACAAATATTTGTTCCGTGCGGGAATCGAACCCGCGACACGAAGCGCAGCAGTCAATCGCTCAGCCACTGCGCCAACCGTGCCGTCCAATATTACAATTAACTTAAACCTAACTGGCGAAATGTGGGTGTACCATCAAATACACCTCTGCCCTTTGGGGGTTACAGGCGTAATGTTATGTTATGTTATATTTAAGAGTTTTTTTCTTTTACGAATAGTTAAGTTGTATAGCTAAGAAATCATCGCCAGTCCCCATCACATAAGTAATAACGAAGCGAATACAGGGTTTAACAGGATACTTCACGAAGCCGACAACCAAGCATTATTTACAACAAACTAAATAACTTTACGTAAAAATTATTGCTGGAAACGACTTTTTTTTTGGGGTCAAAAATCACGTTTTACGGTAGGGCTCAATGTAACGCAATCAAAACATTGTGCTGATGGATGAATTGAATAGTACGGGGGTCGTGAAGGTGATTAAAGTAAAAATCTTACATTCAAACATGTAATTAATAAAAAAAACTTGTGAAAAAGTTTGAACTTTGATCTCCAATATCTCCGTAACTAGAAGGTTCCCAGGTATGGTCTAGAACAAAAAAATATCGCAATGACAGGGAGAATAAGTGCGTTTCGGCTTCGTTAAGGGTCTTGTTACACCCTTTATACAGAATCGTGTAAAGTACCTTTAAGAATCAACATAGTTGGGAATAGGCTAGGCAGATGATGATGTAAAGAATCTTCTCATCTCAACCATTATTTAACAGAATAAACAGTTTTGCGATTTCCTCTCAAGTAGATTTAACCCAAAAACTATTTCCGGAGAAAAGCCATTTGCTCTCAACACAAAAGCACAAAGATAGACCATAGACACCCATTTTATCACTTTCGATGTCCGAGCGTGCATTAAACAGGGGCAGAGTGCCAATTAGAATGAATGTAGCGGCCCAAACCAAACTCTGGCACTGACATTAAAAACAATGGCTTGAACATTAGTAAGGCGGCTATAACACCGATGTGTAACACCGCACATGCTCACATTCGCATTGGTCGTCCCAAGCCGCGCAATAATGGTGCTGTCAAACTGAGCGGGCTAGAAGGCGGATTTGACTGTGGACACAGGACTTTGTCAGTTGATGTACTGAATTACGGCCTAAGTTCTGTTTCTGTAGCCAGCCCGCTTGGTCTCACCACAAATGAGTTATTTTTGGACGACTGGCCGATTTTCAAAAAGTCAATAATTGGTACGAATCCGCCATTGTGAGAACATTCTTCTATTACCTCGAGTCCTACCTCCGACCAACGCGCAGTTCAACCTCGAGTGAACTTTGATTAAGCCTTTAGATTCATCGTCATCTAACACCATCGTCATCATCATCATCATCATCAGGAACGGTAACTGGAAAGTCAACGAGTGCACGTCGCAGTTTAAGGTACTTACGCTGCTCATATATTTACTGTTGTCTGCACAGAACTATTGTGAACCTCATCTTAATGTATTTTGTAAGACACTCAACGGTCTCCCCAGGGTAGCAGGACGCCATCACACCCATTTCGGCTGATGCGATAGCTAGCTACTTGAACTAAAGTTATCACTTAATTTATTTGATTTTATAGTGATTCGGCGGTTTTCCTGCTGTGGTTGGTGGCAGCGGTTACTATAGGAATTACATAACATCACGCCTGTTATCCCCGAAGGATTAGGCAAAGGTGTACTCCCACATTTCGCCAGTTACGTTTAAGTCCTATGTAATAGGAGGCGGGTCTATTGCCATCAACCGGACACAAATCCAGACTTCGTAGCTGCTAATGGGAATCTCTTTAGCCCTTACTTCAGGATTTGTACAGATGCCACACATCAAGCTACCCGAAACTGTAAAATTTTCCTAATCAACCTTGAACCTAACGCATTTAGCGATAAAGTTGAAAATCTATTAAAGAAATTAAATAGATTGTAGTACCTATCTTGATGTGCTGGCGTCTGTACCATATAATTGTCAACGCATCTATAAAGCGAGTAGTTAAACTTTTTCTTAAATTGCATAAAAAAATCTAACACATTAAACATTGTCTAATATGTTGTTATTCCACAACGTTCAGTCGATTACTTCAGGCGTGAAAACGGCACAAACACATTTTCAGATTTATAATATTAAATAAGGATTATGGAGCATAAAGTTGGCTACTTAAATGCTAGAATTTAGCTTTAGCTAAGTGCTTAGCTAGTGCTTAAACAGAATAACGTTTCTGTATAGAAATATGAGTGTTCATTAGTTTAATGGATCAGCTTTAAGTTACTTTGACGCGGTTATCTTTTAGAATTTCATGTGGGTTTTTCTATCTTTTGTGCTTACTTTGAGAATTTTCTATGCGTGAAATGTCGTCATAAAAGTATATATATATATATACACGCACAATAAAATAATTCAGTATTCAATATAATTCTTTTTTATTTTTGTTTTTCACAAAATAAACAGGCTATCATTCTGCCTAGCCTTTTCCCAACTATATTAGGATCGGCTTTCAGTCTCATCAGATGCATCTTAATAACAGTATTTTACATGTAGCGACTGCCTATCTGACCTCCTGAACCCAGTCAGTACTAGGTAATATGAAACCCCTTGGTAAGACTGGTTGTCAGACTTTTGGGCCACTGACTACATGTAACGACTGTCAAAGATCTATAAATGACAACCGGAACCAACGGCTTCTTGTGCTTTCCGAAGCACGGTGGAATGTAATGAGTGGTCACCCATCCACGGACCAACCTAGGCCAGCGCGGCTTAACCTGAAGATAGACCCGAGCGGCTGCTATTAATTAGCCACCGGTTCGCCGATATAATTGAGGCTATATCTACCCTAAAAAAAATGACGATAACAATGATAGAAAAATCTAAAATTTATTGGATTGACATAGTAAATGAAACCTTATTTGAATCCTACTAAAACAATAAAATTCAAAGCGATTGTCATTTTATCTAGGCCCTTGAAATTATCTGTTTTTTTGCAACAGTGATCGGGAACCAACTCTCAGATAACTGTAAGACACGGCTACAGCGTAGGCCGTAGCCTATTTGCTACGAGTTCGTAGCAGCCGTAGCAATACCTTATCTCGTAGCCTTTGTCATGGATACATCCAATTCGGAACCTATACCTGTAGCATTGAGGCACCGAGGCTTAGCAGACGGATAAATCCTTTTGCGCTTTCACAGGCTGGATTATTTCTTGATTCAGTTTAGTAGCTGAGTTGTTAAAATATAGGGTTACGACAAATACAGGATGTAATATTGTCACTTTTCGCTTTCGTCTACCAAAGGGTATCGTATTACACAATACTAACTGGGTTTGTGGAGGTTAGACAGGCAGTCGCTCCATGTAAAATACTGGTATTCAGCTACATTCGGTTAGACTGAAAGTCGACCCCAACGAAGTTGGGAAAAGGCTATGCAGATGATGATTGTCACTTTTCACTATAATTAATGATAATTGCAATGGTTAATTGGTCTTTTGAATGATAATTGTAATAGTTCTTTATAAATTGATCTGGTCTTTAAAATGTAAGTGAATGTTTCATAAATAATGTAAATGTTTGCATGCCAAATGGTAAAATATGTCTGAGCTCAATGCTCAGACATATTTTATTATATTTATAACAACTATTTTATTATATTTATAACATTATTTCATAACAACTAATTGTGTATTACCCATTGTCGCCACACTACACCAAACGATACTAAACAGACTTCACTAGTCGACCGCTGCAATTGGCTGAGCTGCGATCACGCGACATCCGGCTCGAAGGACCAAATTATGTAGCTGTGCGTTTCTGCTACCCAGGGTTACTGAGGTCTCTAACTTACCACCATAACTATTGCACATGCTTGCTTGCAAAAGTTTTTATTTAATATACTGAGTAATTGTTCTACAAAGTCGTCGCGTTATTCACCGACCTCAGTCACCCTAGGTAGCAGATACGCGCAGCTACACCCATATTTGCACAATAAAAATCTATTCTATTCCTAAATAATGGTATGGAAAGTTTGTATTATCACGGTGTAACAAGCAGCCAAAGTTAACCGAAGACACAGGGAAACACAACGGGCGTAACATAGTACGATTCAGTAATTACACAGACGATAGTTGTAACGAGGAGACACGGGGTGACTGCTAAACGATGTACACGAATATCTCTCACGGGGGACTGGCTAATGTTACCTGTTTCATTTGAAGAACTGTGGCGTATTCTCAAAAACCGGCCAAGTTGCGAATCGGACTCGCGCAGGAAGGGCATTTTTTTTGTCAAAATAAAAAAGCAAAGCCTAGGCATTTCAAAGCTTTAAATGAAAAATTATTTAAAATTAAATTTTATAAGTGGTTACTCGAGTGTACTTTTTATAGTTTAAAAGAATTTGAAGATAAAAAATGTTGATGTTTTAAAAAAAACGATTGTTGTTGCCTTAACTTGTCTTTAAAATTTTGCATGCTATGTTTTATCCTAGCTAAACATGCTTGTGCCTCAATTTGTATTTAACACCCTGTATACCATGTTTTACGCAAATAAATATTCTATTCTATTCTATGTTATAGCGGCAGCAGAAATACACATTCTGTTAAAATTTCAACTGTCTACCTATTGCGGATCATGAGATACAGCCCGCTAGCAGACATCGGATGGACGGACGAACACCGTAGCCTTAGTAATATGGTAGTAGGAAAAATGAGAAAAGGTGAGTTATCGATTTCTTGAATATCTTGGACAAACGTACATATTAAAACTCACGCAGTTTTCACATGGAGGTAGCTAAACTACAGAACACCACTCCTTTCGCCTCGTCCACGTTCATACATCTGTTCAGACACGCTCACCGGTTGCGACCTGACCTTTCTGAAAAGTTGTAAGTTGTTGTTGTGTTGTAGTTGTTGTTGTTGTTGTGATGTTGTTGTTGTTGATGATGTATTTCAAGATATACTTGAATTATTCATTTAAGAAACTCGCAAATCGTCCGTCAAAAATACCTCAAGTAACCTATATTTTAGAACTTAAGTTCTTAAATAAGAGAATCGACCGATCAATCGATTAATAAAATAAATTAGTCAGAACTCACTCAAACCAGCCTTTATATTTTATCTCTCTTCTTAGTACCTTAGATATGAATTTTCCACGGAGTCTCATGATAGCAAGACGCCAGTCGTCAGTTAAATAGGAAGCGTTGCTAGGCAACCGTGACACGTGGAGCATTCCTCAGTACACGTGCACCTTAAGTAAAATAAAATCTAAAACGTGTAGAGAAGCTATATCAATATCTAGCGCAGTTCTCTTTAATTCCATATCAGAGTTAGTTGTTCATTGTTCCCGCAATTTTCCGGGAAGGAGTCGGGTCCCCAGTTCCCCACTCCCCACTATAATGCACACGTTTTATACAAGGTGTATATCCAAAAAAAAACAAATTTAAATTGATTTGTCAGGTCTAAATATACAGGGTGGATGGGACACCGACGCACAAATGATTACCACGTGTTCAAAAAAAAAAGAGTCAAAGGCAGATTTAATACGGTAGGCATTCTCTACCAGTAAACCAAGGCGCGCTTTTCACGCTTGTTATTCCCGAAGAGATAGGCAGAGATGTTACTGTAACTAATATTACACACACATTTCGCACAGGTGGCCTACCATGACGTCGTTGGGAAAGAGACAGAGCTATGCAGGTTGTCTAGCGCCATCTCTTTCCCACACTGGAATTAGTCCTTCGTTAAGACGTCATAGTAACCCCCTGATCGCTACCAAACACCTGAATTGAACTGTGTGATTGCAACTGTTTAATATATTTTAGTTCTAGTTTACTTATAAGTACTAATTATACTATTGTAATAACACACTACGCCTAAATGTTAAAATTTTGTAATATATATTTTTTAATTTATTATTCTGTTATTATTATTATAACAGCGACGCGGAGGAGTACTTTGACGCCTAAGTGTCCTATTGTCGTCGTTGTTTAGATGTTTATATTTGCTTACTTTTAGTCTTATTTTATCATGAGTTCTATTTGAAGTCTGTATATAATGTACATAATATATTATAATGTAACAAAATAATATTCTATTCTATTCTATTTCACTAGTTATGTTAAGCCAAGGGCTCAAATCAAGACTCCTTGGTACTAAGAAATTCATAACACAATATCACACCTGTAACCCTCTCAAGGTTAGCCAGAGGTGTACCTAATAGTAGGTACACACACATTTTATTAGTTATGTTTAAGCCTCATATTAAAGTTTGTGAGCCTATTGGCATCTACTGAGCACAAATCAAAGTAAGTCGTGGAGTATTTAAGAGTGAAGACCAACTGGACTCTGAGGGTCGTTAGGTTGGAATCGCGCCACAACATCAACTTCAAGTCGTTCGTGGTTCGAGCTCCAACTCACCATCTGCAGACCTTCTTGAAAGAGGACTTTTGGCCGAAAGGTGTCGTATACCGACGATTCCGAGGACGGTTACGCGACACCACGCAGCAGAACACGACGCCGTCAACGATTCGTGTCTAGTTTTAGTTAAATAATGTTTTTTTTTTTTTTTATGTATTAGTTTATTATTTTATAAGATTATTTTGTGTATTTTTATCTATGGGCCTCAGTTGCCTGATAATAAAATGATTGATTGATTGATTGATTGAAATCCAGACTCCCATGCTGCTACTAACTAAATTTCTAAAGAAAAAACCCAATACCACTTTGACTGACCAGGAAGTCGAACCCAGGACGACGCTTAGCAGGCGCACAACGAGTCAGTTCCCAGAGAATTGCAGCTGACTATATAATACATGTATACACTGCCTAGATTAATTGCAATATGCTAAATTGCGTACACAACCTCTCGGTTAGGTGGCGTATGTGCAGGGTTGATTGTCCTATCTTGTAATGGAAATTACCTTAAGCCCTATATATTTAGCTAGGGTTAATTTCTGTTTGAGATATTCTGAGAAAATGTTACCTAAGTACATAGATTGGCGATGTTTATACGTCAGAGGTAGTTAAACAACATAAAAGGCGTCAACGTACCATTCACGAAGCCGACAAGTTAAGTCTACACAAAAATTATTGCTGGGAAACGCCTTTTTTTTTGTGAAAAATCACGTTTTATGGTAGGACTTGATGTAACGCACTCAAAACATTGTGCTGATGGATGCACTGAATAGTACGGGGGTCGTGAAGGTATTTAAAGTAAAGTTATAACATTAAAAAGTTGTATTAAAAAAAAAAACTTATGAAAAAGTTGGAACTTTGACCCCCAATATCTTCGTAACTAGATGGCTCCCAGGTATGGTCTAGAACAAAAATATAGCAATGATGAGGAGAATAAGTGCCTTTCATCTTCGTTAAGGGTCTTTTTAAACCCTTTATAGGTGTGACGTCATTTTTTGTTCGTATTCCTCTCAGCAAACCCTTTTCATTGATATATAGTGGGGGTGCATAAAAAATAACTAGTCCGCCATCTTTGGGAGTCCGCCATATTGAATATAGAACGACGGCATGAAAAAATTTGAACTGTGACCCCCAAAATCTCCTTAAGGAGGTCCAGGTCCATACCAGAACGAAAAAAAAATCTAACAAATGCCTTTCAGCTTCGTTAAGGGTCGTTAATTTAAACCCTTTATAGGAACATATTTAATCATGATAAACATGCATGGTATACCAAGAAAATGTTGTTTTCGTAGGTAATTACATTTGGCACAATATATCTGCTTCTTGGACACCAAAACGTTCTCTTTTGATAGTTTTCAAGGAGAGAACGTTGAAAACTATAGATGAACCATATATATTATACTTACAAGGTAACCCCGTTATAGTCTGTGTGCCCATCCCTCCGGCTATATTTGGGTCACAAGGTTGTATATCTGTGCCAGTTGATTTTTTTTACAAAATACTGTTGCTATGAAAAAAACGTCATGAGGAAAGTTTTAAGTATAAATGTGGACGGGTATAAGAGCAGAGGAAGACCAAAGGAACGATGAATGGACTGTGTGAAGGATGATATGATAGAAAGGAGGTTTCTGATGAGATTTAAGTAATAGACAAGTATGGAAGAAGAAGACATGTTGCGCTGACCCTAAATAAATTGGGATAAGGGCAAGAGAATGATGATGATTACGATGACTATTGCTATGACTTTTAATGGCAAATGATCGAAGCCAACAGAACCTTATGTGCGCGAGCTCCACTGATAGCATTTTTTTTTCAATTCTGGCAACCACACAGAAGAAAATTCATTAAGTATAAATGAAAAAAAAAAAAACTTTCCTTGTTTTTCTAATTTCATCTAAACAAAATGCAGCCCCAAGAAAATGTTTACCCCATTTTAAAATAGGCCACAACTCAGCAGCTTAAGCGCCCCATATTAAGCCCTTTAAGCTTTTGATTTAAAGCGGCTATTTATTACTCATTAACTCATTTTGATCTTAAAACTCGGGCTTTCTAAACATCTGGCACATGCAAGGTAGAATTTGCAGCTAACCGCTTAATGAAAAGCGAAATTGCTTTATGTTCATGTTGTTTTGTTTTGTGTCGTTAATGGAACTCTTTTGTTTTAGCTGCTACTACATGTAATATTAGGTAAGTAATGCAATGGACGGTCGTTTTTAGATATTATTTGTACTACGTTGTAATCTCGCGTTTACCACCCTTAAACAAATTCATATACCCACTTGTTTTTCACGAGTTTTTTTTTCAAAATGTTTCTAAAACATGTCCTGTGTCGAACATTCTAATATGCATTGACGATATTTATGATATTGAAATTGTATTGTTTCACAAAATATGTGTCGTTAACCTTTTTGACCATTTTTGAGGTGTAAACGATAAACCAAAACTAAGGACACAACATATATTTTATGTGCCTACACATGTTTTCCCCATCGTGTACTGGAGCACTTATTTAGGTTATTAATAGTCCAGACACTATTCATTGTATCATCATAGCCTTTTGCCCTTTTGTTGGAGTCAGATTCCAGTCTAACCGAATGCAGCTGAATACCAGTATTTTACATGGAGCGACTGCCTATGACCTCTATAACACAGTCAGTATTGGGTAATACGGTACCCCTTGGTAAGACTGGTTGTCAGACTGGTTGTCAGACTTTCGGGCCACTGACTACCTGTAACGTCTGTCAAAGATCTACAAATGGCAGCCGGGATTAGCGGCTTAACGTGCTTACTGAGGCACGGAGGAAACTCGGTCACCCATCCACAGACCAACCTAGGTGAGCGCGTCTTAACCTGAAGATTGATCCGAGCGGCTGGTAATATTTAGCCACGAGCTCCTCGCCCTGTTCGTTTTACATAGAGCATTAATTTACTACGATATTATCAAAGCTTAAGCTTTTCCTATGTCAACCACATTTTAAATGCACGCAAAGGGGTCTCAGTAAATCTTTCACAAGTCCACTTAGTTTAAATCAATGCTCCTTTAAGTTTTAATCCGTTTGGTGGAATATATGAACGTAGGCGAACCGCAGAGATACGCGAAGGATATTTTATCACACAGAGGTTGAAACCTAAAATAAAACTGTTAAACGCTTGAAAGCACAATGTTTTATTTATTTTTATTCTCTCATAAAATCAAGAACAAGTAACTTATTAACACACAAAGATAAGTGTGTGAGGCTATGGCGGCATTGCATTACAATACAGTGTGTAAACGGACCCTTCACGAAGCTTTCAACTAAGCATTATGTACATCAAACTAAGTAGCTTTAGGCAAAAATTATTGCTGGGAAATGATTTTTTTTGGGGTGTAAAATCACGTTTTACGGTAGGACTCAATGTAATGCACTCAATACATTGTGCTGATGGATGGATTGAATAGTATGGGGGTCGTGGACGTGTTTTTAATGTAAAGTTCTTACATTAAAAACATGTAATTTAAAAAAAATGGTGAGTTGGAACTTTGACCCCCAATATCTTCGTAACTAAAAGGTTCCAATTCGCCTTGAGCAAGCGTGGTGATTTATGCTCATGTCTTCTCTGTATGAGAAGAGGTCTCAGCCCGGCATTGGGACAGTAACATCATCTGCCTAACCTTTTCTCAATTATGTTGGGGGCGGCTTCCAGTCTAACTGAATACCAGTATTTTACATGTAAGCGCCTGCCTATCTGACTTCCACAACCCAGTTAGTAATGGGTAGTACGATACCCCTTGGTAAGACTGGTTCTCGAATTTTCGGGCCACTGACTACTTACTAATATGCCAGTAACAAGCCGGTATTATTATAGAAAATTCGATAATGATCAGAATGCACGCGTTTGTGTGTACATAAATAAATAAACACCAAAAATAGAATAACACATAAAATATTATTGATATAATCGTCCTTACGTAAACACAAACCAGCCAATTTCATGTTATATTGTATGTTTTCCCAAATAATGTCCAAGTCGTGTCTAAACGGTATGTCGTATAAACAAGAATGTCACAAAAGGCACTCCATTCTCACACAGGTAACACATTAGTCGCACCAGTCGTGTCGCGTTTGTCGCCGCGACAAAGTTGTGCCGCAGTTAATTAAACCCCGTCACAGTCTTCAGGCACTTAACGCAGAATGAGCAAAAGGCGTACCTCCTCTGACAACCAGACATGGAGCAATTAGATTGCGGGTAGTTAGAAATTACCGGCTTTAATCTCGACTATAGTATGTGCGACATTTTTGTTCTAAAGTAGGGTAGTTTATGAAAGATTTAGCCGACCGCGACCATCCGGGATCTCTTAAAGCATTCCCTTTTTGAATTTTTGATAAGACTACCCGAAAAAGACTCGTACAAAAGCGGCTTAAACTTAGGACACCCGCAGGGCTTGGTACAGAAAATGGGACGGTCATCTTTTCATTAAAATTATCTGCTCGTGCATGTTTTTTCCTGGACGTAAGGTACTCTTTTGTGGCAACAGATTGGGTTCCAAACAACAGAACCCGGCGACGCGGTAGGCCCAGAAGAAGATGGCGTGACGAGCTGGACTTTTGTCAAAGGGTTGGACAAATAGCCAAAGACAGAGATAAATAGAAAGAGGGAAGGGAGGCCTTTGCCCTGCATTGGGACACATCAGGCTCATAATAACAATAAAAAAGGTATGATATATATACATATATATATATATACGACATGTGGGACGTGAGTACAGCAGTCATTGTGCCGATAGTCGTGTCAGCCAATGGCTTAATTGCCAAGAGCCTTGACCAATACCTGAGGAGGCTCTCGTTAGGCAGCTGGATCAAGGGCTTGATTCAGAAAGCGGTACTTCTGGACACGGCTCGTATTGTTAGGACGTTCCTCTCTCTGGAGCCCTGCACCCTGTTCCCGATACCGGTGGGCTACTATTTTTTATATTTTTGAATGTTTTTATATGGTTTTTGTTAAGAAATATTTAAAAGTGTGTAAGAAAATAAATAAATGAAATAATTATAAATGTTTTTTTTATATTACTTTGTATAGAAATATTTAAAAATGAAAATTATATTTATAGAAAATAAATAAAGGAATAATAAAAAAAGGTACTCTTTTCATATGAATTATTCACGGTAACTAAAAACAGTGCAATCTATCGAATAAAACAATGGAGGAAAATATATAAAACCTATTAATATTTTCACTTCCATCTGAGTAATACCGCAGTCTCTCCACATAAAATAAGAATGCCGTCATATTGCGTTATTGAATAAAGCACAACAGACAGCGAAACGCCCCAAAAAGGTTAAAATGAAGAAAAATGGACGCACGCATAATGTTTTTCCACAAAAGTAAAATGTATTTTCATAGAGGGCGTGCGTGTTTTACATTAAATTGTGATTCTATTAGGCATAAATACGGTCACATAATAAAGTCTATTTTCCGTAGGCAAATGCCCAAATCCGGGTTGCATTTACACCGAAACTTTTCGAAAAACAACTTTCTACTGAATTGTCAGTCAAGGTTGATTGCTCAGATGGCATAGGGTAGAGGAAGTGACATTTTGACAGCAATGGTGATGACAAAAAAGTAAAATAAATGTCAACCACACACGCACTTGACGTCTGTCTATCTGTCGTTGAAATTATGTGTAGGAATACTAATGGCTTTGAAAACTTTTAAGGAAAGAGTTTCTTGACACTATATTAAAATAATCTAGGTACCAATATTGAAGATACAAACAAATGAAGACATCAGGCAACGCATATTACTATTCCAAAATTGCACACCATTTAAAACGTAAATTCAAGAAAAGTCTGTGTGATTCTTATGTATTTATTTCTTTTTTTTTTAACTTTACCCCACACTAGGAGTTTCTCCTGGATCGTGGGTGCGTTTACAAACATTTAAACTCACATACACAAACAGCCAGACCCGGAACCTGTAGGCCATAGAAATATTTGTTCCGTGCGGGAATCGAACCCGCGACACGCAGCGCAGCAGGCTCAGCCACTGCGGCAACCTCGCCGTCGCGATAATCTATTTGACTTGAAAATTTTCACACATTCGCCAAAGAATATGTCATGGTCGTGGGCATTGTCACATTAATTAATGAGGTAGGTTGATAACCCATAAAGTCGTGTTTGAGATAATTTATTAGGTTAAGATAAAATGTAATTTACTCTTCTACGTTTTTGGTCTCAGTTACGATATGAATTTTCGTGTGTGACCCAAGTATCCGATGCATTTAGATGTATCATTTACAATTGTTATAGACATTTAATTTTCGAGATCGATGAATTGTGTGAGAGAAAAAGGGATACAAAAGTTAAAGGATTCAACGAGCGATGATGATTAACAGGGAAGAATGGAAGACGAAAACGAGTTGCGCCGAGCCAAAGTAACATAGATGTCTCATCTTCTTATGATGACACATATAGTTTCAGCTTCAATTAATAAAAGAAGTTACATATGATACCCTTAAGGATGATTTCCATCAAACAACTCGTATCGCATCGGATTGGACCGGATTTTATTTATTTATTGGTTTATTCATTTATTTAACACTTCAAGCACAAAAGTACAGAGGCGGAGTTAATGTCATAGGCATTTTCTACCAGTCAACCTTTGGGTGATGCAGAGACAAGCTGTGGTATCCTAAAAAAAAAAAAAGAAAAAAAAGGTGTATATCTGAAAATAATTTTAATTAATACTAAGATTAGTTACAAGGATACAACCTTACAACCCCGGTTGGTGGTTGTATTTTACAACCTTTCAATGATATTAAATCGTGTACACAGTATTTAAAGTCTATATTACCAAGCCGCGCACAGCAGCTTGACCGCGGGCGTCTTCTTCGCCACGCGATTATAGCCAAAAGTATGCTGCGACTCGCGATCGGCTCCGTCCTCCTGTCGTCGTATCCGATCGGATTGTTTCGGGTGGACCACGGTAGGAATGAAACTATTTGACTAGGCGCACAATCGGATACGTTCGCAAGCGACGGTTCGGAGCCGATCGTATGCATCAGCATCCTCCCGGACGCGATCGGCTGTTGCCGATGCGAGCCATTTGGTGAAAATTATCCTTTACAGCAATAGCACCATCCCATATCTTCCCGTGGGTGTCGTAAGAGGCGACTAAGGGACTTACCAGAGAATGGGCAGCAGCGTTCTCTGCGATTTTTTACAACCATACTGCGATCGCCAACCCGCTTGCCAAGCGTGGCGATTATGGCAAAACCCCCCGAATGACGAGCAGAACTAGGTGGACCGATGACCTGGTGAAGGTTGCAGGGATCCGCTGGATGCGAGTCGCACGGGACCGGTCAATGTGGCGACACTTGGGGGAGGCCTATGTCCAGCAGTGGACGTCGTTCGGCTGAAATGATGATGATGATGATGATCCTTTACAGGGTCCTTGATTATAGTTAGCTTTCAGCCTTTTATAACATCTTATACATTCATAAATTGTAGAATGCAAATATATAAATATGAGCCTCGACTCACTTGACTACCTCGTTGGTCGAGTGGTCACAAGTGCGACTGCTAAGCATGAGGTCCTGGGTTCGATTCCCAGGTCGGGAAAAATTTTATTGGGTTTTTCCATCATGAATTTCTCAGCAGCAGCTACGGAGTCTGGATTTGTGCCCTGTTGATGGCAATAGGCTGGCCCCCTAGTACATGGGACTTACACATAACTAGCCAAATGTGGGTGCACTTGTCTGCCTAACCCTTTGGATTACAAAGCGTGATGTTATGTTATGAATTAAGGCAACTTCTCAGCACCTCTTAATAAGACATAATCTAACCTTACATCATTCTTACAAGGAACCTACTCTATATATTCGCGAGCTCTTAAACCCATCTCACACCTCACCCTATCCAGCATACACTAAATTACAGTTCGGTGTGACCCACAGCCCCCTAAATGCGGGTCACGCATCGATCAAACACCGTATACCATGTATGTATAGCGACCTTTATTATGGGCTTTCATTTAAGTCCACTTAGTCCCCATTTTGGGTTCTCGTCAATGCAATTATGTATGTTGTTTGGTTATATAAATGTGGTGTGACGGGTGATGATGGGGTTTTTAACAGGTTTCTGTTTCTTGGTGGAAGTCTTTAATATTTTTCCATGGGTTATTGAATTATTATTATTATCAGCCATTTGTGTCCCACTGCAGGGCAAAGGCCTCCCTTCCCTCCTTCCACTTATCCCTATCCAGTGCTGTTCTTTGCCAATATGAATACTACCGTTATATTTATTTAGATTATTCTGTTATTAGTGAACGAATGCATATTGTATACTACTGTTATATATTTTTGTTATGTACTAAGCAAGCTCTAGACGATGACAGTATACGTAGTCAAATTTTCATGAAAAAAACAAAAATATTTCGGTTTTTCCGTGAACAATGGCTCCCCCTTTATATTATTTAAAATATTCACTAGCCTATGTTAACCGGAATAACTAAACACTTCTAACGATACCACATAAATTGAAATCGGCTAAGCCGTTTAGAAGTTATGGTGGAATAAAGTAACTCACAAACATACATGAACCCTGAAAACATTACATTCCTTTTTTTGGGCAGTCGTGTAATTAAAGTAACTTATATTACTCCTTATACCATCAGCTATCGGCCAGTAAAAGTCCCGTCAAAATCGGTCCAGCCGTTTTGGAGATTAGCCGGACAAATAGATAGACAGACAGACAGACAAAAATTTTAAAAAAGGCTGTTGTAATTACCGTAAATACTTTCAAATGCATTGATTAAAAAACTAATTTTAAAACAAAAACAGACACTATAATTTAATTTATTTGTATAGATTACAGAAGATTTGATCAGCCAATAATAATACGTAAAGGTTCGTATGTAAGGTTTGTTCTTACAAGAATGTAAACATTTGTAACAATACCATTCATAACACACAAAACATTCTAAACATACGCACAATTTTTCGCCAAAAAAAATATACAAAACGTACAACACATAACTCCGAGGCATGCGAATCGACAAAAAAAAAAGAAAAAACACACTTCTGACATTTTTATCGTGGCAACACCTCACGTAGTCTTTACTAAGGGAGCATAAACAAAACTAAATTTAAGATATCGAGAACGTTTGAATAATGAATGGAACTGGGTAAGGGTAGTCACTTGGTGAGAAGAGGCAGCGGTCTTGATATTTATTTAATAACTTATTTTAGATTAGCGACCCGGCTTTGCACGGGTGCAATATATATAAATAAACCTTCCTCTTGAATCACTCTATCTATTACTGAAAACCGCATCAAAATCCGTTGCGTAGTTTTAAAGATCTAAGCATACATAGGGACAGACAGACAGCGGGAAGCGACTTTGTTTTATACTATGTAGTGATGGGACATTTTAAGTGCTTTTCCTAGTCGTTTAACTAGGCTGCAGTCGACAGGTCCTGAGTATGTGTAGTGTGGAATTGTGAATAATTTATTAGAAAATAATTGTTTATTTATAATACAGTGAGAGCTATGAAAGTTAAGGGGTTGTACAGGCGAATACTACAATTTATGGTAAAAAGCTAGGCTAAGTTTTCGTAAAATTGGGATTAATGCTACGCAATCAAAAGGCCAATTCTTATTAAAAACGTTCAAATCTCATCGGAACCTCATCTAAGCGACAATTAATGTCAAATACAAGTATTTTTGACAGATTGAGAGTTTGACACTAAGAACGGGTGGCCTACCATGACGTCTTAAAACAGGAGTAATTCCAGCGTGGGAAAGAGGTGGCACTAGATGACCTGTATAGTCCTGTCTCTTTCCCACACTGGAATTACTCCAGCTTGAAGGCGTCATAGTAACCCGCCAGAATCCGAATGCGATTGATTGACGAAATATTCGTTGGGTAGTCGATACTATCTAAAACACCAGTTTAATTTGATAGTAAGTCTTTTTCCGCTGTCTCATAACACAGTGTGATTATTCTGTTTCGGCCAAAATATTTATTTCCCTAACGTACGTGTTCGTACTTATTTCTCGATTATTTATGTTACACGTACTATTAAATATTGCTTTTGTATCGTTCAACTTTGGAAAACTTTGCCAATAAATGAGAGATATCGAATATGCAAATAGTGACAGTGATAGCGAAAATATTACATAAATTAAATGACTGTTCTGCTTTCTCTATTTGGAGAATTTAAAATAAACATTCTAGACGTTGAGCTTATCCAAAACACTTTATCAAAGCCTACATGCAAAGAGGTTGTGTGGCTTAGTGAAGATGCCTAGTCATTTTTTCTCCTTCCAATAAAGAAGATAAGAAGAAAATTAAAATTTGTTTGTAAGTTTATATGTAGGGGGTAATCTCCGGAAATAATGCACGAATTCTAAAATTTCTTTCACTGGCAGACAGCTACATTATTCGTGGCTGCTACAGACTATAATTTATATTTATATCATGCAGATTGACCGAGTTATCGCCTTTTTTTCGGATGAAGTCGCGGGCGAAATGCTAGTTAAGTATATAAATAGTTAATAAGGCACGATGGGGTTGGCATATCCATATGGATAAACACCACCTTTTCGGTAATAAAAAAAATATTGCCAGTTGCCAATTAGATAGCTATTGTTTAACTGAGACGATGCCTAAGCTAGCTACGGTGTGGGGGAGGAGTTGGTGCTGGTTAGCGTGCAACTAAGTTCTCAGGACACGTCACTGCATCAGGCACCGTCTGAATTAAGCGGCAAAGAATAGCCAGCTTAAAGCATGTGTATTTAGCTTCTCTTTTCTCTTCACGACCTTCGGGCTACAACCATGTCATGTTGACAACGAAAAAAGCTTGTAGTAGCAAATAAAACCTTTTAAATGTTATAGGTGTGACGTCATTTAATGTTCGTATTCCTCTCAGCAAACCCTTATCATTGATATATCATGGGGGTGTATAAAAAATAACTAGTCCGCCATCTTTGGGAGTCCGCCATATTGAATTTAGGATGACGTCACTAAGCTAACCATGCATTGACATCCAAACTAAATGAGTATTAAAAATTTCAGCTGAATCGGTTGGGAGTAATTGTTTTAAAATTCAGTTGCAAAAAAAAAAAACACTTCAATTATTCTAAAAATAAAAGCAGCCCAACATCCCATTGTTTACATTTAATAACCTTTTAAATTATACAAATCGTCGTATTCGATATAATGATTTAGCGAAAAGGCCCTTAAACGGAAGAGGATGGTGAAAAATGGACAAACCCAAGAGACCCGAAGCGTGTCCATTTTTATGAATAAATCATACAAATTGCTTGACAATCGTAAATGTCCTTACATTTTTAATGCTGCAAAATCGTCCTCGAAATAATTATTTGAGAGTTGGATTGTTAAATATTTATTGTAACTGGGTCATCTTAATTCTTATTTATTTTTCTAGTACCTTGATAACTTTTGAGTACGTTCTTTCTTTCAGGAAATAATACCTTAAATTTGCATGGGATAGTACAATTTAATTTTAATTAGGTAGTACTTAAACGAGCGAAAATAAATTCTAAGGTATCAAAAATACTGAATGCTGGGCTAGTGAAATACTAAGTGGGCGACAAACAGTGGGCGAATACAAATGTTTAAAACGGTGACTTGAAAATAAAAATTTCAATTACTAGTTGTTCAATAAGATCAGTGTGATAATTCAAGGACTAAGAAAAATAATTAAAACAAGCTTATTAATCACTAGATTGTAAATAAGGCGTAGTTGACGTAGCCCCGCTGAGTGGGACTCCTACTTCTGTATGCAGGGTTTAAAGTAAACAAACACGAAGGGGATCTTAGTTCGTGCGCTTCGCCCGCTCACCAGACCCCGCCACCCTCTTCGAACCTAGCCTGTCGGAGTCAATGTACCACAAGTCCCGAGCTCGCTTCGCTCGCTTTTGCTTCCTATGTTCCCCTTGCCGCAATGACCGGATAAATAGTTAGTTACTTGGCCCATTCAGTATATTAGTCGCGCATTAAATTTTTATTCGCCCGATTAATAATTTCCTCATTTCTCCACATCACATGCCCAAGATGATTAATGTTGTTGATTACCACACAATTTTTCAGAATACATTGTGTTTTTACGTATTTTTTACTGGTAATAAGTTAATTTCGTTAACTACGGTGGCGGTACATCGGTGAGTACATTTACTTTCTTTGTTGTGTGGGTACCTCAAAATAATTTTATCGGACGTTAATCCTTGTACTTTTAACGTTTTAATTAGTTTGTTTGAATTTCATCATTTTTAATATGTTGTGTTAGTGTTGTGATCAACAACCAAGTTACTGATAATTATGTGATGAAGATTCTCAATATTTGTCCACATAAAATAACGTTTCTAATATCAATTTTCTCCACTGCTACATTCACTTCCAAATATAATCTTCAATAACTCCATTACGCAATGCCGCTTAGAAACACAACTCCTTCCCTCGTACAAAGTTTATACGATTTGTCGTAAATTAATAACTAACTAGGGTCGCCCGAAGCGGCCTAAATTAGCCCTGAAGAGGGCTGGCCTTTGTAGCCAAACGGTTGGGCTAAATTATATTATTTTTGCCTAAGCCCCGTATTTTGTTTTAGATAAAGACTGTTATTATACCAAATAGGATTATATTGTACTTCTATCCTAATTTTAGGAGGATAAAAATATGAGGGATATACTTTCCTGCTATTATTATAGTCAGGGACATTTACGTTTAGGATACGTGAGTAAATACATTTTCGATGTAACCCCTTGGCCACGAGCTTCGCGTTCAAGCAACACTTTTGTGTATACAGCAACATACATACAATAACTCACGCCTTCTTCCCATGGAGGTAGGCAGAAACCAAAGAACGCCACCCGCTACGATCGGGAGGGGACTCCCTAGAAAGACGTACACTGACCTTATAGGTGAGGTTTTTCAGAAAGGTGAGGTGCGTAGTACTCGCAACCGGCGTGCGTGTATGACCGAGATGTATGAACGTGTACAAGGCAAAAGGAGTATGCAAATATAAAGAAAATCAATGGAAGCCACATAAAGGTACTCGGGTGCAAATAAGTGACTTAAGGTACCCATAGCAGCGCCGTGTCCTCGTAGAGGCAATTGACGGCGGCGATCTCTCGAGCCCGGCCCTGGTCCAAGCCACGGAGCGAGAGGGAATGGAAAGCCTCCACCTCCTTCTGCGAAGCAGTCATGCTAGTGAAGGAGGTGGCGGAACGTGAGGCTCTCTCCCTCTTACGTCCCGCCACCCCCTTTACTAGAATGGCCGCCGCGGGAGACGCCCTGGGCGTCGGGGGTCACGTACTGGCCCCCGACCACCGTACGCGCAGGCCAGTGGACGGCGAGTTATGGGCTAACTCGCCGTCCGGCCGCCTTATGACGACAGGCCGTGTCGACGGCGCGTTTGTGTTCCACGCGCGCGTCAAAGAGATGTCAGCAAACACGTAGGGGTCCGCATCGGCCGATGCCTGCCAGGGCTGCGGGACTGTTCGAAAGAGATACCGCGGCCCTGGAACACAAAGAGCAAAGAAGGAACATGGATGGGTTTTAGTCAGTACAAGTCTGACACTCCCTTCCGTGTATGACACCCCGGTCATTTGATGACTTCCCATCCTAAAAAAAAAAGTTACCCATAGATGCTAGGTTATACATGACAGTTTGAAATATGCATGCAAAACCGATTATTATTCCAAGGACAACTGTAAAGTCTGTTTCATCTACAAACGTTCATGCATGCCTGTACAGTTTGAGTGTACAAGCAAAACTACACATGCATAACCTATCGTCTATAGCGGGCTTTACGCACGTGTCGCTTGCCACAAGTTTCATCGCCCGAGGACGTGTGCGGGGCGGCTCGGTTTGTACAAATACATTTTCCGTGCAAACGGATAGTTTCAAGCAAATGTTTTGTATTTAATGACGAAATATTGTCCAAATTATAAAATAACACGACAATCAATAGCAAGTCGGTCCATTAAGCTGGACTAACGTAGCACGGAGTTTGAACAGAATACGAGGCCAGTTTATACTGGTTTCGTTAAAACTACGGCCTACTATACTATATGGCATACAATCAGGTCTATGTCTTTATTTCCCACTGGGATATGCAGAGGTGTACGTTTTACCAGCGTAGGATAGAGAACTTAACTAAATATCAAACGCTTTCAACCCGTTGCGTATTTCGTCAACGAATTTCACCAGAATTGGCTGACACTTACGTCAATATGCAGGAACGTGGAGGATGACAAAAAAAGGTGGGCTATACCCTGCAATGAGTGAATTCAGGCTGTGGATGATGATGACGATATGTCAATCTAATGGACGGCACGGTTGGCGCAGTGACTTAGCGATTGACTGCTGCGCTGAGTGTCGCGGGTTCGATCCTCGCACGGAAAACATATTTGTATGGCCTATAGATGTATGGCCTCCTTGGCTTTGCGCATAATAAATGATGTAGCAAAGCGCTTCGTGCGAATGTGTGGAACATTGACAAGGTATGGGTGATAACCTGCAGTACGTCTGGACTCCTGATGGAAGAAAAGAGATGGTGGAATGAGTTCGTGGAGCTTTTGAGCACACTCACCGAAGTACAATCTGTAAAAGACCGACAAACATGCAACTTTGCGCCGATGGGCCAGGCTATTAAGCCTGGTACTAACCAGCTTATTGTCACCAATGAGCCTCTTGGCTCTGCGCTCAATAGAATCGAGTGTGGAGAGTCGTTTAAAAAACATAGCGTTTCCATTCTCGTCATTGCTAATAGAATAATTATCACTTTGTCTAGACTCAGATTGGTCATGCTGGTGATGTTTTGGAGTGGTCAGGTCATAGAATGTTGCCTATGAGATGATGATATCATGTATTCATGACTGAAAAGATACCACAGAACCTATAAGTACATTCGAAATCCTAATAGGTACATTTTATTCTAAAATATTTCCTTAATTCCAACAAAACTGTACCCTTGTAACAATATCCCTAAAACCAACATATTCACTTAATAGCCGTAATAAGACTAATAAAATACCTATTAAAATGATTAGTATTAAAAGATAATAGTAATGGCAACATTAGCCGCAATTCCACGTAATCCCCACACGTTTATGTTAAATTAATAGTTATAAGCGCTCTTTAAGTGGTTCAGCCATTATCCCTTAACCGACTGCTGGTGTTATAATAGTGGTATATGTTTTTCATAATGGGTGCTGTATTTATTTTAATGTTTCCGTCCCTTTATATTTTTGGGAAGGAATACTTAGTATTTTCCTATTATGGGCACAATATCTAGACCTAGAATTATCTGCATTACTTTTCAAAGGTAAATAACAGTATTATATCTGACCTCCACAACCTAGTTAGTCGGTAGCACGATGCACCTCGGTAAGACTGCTCGAAAGACAGTCGGGCTTCTGACTGGGTAGTTGGAACCCCAAAAGTGACAAGCAGTAGAAATTTGGCAGTAATTATCCGTGTAACGACTGTCAAATATCTACATATGGCAGCCGAGACCATGTCTTGCTTTAAAAATTTGCTGTTAAACCTTTATTTTTAGTTAGAACAATAACCAAGATTTAAATTCAGCCTCAAACTAAACCTAAGCCTTAACATTATGTCTACTAAGGGTTTTGTTGATCAAACTAAGCCCAGACAGTCTGCGGTTTTCAGTTGATGTTGCGTTGGCTGTAGTGTGCTACGCCGTAGCCGCGTAGCTCGTAGGCCGTAGCTCGTACACCGTAGCTTTAGCACAACAGTAGCTCAAGTTTTTATGAAAAATAAATGATGCCTTTTTTGGTTTGGTAGATTACTTGGCATAATCAGCCTATATATGTTCCCACTGCTGGGACACATGGCCTCCACTCTATAAGAGGGAATGGGTTATATAATCCACTATAATCCACATTACGTTGGTAGATGTCACATGTCTTCGAATTTTTGGTTCTAGGTCATACCGGTTTCCTTACGATGTTTTCCTTCACTGTTTTGAGAGCAGTTGTGATGAAAATAAATTTCACAAAGTAATGCGCCTACCTGGATTTAAACCCAAGACTTACTGCTCATAAGTCGGGGCTGCCACCACTGGGCCACCGATGCTCTATGGTAGACTTAGAGCGTTTAATTGATAGCACGCTAATCAATCATATCATATACGATTCTTAAATTCTCTAAAATATACTCTAATTTTGGATTTTGTTCAAATTTACCCGTCATACAAAGAAATACCACCTAAATTCAGAGGACAATAACCCCGAAATAATCCAGCAAAATATTCTTCCGAAAAAAAATGCCCGAAATGCAGACAAAAGTGGTTATAACGGCCTACAGGGGCTTATTCAAACCACGTAGGTACAGTCCCGACGACAAATCTAAATGGGCATAAGCTTAGAATTAAAATTCTGTGTGCGCGGCACTTACCTATTGTCTACACAAAATATCCTTTAATTATGTTGGCTGTTCTGCTCTTTTGTTTGTGGTTTAAGTTGAAGGGGAAAGCGATACGGTATGGTTTGATTTTAGAAATGGAGTATCTTTGAATGGGAATGCAACACTAATATGGCTTTGTTTATTTAAAGTTTGAAGAATTACATTTTTTAAGTGATACGAATACACTTTTTTAACCAGTAAACTTTAAAAAGAGTATGACCTCAAAATTCGAATCGCCGTTTCGCCTCAGGTATATAGTACGATGGGAAGGATCGACTCCGTTAGAAGCTTCTATTTAAAAAATCACTACTTGTGATTTCAATATCCTATTTTACAGAATAAAATATTTCACTTATGTTGCTTTGGTTATTTGTTTTTTCTTACTTAAAGCTATTAAAAAAAATACTGGTTACTTAGTCGTGTATTGGTAATAAGCTGTTCTAAGGTGAGAAGAACAGCTTTCACAATTCGCCTATAACTTAACCCATAACGCGTGTGTAAACGTTAAACACGTCCGTTTAAGTACACAGGACAATACTGGCGCTGTATTTCTCGGCGGATGTTCAAACAAAATGTATGGCAGACAACACGTACGGAATTTTAATTGGTGCAAATTGCCAGTGCGAGTGACGGTGACAGTTTTAGCATTAATAACGGCCAAAAGTGACCCAGTTCCCCGGACCTAGTGGGCAAGAGAAATTAATTATTTCTGTAACACTTTTGTTGATGATTGTACTTTTGGTTGCTCTGTTGTTGGATTTTGGAATGTTAATTTTTGATGAAGTTCATTTACGTAAAGGAGGTGTGTTAGTTTGGATGCCGTATAAGTAATTAAGATTATCACAGTCTAAAAACCAGTTTATGTTTAAAGTGCTTAAATAAGATAATATTATGGTTGAAGGAACATATTATCATTATACTTTTTCTTAACATGTCGATAGTAACCTAACATATTTTTTTTTGAAATTTTACCATAAATGTAATGAAAATGGCGTATTCAACTGGTATTCAGCTGCATATGGTTCGGCTTAAAATTAAACCTAACATAGTTGGGAAAAGGCTGTAGGTAATGATGATAAGAAGCCCGCAGAAAAAACTAAAAAGTTATTTCTTTTATTTTTTTCAAATAAACACAGCACTGCAGTATTTTGTAATAAATCATTACATCGAAGTTCCAGAGGAACAAAATGGCGTCGATGTCATTGAGCTATACTCGTCAATTTCTTCGAGGAAATTCGATTTCCTCTCACATCCACCGATTGTTTCTACAACGGCTCGATCCTTCGTGTTCACTCGTTCATTCATTCTTTCATTCGTTCGATTCGCTTTCCTCAAGATATTAAGCTGAGATTGGAAGAATTCATAATTTTAAACATCGAACATTCTTGTTCTTTTATGTCAGAAATGTTTTCAGGGAAGGTTGGGACAGACGATTGATTTTGATTTCTTTAGAAGAAAAAGCTTCTTTAGATTCATATCATTGTTTTCACACCTGTGGAACTCACTTGCAATCAATTACAATCTGAAGAATTATGAAGGAAATACAAATTTGTCTAATCGACAAAGTAAATGACGTCATATACAGGGTGGCGCTGACAATAGGACAAAATATAAATCCATGGGTACGAGGATGTTGGTCTACGTATGTATAAAACCACACTGTGGTCATTTTAAAGACGAGTGTGGAATAGCCTTATGTACTGTAAGTTTTAAGGCATTGGATTGGGTGCATGCTCGAGGCTTGAGAGAGGTTTTGTTTCTAATACGGCCTTATTACTATCACTGTCTGTTAATTACTTTAAAATAACGCTACTACTACGGTATTGTTTCTCAGTAGCAAAAATAACTACTTATGGATAGTAGTGTTATTTCTGAAGCTCGTATTTTAGTTTGTAACTTTAGCAACTAAGCATAGCATAGCCAGTCAATAATGTTCCCATTACTGGACCACAGGATCCTTCTTCATAAGTGGGAGTGGGAGCTAAACCACCAAACAAGAAAAGAGTGAGTTGTTGGAAGTCATAAATATGTCTTAATTTTTAGTATCAACATTGAACGTGTATACAAAGTTTCGTGTCCGTGCTATTAACCCTTGAGGAGTTCTCTCGTCAAGTCATTTCTGTCATGAAAATGTATTGCAACCAGAACCAAAGGTGTGTGCAAAATTTCAGCTGAATGTGTTTGGGGGAACTAGTTTGAAATTCAGTTGCAAGATTTGATCAATACAACATTATTTTTAGTATATGCGAAACTTAAATATAGTTTGTTCAGAATAAGTAACTGAATCGATTACAATAATTTTTAAATCGTGTTATATGTTTTCCCAAAAATATTTTAAAAAATAGTTAAAAGTTGGACACGAGCGACTTTGAGTTCCTATCGCAATAATTTAGGTACCTACTGCCAAATTATTATTATCAATGAGCTTAAGGCGACGCTGGAGGGGCTTGCTGCGTGGTGACAACGTTTTTGTGCGGACAACTAGGTAACAGTACAAGCTTATAACTTTGAGATTTTTCATGATACAGTTTTGAAATTTTGTACATAGATTCTTTACATAAAAATACTAGACACATGTATCAGGTTTCGCATATACTAAAACTAACGTTGTATACAGTACGTTAATAAAAAACTTGTCCGATCGATGAGCCTATTATAAGGTATCGAGATTAGATTCTATTTAAAAATAGACCGATTAAAATAAAATAAAATGTACTAAAATGAGAAAATTTCTATGGCAGCACTCTGGCGCGAGCGTTCCCTTCTCGCGTAGTGATGTCATAAAAAACAATTGACGATCGAACATAGGTACTTATGCCAAAGATGGTTGTCACCAAAAAAATTGAAAAAGTTTGTTAGAATTTAGGGAAACGGTGGTAATTTAGGACAAAAATCAATATTATTCATAAATATTTTTACTTTCATGAATATTTTATGTTTCTTATTCCATTTGGCAATGTCATTGGTATACCTGTATGCCTCTTTCAAATAGAAATATAGTAATAGGTAATAGTAAAAATAGATATATAGGCAAATTAAATAAAAGCTCACAATTATAATAAAAAGGCAGAAGAATTATGAAAATATTCTCAATTACAAGAACACACAAACCGATCTTAACTTACATAATAACAAAACTTACATCTAAACCTTTATATAAATGAACCCACCCTTTGCGTTTTATGAATTTAGCGTAACCCCGAGCAGATGGCGCCACTGCCTTATTAAATTCAACCGTTGTTATTTTAAGTTGGGCCTGTACTTAATAGCTCATATTTTCCTATGTAATTTCATAGTGAGTTTTGTATTAGTTCGCTTTCAAATGACTTGGTTTGGGTCAAGTAAGGGAGGTAGACGTGTAGGGGTTCAGTATGTAAGTTATTAATGTAATTATTGCAGAACTCTTGGACGTGAGGAGACGTTTATCGTTGTCACATGTTTACGATCGCTTGGTTAAGAGTGTTTAGCGCGATTTGTGGCATTTCATACAAAATTCTTCAGGATACATAGCTTTAAAAAGTTTTCAGAGAAAATTTTCTAAAAATTGTGTTACTGTCACAGCTAAATTAGACCGATTTTAAATTTTCCATAGAAATAGAAATTTCCAATAATCTTTTTTTTTAAAGACATTTCGAATATGTTCTCTGATAGCTTTTTAGACCTACGTATCTTGCTTATGTGTAAGTAGTTTCATCAAAATCGGTTCAGCCATTTAAAAAAAAAAGGACTTGAAAGTTTTTATGAAATGCCGTAAGTCGTAAACGTTCTTAAGGGGGAAGCGCCAGGATTACCCGCGAAATTAATTTTTTCTTACTTTTTTTTTGTAATTGGCGGTCAGCGTCAGGCTGTATGTTGAACCAAATATGATTCGCGACCATAACAAATATGGCTTTACTGAGTTATAATCATTAAAATCATCAATACTACCCTCTAAGTTCCTGATTTTTTCATATATTTTAATCAACTTACGTACAACCTACACTGGCCTACAAATTGCAAACAAAAAATTAGAATAGAATATAATTTTGCTGTCGCTTCCACCTTAAAGGCACACCTATTTTGAAAAGTTTTCGTTTTCAAAAGGAGGATTTTTCTGTCGACCAGTTTATTTCAGTCATTATCATTTTCCTACCCTTACCCTAATTTATTTTTGATCAGCACAGCATGTCTCCTTCTTCCATACTTCTTTAATCGACAAGATTGTTAATTTAAGAATGTCTATGAATTCTTTTAAGATTTCACTATCCAAAAGAAATTCAATAAAAAAATAACCAGCTTGCAGCAGTATCAGCAACATAGTGATTTTCATTAATTAAACCTTGCTGCCATTACTTGATTAAAAAATTCTCACCTCGATCGCTCGCCCAAATCGACCATTAAGATACCGAATAATGTGCCGTATTCCAAGCTAATGCTTTCACATCAATACAGAACTGCTCCACAATCACATTAACTGCAATCGAAGTAAATATCCAACATTATTCTTAAACCAATAATTACTGTACTGTACTTATACAGCGTGTACCAGAAATGTATGGTCATATTTAATTTTAAGAGTGTGGTACTGACCATCAAACTGAATCACTTTTTTTTTAATGAATCTACATCTTCATTGCGAAGAAATAATCAGGTGCCACATATGGGTCGAATAGGTATTTATATTTGGTTTTGCTTGCTCCTTTAAAGTTTAGTGCACATCTATAGGGATATGAAAAACATATTATAGAAAAGGGAGGATCCTCCGATCAGGCGGGGGTTGTGTCTGGTGGGCCCGACAATTGTTGTTGGTTTTTTTTGTGTATAGCGCGATTCAGAATTTTGATATTAGTTCTTCATTAATTTGTATCAAAGATGGCGCTGTAGTACTTTTAGTACCATGTAGCTGTGGTACTTTTTGCCATGTAGCTATACATCGTCAGTTCTAACTTCAGATTCGACTGATCTGTGATCCGTGTGTAGCTGTTACGATCTCAAGACGACGGCGGCAGCAACCAATATTTTCTGAACAGTTTCACCGACTCGTGGTATGTGCATCCATCAATAGTGGTCTGGCTGCTAGTCCATTAGGTTCAATCACATAATAAAGGTAGTTTTTGTCAGTGTCCGGTATCCTTAGCAAGACAAAGAGAGGAATGGCCGAACCGACGCAAGGTAATATTTTGCTAGAAAACGCTGTCTGACGACTCAGAGAAGTTTCTGGGAATGCCCGAAGAAAACCACACATAAGAAAGAGTGGAAAACTATGGAGGAGACCTTCGCCCAAAAGTGGAACAATACAGCTTGAGAAAAAAGACGAACGAAAAATGTGACAGACGAAGCCTTACCGTGTATGAAAAATCAGCCTATAATGTTCCCAGTGCTGGGACACAGGCATCCTCTCTATGAGAGAGAATGGGTTATATAATCCACACTGCGAGCCCAAGGCGGATTAGTAGATGTCACATCTCTTCGAATTTTTGGTTCTAGTACTTGCTTCACGATGTTTCCCTTCACCGTTTTGAGAGCAGTGGTGATGAAATAAATATCACAAAGTAATGCGCCTGTCTGGGTTCGAACGCACGTCCTACTGTTCGTAAGTCAGGGCCACCACCAGAGGGCCATCGCTGCTCCTCCGTGCTCACCGTGTATGAGTGTCCTTAAACCATTACCACAAGCCTTACAAACAAGGGTTACGCAAAAAACCACATACATTTTTATGGTGCCTATAAAAATATATACGGACATTCAACTAACATAACCCTTTGGGTGTGTTGTAAAGATACGAATACCAAGATGTTATTAAGCATAAGTGGATTGCTTCGGCCTTTTAATCAGGTAGGCGGTTCTTTTGTGGGGGAATATTTTGCGTGGTAAGCCCGGCACTACTTGCGCCCTTGTTGTAAAAAGAAACTTCTAATTCATGGTTAGTGCATGAAGACTTGCTATCGTAATGGGCTATGGACTGGAAACTGCCAGTAAGATATGCAAAAATTGTGAGCAAGTCAAAAGCATCAGGTTTTAGGCTAAGAGCCTATTCGAAATGATGTGACCTTTAACTGAAGAGTTTTCTCAGCTAAAAGAAACTTAGTTATATTTGTAAGGAGCTTGTGGTTTAACAATAACAGCCGCTCGTTGCCTAGGTTGGTCCGTGGATGGGTGACCACCCATTAAATACCGAGTTTCCTCCATGCCTCGAAAAGCACGTTAAGCCGTTGGTCTCGGCTGCCATTTGTAGATTTTTGACAATCGATAGTGTAATCCGTGGCCCGAAAGTCTGACAACCAGCCTTACCAAGGGATATCGTATTACCCAGTACTATCTGAGTTGTGGAAGTCAGATAAGCAGTCGTTCCATGTAAAATACTGAAATTCAGCTGTCTCCGGTTAGACTGGAAGCCGACCGCAACAGTTGGGAAAAGGCTCGGCAGATGACGATGACGACTATCATTTAGAACTTAAAACAGATCTGATTGTGGCGCTTGCAACAGTGCCGAAATATTTCTTTTTTTTTCGGAAAAAGTCTGAATCTTCGGAAATTTCGGAAACTCAAAACAGATCTGGTAACAAACATGGTAAAAATCCCGTTTTAAGTACTCCGTGATAGTGACGCCAGTTGAAAAAAAATGATATTTATAGTACTATAGCATTACTCAGTGAAACTTCGAAAATCCTGTAGTTCATCAACCCAGCATTTTAAACGCCGAACTTATCCATATTATTGACAACCAAACTAGCCATCAATCATTGCATCATTCTCCTGCCCTTATCCCAATTCATTTTAGTTCGTCGCAGCATGTCTTCTTATTCCATACTTCTGTATTACTTGTCATCTCATCACACAGCTTATTTCGTGCCATATCATCCTTCACACAGTCCATCCATCGTTTCTTTGGTCTTCCTACTTTTATACCCATCCACATTCATACTCAAAACTTTCCTCTCGACATTTTCCTTATGCATTAATCTCATAACAAAATCTCATCTTACAAAAAACCTGCGAGACTTCAATCAATTATTCTAATTCAACCAGAAACCATAATGTATCTACCTAAGCTACGTACATGAAACGGCCCGAAATGATTTGATTACATTTCAGCTCGAATGCACATCCACAAAGGTACAATAGATATCTACCACACATATACATTATGTATTATTAATATTACTTCATCTTGTAAATGCTATCCGTCGATTTTGGTAACTGACCACAATACCAATTACTTAACCGCTATCGAATCAGGCAAATGTATATGGCTGGATTGAATGGCGTGTGTAAAATTTTGTATTAAAATCATTGTGTTGAGTTAAGGTGCGGTTAAACTGAACGCCTGGCTGCGAACACCGAATTAAAGAAGAAAGAAAATATATTTATTTGTCGCAGGGACATGACGTGCATACAAAATCCACAAAAAATAAACAATACTGTTTTAAGATTTCACGGTTTACAACTAAACTTATACTGTCATTTACGAAATATCTTCCGTGATTGTTCATTATTTTGAGCTCCCAATAATCTATACTTTCTATACTATAATATTATAAAGCTGAAGAGTTTGTTTGTTTGTTTGTTTGCTTGAACGCGCTAATCTCAGGAACTACTGGTCCGAATTGAAAAATTCTTTTAGTGTTTGATAGCCCATTTATCGAGGAAGGTTATAGGCTACACAACATCACGCTACGACCAAAACGAGCGGAGCATTTATGAAAAAGATTGCAAAAACGTGGAAAATCCGAACTCAGACGAAGTTGCGCGGGTCAGCTAGTGAACAATAAAGATACTACGCATAACAAATATTTCTAAATACAACAACCCCCCATTACCACCGTAGACAAGTGTCGGTCATCTGTCATTGTGTCGACACAATGACAGATTTCTTTGCACTTTCTGTCATTTTGTCGATTCTTCCGTCAAAGAAATCCCTGTCTACGGTGGTCATGCTACGGGGGCAGGACGGAACAAAAAAAGTTGACAGCTTGCATGTCGTGACTGCGACAAGCAGGTTATAGCAGCATGATGCTGTGCTATGGGGGGCCCACAGCATAGCGCTGGTTTTCTGTTTTCACCTGAGAAAAAACGTACGGAAGCCAAGACAGCATAAATATTTGGAACATACTGGACTTTGACCGATATTTTAGCACATTAAAAGTCCGCTGTGTAAACCAAACGGACCACCCGTTTGGTTTATATATTTTCGAGCCGGAAAAACAAATGAGAATAACTTTCTCAATGACGTGCAAGTAGCTTTGCAGGCTTGCGGACGTCGTGTCCGGACGGAGACACAGACAGATATCTTCATTACGCATTTGTATGGGTATCCGTGTTTGTAGTTCGTCCGTATATTTTTGACCGATCCTTTACTGGCATGTGTATTCAAAGCTTTATGTATATTGAAAAAAATATTTGATTGGAATAATTAAAAATAGTGAGCTCCAACATAACATCACGCCTGTAATCCTCAAAGGGTTAGTCAGAGGTATACTTAATAGTACACCCACATTTCGCCAGTTACGTTTTTTTTAAAGTCCCATGTAATAGAGAGCGAGCCTATTGCCAACAAACCGGCACAAATTGTTGAGCTCAAAATTATACTTAAATATCGCAAATCAAGGAAAGCGAGTAACCCTTACTTCACTACTTAGCTAATGAAACAAATACTTAAAATTCCTAATTTTATTCAACACTGTAAAGCCGAAAGCTAATATTATTGATCTTTCCCACCCAACCCTTGTCACACCACTCACCGATGGCACGCTAGGGTTGACTTCATGAGTACACATCCCGCGTCCCGTTACCAAAGCGCGGGTCCAATAGGCCCCGATGCTAATTGTGAGGGTTGACTGAAATTAGAAGCGGCAGACGACGGGTTAAATTGACTATTTCTATCGATGTTGCTTGTTTGTGTTTGTAGCCATTGTTTATTCTTAGGTGGAGTGTAGACTTATTTATTCTGCTTTTGAACGTCGATTTTGTTGGTGAAAATTCGCAACTTAATGCAATGCATTTTAAAGCAAGTGTCAGAAAGATGTCCTTCATAGAATTGGTTGTTATCAACAGTTACATGAAATACTGAGAGAGAATAATGAACTACTACTCGTTGGTCGAGTGGACGCAAGCACGACCGCTGAGTATGAGGTCCTGGGTCCGATTCCCGGTTCCCGAAGTGTTATTGAAAAAAAGATAAAGTAAGTGGGTAAGTGGGTTTATCCATGAGGAATCACGGAGTCCAGATTTGTGCTCAGATGATGACAATGGGCTCACCCCCATGGACTACGTACACGTGGGGTATTACGTACACCTCTTTCCAACCTTTCGGGGATTCAGATACAATCCTCAAACTCTTTGTTGATCTACGAACCCTGAGTTCTTAATTAAAAGCATAATTTACACACATAAACTCACGCCTTTTTCTCGTGGGGGTAGGCTGAAACTACAGAACTACACCTGCTACCAGCCTAACACACTCCTTAATAGTAATTTAAACATAAGTAAATTACTATTTGTCTAACTGTACCACAGTATTTTTTTAACTTACAGTGTTTCTTTACTTCATCATCAATATCATCTGATGATGATTCATCATCATATCAGCCCGAAATTGCCCAGTGCTGGGCAGGGGCCTCCCTTTTTTTCTGCCACTTTCTGTTTCTTTACATATTCCAGTTATTCCTTAGCTGTTCATGTTGCACTTTACTACAAGAAATTCTTCAAATCGAGAAAATTCGAAACAAAATCAACAGTGACATCTTGAGCTCGAATCGCATGAAACACTATAGGCACCGTACAAACAGTGTGACTACATAACTTCGAACCGTGTTTGCTTGGCTTGGATCGAACGCAGTGCATATACACCCTAAGAAACATATGGGGCCATACATTGCGAGGCCATGTTGCTTATGTCCGTTTCTATTAACATCGCGCGATAATTAAATGTAATGCATTTTGCAGCTACTTAGCACAACAAATAAAACAATAAAAACATACACAAATTACAAACATTAACAAATAAATAGACAGTAACAATGTAATAACGTTCAATTACAATTTATCACACTTTATAAGCGTCTGGCAGTGGGTTTCCATTACACAAAATGTCGGGCAGTCCATACTATCCCTTATGTAATATTAAAAAAATCACGCTGTCTGGCCTGACGTAACTAAGCAACGACGCCTTTGTTACCTGATACCAAAGCCACCACGACCGATTTTTCATAATAGCTAATCGTTCTTAACTGTAGTGAGGTAGTTTTGCAGTAAATGTTTCAGTTTTTATAAAATGACGTAGATCTTGGTAGTCAAGGGATCTTGGTCTATAAACATTGCTTTGCTTGACTTTGGTGGAAACCGGTACTTTTTCCATAAACCAAGGTCAACCAGGTGCCAGATAAAAACATTATGAATCAAATATTTTTATCTGGCAACTTTTTCTGATGAAATAAAAATACTGGCTCATCAAAAATCTGTAATTTTTTAAAAGCTATGAAACTGCAGCTCGATGCGATAACCAATTAGAGTTTCAAGTAACAACTAATTGAATATCGTTTCCCAGAATAAAAATGCCTTTCCAATTAATCTATTCTTTCGGAAACTAGACGTTTTCCAGTTGGCTAATTGATTCGTATATTTTTCCAATTATTTTAGTTACTACTGGTTGAACTACAACGATTGGTTGAACTTTATGAAGGAGGTATCCATGCTAATATTGTAAAGGTGAAAAAGTTAATGAGTCTCTCTGAAGGATCGCATCCGGAACGAGGTGATCCGACAGAGAACCAGAGTTGTCGACATTGCTCACAGAATAAGTAAACTGAAGTGGCAACGGGCCGGTCATATTAGCCGTAGAACCGATGACCGTTGGGGTAGATGTGTTCTTGAGTGGAGACCGCGAATCGACAAACGTAAGGTGGGACACCCTCAGGCTCGGTTGAGTGACAATCTTCGCAGGGTGGCTGGTAGCAACTGGATGAAAGTTGCTGAAAATCGAGTTGAATAGCGTGCGATTGAGGAGGCCTTTGTCTAGCAGTAGACAGCTATAGGCTGATGATGATTATGATGATGTAATGTTTGTAAGTTTGGATTTAGGAGGTAATCTTCGGAACTACTGATCTGATCCCGAAAATTTAATACTAATGGGACGCCACATTAACCTTGATTGTCATAGGTTATATTACGATTTATTTTAGATTAGGTATTTTACGTAGCCCGAAGAATTGCCTAACTTAAGTGGCAGTGGGCAGGGCAGATTTCTCGCAGAACGGATGGCCGATGGGGCCAAAACGTTCTGGAGTGGCGACCGCGAACCAGAAGATGTTGCGTTGGAAGGCCTCCCACTAGGTGGACCGATGACTTGGTGAAGGTTGCGGTGATCCGCTGGATGCGAGACGCACGGGACCGGTCAATGTGGCGACACTTGGGGGTGGCCTATATCCAGCAGTGGACGTTTTTCGGCTGAAATGATGATGTGATGATATTTACGATGTTCCTGTGGGATAATTTCTGACCCTAAGGCGAATGAAGCCGAGGGTAGAAGCTAGTTTATCAATAAAAATATATATTTGTCCTTTTTGAAGGACAAATGTTAAGCTTTTAATTTTAATTAACGTTATTTACTCCGTAGTCTGAAATTTAGACGATACTTTGAAATCTGCTCCGTCATTTAAATAACTTTCAATCTATAGTTAGCATTGTAATAGGATAATAAGATTTACTCGATGTTTCTTTGGCTTAAATATTGTTATAGAAATGGTCCTGAAATAAACACAAATTCTGGTAACACTTATATTTGTAAAAGATTTTCTCTAGTGCTTACTCCTTTATGTATCTATTACTAATGCAACTTTGTTTTGGTTTGAATTGAGGTAATACAGAAGATTTTATAGATAACTTAGAACATAATTTATTTATTATTAGTTTTGCTGGGTGTAATCTTATCTTGATGGTAAATAAATAAATAAAAACAATTATTATTCGTATTAATTTTGTTATAATTTTTTTTTTGACTTTGTTGACGAGTTATTTTCTCGACTGCCTCGTTGGTCTAGTCGTCGCAATCGCGGCTGCTGAGCATAAGGTCCTGGTATCGGTTCCCCTTTCGGGCAAACCGTTATTGGGATTCCCATCAGGAATTTCAGTAGAAGCCACAGAGTCCGGATTAGTGCCCGGTTGATGGCAATAGACCGTCCCCTATTGTTGCACTGTTTTCTCTTTCAAATTCAAATTCAAATAATTAATTGTGGATCATAGGTTCATAAGATTTTGCGTTAAATACAGGTAAGTCTGCTATGTCCCGCCATTGAGGCATACAAAATTCATGTCACAACTAACAATAAATGTGTAGTTAAAAACTTAATATACAATATATCCAATTGTCATTATGGTTAAATTAGTCAAATAGTAAAATATTAATGTCCAGTTACAAATTATTCATTCAATAGATTAGCTTCAATGTATTGTCATCTAGAAATTCTCTTATAGAATAATAACATTTACTTATCAATAATTCGTGCAGTTTTTTTTGAAGGCATTAGATCGCTCAAAGTTCTTCGTTTTCCTAAAGTTTTATTTTGCTTTAACGCCAATAAATTTAACTATTTATACACTTATTCATGTAAACTATATTTAATCAAGTATTGCATAAACTTCACAAACTCGAACTGTCGTGTAGCAATAGAATCTTTAAAACTATAATCCTCTGTCTGTGCTCTCATGTCGACGTCAAATTGAGATGACGGAGGATCTATGATGTAACTCTCGTTAATGTCGAGGAGTTTGACCCAGACAGTAGTAACAATAATAGGCGGCACTAACTGTTAGGCACAATGAAATATTGTAGTAAAAAAATACAACAAAATGATAAATGATTTCAGTATTTTTTACAAACAATTAAGCGACATTTTTTGTAATATAAAGAAAACCCTATAATGATACTATTTTAAGTTGAATAAATAAATAAAAATGAGGTAGGTAATATTTTCTATCCAACTACTTTTAGAAACACCTCAACATATTCAGAGGTTTCACTCTCTTTTAAAGTCCTGACATGATCATGGCCCAGTCATATGAGAACTATGCAGATATGTGAGTGAGATTGTGTTTTGAGGAATAAAACGCAGAGATTTGAGTGGACCTGTCCAAGGGGCCTAAATTGACCGCTTTGGCCTAAAATGGCTGCTTTTTTAGCAGAATCATATTTTCACTTTGTGAACATTTATCAATATTATCATGATTCTGCTAAAGTGGCCATTTTAGGCCCCCAGTTAGTGCACGGATTTGCCAGTACTCTTGTAGCTTAACTAGTAATCTGTAATGCTATGAACAGAACTACTGCCAACTCAAATATTAATCAGTATCAAATCACACAACATCAACGTGACTTCAATTTTCTATCTCGCATTCGCGGTCAACAGTTTTAGGGATCCGTTGCCAATTAAAAAACCCTTAGAGTTTTGTCCTCTCCGTTTGTATGTCTGTCCGTTCGTAAGTCACAGCCATTTTATTCCGAGACTGTTGGCATTGCACAGTTGAAATTTTCAAATTTCAACTATGTGATGCAGGTGTCTTCTGTGAACCGCTACTAAAAAGTGATGTGAAATTACGAATAAAAAAAAGGTATGGCCCTTCGTACATGTAACTGAAAGTTGAAAAAAAATACAGTACGCATAATTATTTTCTTACTGTGTGGGGTATCGACAGCTCTTAAAAATGAAAACGAGGTTTCTCAAATATTTTTTTCAATTAAAGAGATATTCGCTTCTAAAGCCGTAAACATTGTGTCCCCCTAATTTTTAAAGTAAGAAGAGGAATAATCTGGAAAAAATGTGGGTTTTTAGAAAGTAAAAAAATTTTTCACGAAAGTTGGTTTGAATAAGAATTGATATTTAACTTTTGAGAAAAGGGACTTTTTCGTGAAACTGCACCAGTAACTTTGTTTTTCACTAACATACTATGAAATACAAATTAGTTTTACTTTTGAGTGTAAACTGACCTATAAATGAGCGTTTAAAATATTGTTATAATAATGTTTGATGCTACGAAACCCTTTGTGTGCGAGTCCGAGTCACACTTGGCCAGTTTTTTCTTACTATTTTCGGATAAAAACTAATTTTGTGCTTTGTTGACTTTAGTTATGTTATATTTTCATTCCGATCCGCAACCGGCTGTGGCTGTCCGATAAGGTTCTATTCGAACGAAATTCATTTTGCGATTTTCATTAGATTTTTTTTTATTTGTTTTCTTTTTGGGCTGGAGTCAGAAGGGCTGGTTGAATTTATGGTTTGTATTTCTTTGAGAGGGGGACCTGTAAGTTTTTAGTTAACCTTATGTGGTTGGTGATGATAAAGGAGCTGGTAATTAATGATAATATGAGTTAACGTACAGTTTGAAAGAAGCAATTCAGCTTTCTTTGTATACGCAATACCTAAATGGCAAAACTTTTATTTACTTTCTCATTTATTTATAAGTCCTAATAAATACATATTTTTCATATTTATCTATCTATCTTAATTTTTTAAGATTCATAGTTTTTCTTTGGGTATTAGTCGGACCCTGGAAATTTGTTTTACTATGGGATTAAATCACAGTCAGTCTTGTTTTAAGTGCAAAATATAGACCTCGATTGAACCATGATATTTAAAAATAAAATTTAATAAATTAAATTAAAAAAATTGTCTGCCATTTATTTCCTCAAATTGTTTAATTAATAATTTATACGATATAAGATTGACTTGTAGATAAAACTTTGCATCATGCTGAGTCCCTGTTTGACGCGGTCAGGACGTGCAAGCAATCAACTTTTTTTATTCCGTCCTGTTGTGTTTATAAACGTTTGTAATTCTTTTTTTAAGTCATGTCCCTGCAAAAAATAAAAAAAATCCTTTCTTTCTTTGTAGCATTAAGTCTATCTTTGTACCATAGTGTTTATCGAGTTGTAATTCTACTTCTTCTTCTGCATATTGCTGGCACGACATTATATATGTTGTGTACGAAGTTTAAATAAACAAATAAATTATTACTTACACAGGGTGACTGGATCTGGACCCGCCAATGCAAATTCGCATATAGAGGAGGTAATTTGCTATGACTACCAACAAATAATAAAAAATACTAAAATAATGAAAAAACTGAAGTTATGAATGTCAAATTTTGGAAAAATCTCAAGAAAATATAAAAAAAAACATATCCCCTAACTATAAAACTTTAGCTCGGGAAAGTAAAGTCTAATTATAATTAGAAAATTAATTATTAATGACCTCCTCTATATGCGAATTTGCTATGGCGGGTCTAGATCCACCCTGTATAGCCAAGAAGTGTGAGTTCGGTCTTCTAAAGCATTATAACCGTCCTATTTTTACTTTATCTTTTAAGGCCAGCTCTGTGACGAACATAAACATATTATATTGCTATATTACTAAGAAGGTACTAAACAAAATCCGAACCCAACCTGAACGTCTACCTGTCAAACAAACAAAATAGTATGCGGATAAGTAGTAAATCGCTCCCGTGAATATATTAGTTGGGGGCAAAACGGCATAAGTCTTAAGTTCCAATACGGACGCTGACTTATGAACGCTAAGGTTTTCGCTAACTTTTCTTGAGAGTTAACCCGTAACTGGGTTCCGTGGAGCTATAAAATTGGAACTAATTGGAGGATGTTTTTTGTAGGAATGCTATGAGAGATTGGCCGGAGAAAATCGCACGGAGAGAAGAGTGGAAGGCTGTGTGAGAGGCTTTGCCTAGAAGTGGGAGAAAAGGGGCCAAAGTTAAAAAAAAAACTAGCTTTTAGTCCGCAATGAAATACACAGCCTTAAATTGTTTTGCTAAATTAAATGCGGAATTGGAGGTCGAACAGAAAACATCATGCATACCTTTGCATATCAATATCATCATCATCTGCCTAGCCTTTTCCCAACTATGTTGGGGTCAGCTTCCAGTCTAACCGGATGCAGCTGAATACCAGTATTTTTCATGGAGCGACTAATAACGGGTTATGGGTATACGATACCCCTTGGTAAGACTGGTTGTCAGACTTTTGTCTGTCAATGATCTACAAATGACAGCCGGGACCAACGGCTTAACGTGCTTTCCGAGGCACGGAGGAAACTCGGTATGTAATGGGCGGTCAACCATCCACAGACCAACCTAGGCAAGCACAGTTTAGCCTAAAGATCGGCCCGAGCGGCTGTTATTATTTAGCCACGAGCTCTTTGCATTTCAATATGTAATGTAATATTCTTTTCTGATTAATTACTTTCTTTGCTTATTATAGGCAAACTAAATTCTTCTTTCATCATCATTATCTTCCTACCCTTTTTACTTCGGGCAACACGTGTTTTTCGGCCATTCTCTCCTCTTCGCTATCATTTACTCTTTTTTCCTTCATGTCATTTTTCACACAATCCATCCTTCTTTTCTCTTACCGTTCTCTCCCTCTCCTTTCTCTGGGGTCGGTCCCTCGTATCTGAGGATCGTGATCAGCATTAGAGTTGCATCTGGGACAGATGATCTGCCTCCACCGATTTCTGTTAAGCGCGTATCTTACAAACTCAGTTATATACAAAATCGGTTAAAAATAAAAATAACTTAGGATGTAAAGTTGGACTGCCTCGCTAGTCGTGTGGTCCGGGGTTCGATTCCCGGGTCGGAAAAAGTGCTATTGGGTTTTTCCACCCGGAATTCCTCAGTAGTAGCCGCGGAGTCTGAATTTGTTGATGGCAATAGGCTCGCCCCTATGACATGGGACTTAAACATAACTAACGAAATGTGGGTGTACTATTAGGTACACCTCTGTCTAAACTTCCGGGGATAACAGGCGTCATGTTATGTAAAGTTGCTCGAAATAATAAAATTTCAGTTCACCTATCCGAAATATTCGTAACTCCACAGCCACCGAGAGCTGGAACAGCAGTGACGTGCAAGATTTATGTGGAAATTCACTTAATGTACTGACTCCAATTTTATTAGTTTATACTTTTCAATCACACTTCGCGAGATTAAACTTGTTCCTTCACACGGGGAATTGCATTCGTGGAATATTCTACTTACGGTGATGATTACTTATAGTTAAGAGGCTCTAGCTCGAACGCGCAACCTAAACGATGTGTCGACCGTTTTTTTTTCTTGTTCCCATCTGCCCCTATTTCTTAGTTCCTATATAGGGTCAGAATGGATAAATAGTGCCATCCTCCCCTATACGACCTGAACTGAATGTGATTCCGTTTTTAATTTAAAATACACCTACTTTACTGCTCGGTTCTAATTTTAGCGACAAGCACGATAAGTATCACCCATAGTAACTATGATTTAGTAAATATCTTTTAGTGCATGCTTTAGTTCAAATATTGGAGTTCTTTTCGTCTTCTGTGAGTGTGAGTCATAATATTACATTTGAAATTGTTCGAATTTACGTAAAGTTTACTCCGTGCGTTCGTGACAGGACCAGAGAGTATGAAATAGTCTTACGAGACCACTTGAATTGAAACAAACGCGGGTGAGTCTCTTTACATAAGATTTTTTATTAAGTAACATACCGACCGTAATCCTCGATAGGTTAGGCAGAGGTGTACCCATTAGTACATCTACATTTTGCTAGTTATGTTTAAGACCCACGTAATAGGGGGCGAGCCTATTACCAGCAAACGGGTAAAAATCAAGACTCCGTGGCTGCCAATGAGAAATTCCTGATGGTTTACCATGTGTGTGTGTGTGTTAAAATCCAATAACACTTTGCCCGACCTTGGAATTGAGCCCAGGTCGCGCTTGCGACCACTAGACCAACGTGGCAGTCTGTCATGAAATTTGTCTGAAATAACTTACTAATACTGATACTGTTAGCCTGCGTCATCCCACTGCTGGGCAAAGGCCTCTCCCCATGACTTCCAGTTGTTGCGATCCAGGGCTAATGTTGGCCACTGGTCGTTCGTTTTGTCCAGCTAGTCCCGTTATCTTTTAAGAGGTCTTCCGCGACGCCTTCTTCTCCTTCTTTCAAATAACTTAAAAGAAAAAGCTTTTTATCTACGTTAGATCTCAGACGCGCCTTCTTTTACGAAATTAACGTAAGTATTTAATAGAACAATAACACTCCCAATTTAGAATACAATTATGTCCGATATCAGCTATTATTTGAAGGCCATTATCAGATGAAACCTTTATTATTTTTTCAATAAAAGGTGCAATACACGTCTTGCAATAATGTATCGATAGAAATTATGTGTGTCATTATTATATACGTGACCAGCCTTATTGGAGTGCCTAATAGAAAGATCTATTATTATAACTTCGCTGAGAAATATCGAAAAAGTGTTAATACGTATTTCTATAATAGTAGTAGGACATAATTGAACGGAGCTCATTGCTAACATATAACAGCCACTCGGATCGATCTTCAGGTTAAGCCGCGCTTCCCTAGGTTGGTCTGTGGATCGGTGACCACCCATTACATTCCTCCATGCCTCGGAAATACCGAGTTTCTTCCATGCCTCGGAAAGCTCGTTGAGCCGTTTGGTACCGGCTGTCATTTCTAGTGACGACATAGTTGCCATCGGGGGAAAAATCTGGATGAGGCTGGCACAGGACCGTGGGTGAAAAGAGAGGCCTATACCCAGCGGGCAGCAGCAGTGGGTGAGTTCGGGCTGTGGATGATGATGATGATGTCATTTCTAGATCTTTGAAAGAAAGAAAGAAAAAAAATAATTTTGTTTGACGCAGGGACATGACATTCGTGACAGGTCCGAAAGTCTAACAACCAGTCTTACCAAGGGGTATCGTATTACGGGTAGGGAATACCGGGGTACTAACTAGGTTATGGAGATCAGATAAGGAGTCGCTTAATGTAAAATACTATAGTTACAGCTATGTATAAGCTCATGTAAAAGAAGGGGAACCTATTGTCATGGCAAGATCCCGGTTGTTTTCGCAGCTAGGAGTCCCAGGCTGTGGAATGCTTCTGAGAAATTCCTTGCGGAAAATAAAAACAAAAACAAACGTTACTCAAAATATTAAACGATCTGCTCTATCCCCTAAAACCCATAACAAATAAACAATAAGCTAATCCCAACAGGTTTCCAAGGACGAAACATTTACAAATAAAGCAAGTTTATTCGGCACTTAAATAAAAATAGCGAGTCAGAAGCCAGGGGATTTCCTTTGACGAAAACGTTGCCGTTGAAACTACTGGGGCCATGTACCGACGGTTTAATCAAACCGGCAACTTACGTAAACTTAGTGACATTGATGTTAGGGATGACTGGAAGGAACATCTACTACATTATTTTTAGTACATGCGAAACCTGAATATAGTTTTTTCAGAATAAGTAACTGAATCGATTCCAATAATTTTTAAACAATGTTATATTTTGTCCCAAAAATATTTAAAAAAAGTTACAAGTTGGACACCGAGCGACATTAAGTACCTATCGCAATCATTTAGATACCTACTGCCAAATTATTATTATCAATGAGCTCAAGACGACGCTGGCGTGCGCGCGGGCGTACTGCGTGGTAACCACGTTTTTGTGTGGACAACCAGGTAACAGAGCAAGCTTATAACTTTGTGATTTTTCGTGATACAGTTTTGAAATTTTGTACATATATTCTTTACATAAAAATACTAGACACGTGTTTCAGGTTTCACATATGATAAAAGTAATGTTGTATACAAATAAATAATATTGCAGTGTCTGTTTGTAACTTCAAAATAACAGATTTTAACTGTATAAAGTACTTATAAGAAAAAAACATATTTTTTTTTAAATTTGTCTGTCTGTGTGTTTGTTCCGGGTAATCTCCGAAACGGTTGGACCGATTTTAACGGGACTTGTACTGGCAGATTGCTGATGTTATAAGAAGTAACTTAAGCTACAGATAAGGGTACCGAGCAAAAGAAACCCTTGAAATTGTTAACAAAATCCGATTCAAACAGGGAAGTAATATTTTTAAAATAATTTTACGCGGACGAAGATCGCAGGCAACAGCTAGTAAATAATATATAAACTCACGCCTTTTTCCCATGTCAGGTAGAAGCCACAGAGTACCATCTGCTACGATCCTTACATACACCTTTTACCTCATCTACGTTCATACATCTGGTCATACACGCGTGCTGGTGGCAAGTTATACACACTCGTCAGTACGGAAAAACTAGAAATATGGTTAAAGAAATGACTAGGTGATTTCAAAACTGGCCAATACTTCTTCAAACTTTGACTTGTGGTGTAATCACCACAAAGATTGAATAAGCATTGGCCAATTTCAGTGCGTAATCCTATTGGATTACGCATAACATTACTGTCATCTTTACTGCCTATTACGACTAAAAAAACTACAGCGTATTCATGTATGCATGTGTGTAAAGTTCTTTGATAGCGAGTGAAGTGGTCTGAACTTTTTGTTGGATTAATACAAAATATGGAGTACAAGCGGAGAACGCGAATGCATATAATAAACCTTCAGACTAGGTGGAGAGACGATCTTCGCCGATTGGTTAGTAGCAGGTGGATGTGAGATGCCGAGTTGTAGGCATCATCATCAGATGAGGACAAAAGTTAATTTTGTGGAAGGTCTTGGAAAGGATGAATGCATAATTCAGTTCTGAATTTGTTACAAATACTATTTCTGGTTCCTGTTTCCCCAAATACCAAAATGTCACTTCGAGCTGATTTAACTCCGTGATAGTAGATCTTGTCTGAACGTTAATACCTCTTATCTAGAGATAAGCTCAATTACACTGGTTATAAGCGGTTTGTTACCGGTTGAAACCGGTTTTGGTGCAATATGTTTGTGTAAACTAACTAGCAGTAGAATAATGTATCTACCCGACTGTGGCGAAGCCTAAAAGGAGGGTTATTTGTAAATTGATTTAGCGAGATCCTTTTCTTAACTATTTTGGGGTCGGCATCCAGTCTGATTGAATGCATTTAGCTGCATCTATAACCAGTACTGTACATGGAGCAACTGCCTGTGGCTACCTGACTTCCACAATACCGTTACTGGGTAATACGGTACCCCTTGGCAAAAGAGATCGATAGACTGTGGAAATTGCATCTTGATTTTTATTTACAGAGTAAGAATTAAAGCTTTTTAATTAAGGTTCCGATTTGCTTTCTCTTGTTAATTTTTGACATAATTAATCGTGTTTTGGTAAAAAGGAAACATCGTGAGGAATGTTGGGTTGAAGTCAACTAAGGCCCTAGACGACTTAGGTGCGTAAAGTGAGGGCTGGTTTGAAGTGGCGCGAGAAAAGAGCTCGTGGAAGGATTTGGGGGAGACCCTTGCCCAGCAGTGGGACAGTATAGGCTAAACTTTTGTCAATCCTGCTGATAGTCCTTGTAGGAATACCAAGCATCGCATCGGATCGGAACGGATTTTACAAGCTATAAACGATATTAAATCGTGTACTCAGTATTTAAAGTCTATATTACCAAGCCACGCACAGCAGCTTGATCGCGGGCATCTTCCACGACACGCGATCGTAGCCGAAGGTATAATGCCACGCGCGATCGGCTCCGTTCGCCTGTCGTCGTATCCGATCGGATCCTTTCGGCTGTCACACGGTAAGTATTCCTACTAACTATTTGACTAGGCGCAGTTACGGATACGTTCGCAATCAACGGCACGGAGCCGATCTACAATATTTTGTATGCCTTCTGGCGGGACATAGTACAAACATTTATTTATATAACATCAGTATATTTTTTACCCTATGTTCACAAAACGAATAATTTTTTTTTTCTTCCTCTTCTCACCTGCTATCAGTCATGATCAGATGTCTGGAAAGATGCATCACATTTTTTATAAAATCAGGACCAGTGTCCTAGTTCTACTTAATCAGGCAGCACAATATCAGCTTTCTGGAGTCTCTTAGTACAATTTGGCATCAATAGTGAACGTGAAAGGGGATTTGGATGGTTGGTTAATCTATCTTTGTAATTCTCTAGGTAGCGCTTCGCTTGTTTTCGGATTGTTGGGATTTCGGTGCTCATGGATTTCTGAGTTGCGAGCGTGCACGAACGAAACGAATAAATTAATTTGAATTTGATCGTATGCGTTGACATTTTGCCGGACGCGATCAGTTCATATCCGACCGTATCCGTTCCAATCCGATGTTTGGTGGAATTCATCCTTTAAAATTGTCTAGGCTCTCTGAAATATCCAACAATGCCAGAGTGTGGTAATAATATTTGCAAAACATTTCAATAAACCCAAAAACTTATCCCATAAATTATTTGCTTTCTCCAAATCCTTTTTACCGAAATCCCAAGAGAACGCTATGTCTATTTAACTAAAGAGCTAAGAAATTCATTCCATATTATTACAATAAAAATGTCATAAAAATCAACGGGTTAAATATACATAAAATATTATGTTTGAACTTTGCAAATAAATTGGCAACATTTTTTATTGGGGTATTCCTCTGAGCGCAACCATTTTAAGCGCAACTAAATTATTTCTCGTAGCGCAACCATAATGAAAAATAGAGAGGAGTATGATGGATTCATTAATGATATCTCTTTATTTTTCATCATGGTTGCGCTACGAGAAATAATTTAGTTGCGCTTAGTTGGTTGCGCTTAAAAACGGTTGCGCTCTGAGGAATACACCCTTTTATTAAATTGAAAAAATATGTTAGGTTTCTTTTAGAAATAAAACTGAGCCAAGATCTTAAAAAAAAAGAATAATAAGAGTACCTAAAAGTTTTAGATGTAAAGGTGTAAAAGTTTTGAGTAGTTAAAGGTGGCTAGGGATATCTGAAAACAAAGTGAAAGTCAAAAATGTATTGGATCGATCCACAGATTATTGTTCTAAACATTATCTTAATCTATATCTTCATACTAAAACTATAAGAGTGAGAGTATTCGTTCCGTATGGTGTCCGGACGTAAAGAATAGCATCATCCCATATCTTCCCGTGGGTGTCGTAAGAGGCGACTAAGGGACTTACCAGAGAATGGGCAGCAGCGTTCTCTGTGTTTTATAACAACCATACTGCGATCGCCAACCCGCCTGCCAAGCGTGGCGATTATGGCAAAACCCCCCTAAATTATGACCTGGTGAAGGCTGCAGGGATCCGCTGGATGCAAGTCGCACGGGATCGGTCAATGTGGCGACATTTGGGGGAGGCCTATGTCCAGCAGTGGACGTCTTTCGGCTGAAATGATGAAGAGTGAGAGTTGCTTAGTCTGTCTTTCAATCTGTGTGCCTTTTATCGATACTTGGGGGTCGAAAATGGTCACTTTAGCAGAATCAAAATAAGTTAATGTGATCAGGTTAAATTTTTACAGTTGTCATACACGCAGTTAATATTATAAATTCTCACTTTGTGACCATTTAACGAATTGAAACGTAATTCATATTATTATCCTATTATGATTTTGCTATAGAGGCCATTTTAGATCCCCAAGTATTGATAAAAGGCACACAGAAACGACGATATCCCAAGACCTGGATAATTTTAATACCGTTAGTACGTTCCCATTAGATCACAGATAGAGTTGAGATGGCGCTGCCGTCACGTAAACATTAGCTCCGTGTATAAAATTTATTAAAAATAGTATTAACGAATATCTAGCGTTGAAAGTGGTGTTAAAGTGTTAGTAACGCTTGGAATTAGCTGACTTATCGTTTTCTGGACGCTAACTTAGCCAGGAAAACAAAAAAATTGAACTATAAGTTTTGTGTTTTAAATCATTTTTAAGGAGACTGATCCAAAATAGAACGTTTGACTAGTGCAGTGTTTGGGTCTCAAAACAATATTAAACATAAAGCCATAGTGAACAATTCAAAACAGTTAACAAAATGTTTCAAAAAAGTGCCGTGAATCCAGTGTGACAGTTCAAACATTTTTGCAGCATGAGTCACATAACGACTATTTTACGTTTTGAAATTATTTTGAATTAGAACCGATACTCGTATTTCACCGATATAAGTAATGTTCAGTTAGTCAAGAAGAATAACAAGCGGCGTCGACACCGGTGTAAACGAAGTGACGCTGGTTCGTACCCCACGATCAGCGATCTCTTTTTGGACAATTTTATTTTTCTGCAAGATAATATCTTATGTTTTGTTTGAGTCGATTAGGCATAAGATAGATTCTAACAAACATTTAACTAGTTTTTGGTATTGTTACTTCATTTTCTTAATACAAATTATGGCGAGTGGAGTATCTAGTAACATAACTTTAAGAAAAATAAGAAAATCTAACTCTTATAATAATGTGTCGATTATGAACACTTCTGACTCGTCACTTTTTGATGGTACGATGCAGAGTCTACCTGACCCCAGCGAAACTTCAGAAGTACGTAATTTACAAATAAAATTATCATCTGTACAGGAGGAATTGATAATTGCAAATAATGAAATTGAGAATTTAAACGTAGAGAATACTAACTTAAAAAGTGAATTGGAAAGATGTCAGAAAATTATAGAATTGTACAAAAAGGTCGGATACGGCGAGTCTTGTTCCACTCCACCAACATCAACGAGGAAAACGAAAAAGAAACATGAGAACAAAGATACTTTCAATAATGGTTCCCAGACATGTAACCCGATGAACAAGGACAATAATACCGAAGTTACAGAAAAGAAAAACCAAAATAAGTCAGATCACGCGCCTAATATTAAAAAAATACCTAAACAACCAGAAGTTAGAGGAAGCCAAAGAAAGGTATGCATCCTGAGTACAAACAACAAAAACAAAATACTAACGATTGCAGAAAATACATTATTAGATTACAAAATTTGTCACCACTTAATACCGGGTTGTGGTATAGAGGCACTTATTAGGGACATGGATCTCAAATTGAAGAACTACACTACGGATGATTACTGCCTGATCTTCATCGGCGAGGAAGACTTTCGCCGAACGAACAACTATGTCGATCTCATAATTACATTGCGTGAAGCACTTTTAAAAATTAATCATACTAATATTATAATATGTGCACCTACATTTAAATTGAATGACTTTTCTATGATGTATAATAGGAGAATAGAAACATTTAACAGTCTTTTATACTTAGATGCCTGTACTCATCACTACGCGTATTTGTTTGATAGTAACTTTTATTTGACATATGATTATAAAATGTTCTGGCCCAGAAGTGGATCTGTTAATAATAATGGTATAATGAACATATTTAAAAATATAAATTTAATGCTTAATGAGATTAATAGCTACGACGTTTTTCATGTAATTGATGGTGAGTCTCCCCCAATTTCTTCTTCGTGCACAAAAGACAACACTAATGATATTTTTTTTCGTTAAAAAACATATTAAATTGTTACACCAAAATATTGCTGGTTTAATAAATAAAGCAAATGTTTTAACTGTATGCCTAGATGAACTGTCCGAAAAAAAGATTGACGTGGATGTTTTATGTATAACGGAACATTTCATTATGGAAGGGTTCCAACATCAACTGTATGTGCCAAATTATAGCCTAGCTGCCTGTTTTTGTAGGGAAGGCAGAAAAAGAGGAGGGGCTTGTATTCTTGTGAAAAATGATGTTCAATATAAGGAAATACCTAAAATTTCAAAATTATCGACGTCAGGCATATTTGAATGTTGTGCGATTGAGCTCACCCATTTTAAGATAATTGTTGTATGTATCTACAGAGTACCAAATATAAATAATCTCAGTTACTGCTTTGATAAAATGGAAACGCTTTTGAAAGAAATATCACGCACACGATATAACAACATTGTAATAGCAGGTGATTTTAATATTGACATGCTTAAACCTAATAGCCACTCAAATGCTTTCGAATATTTGTTAATGAGCTTTAACTTAAAACTAGAATTAAGACAGCCGACTCGCATGGCCAGTATGACGTGTATAGACAACTTTGCTCATAATTTTAGTTCAGTATGTAAAACCGAAGTAATCGAACTGGCGTTGTCCGATCATACGGCACAGCTGCTTCATTGTCCAGTACAAACAAAGTGTCTCATAAAGTATTGGTATACCGTCAAAAGAGACTACAGTGTAGACAATATCTTGAACTTTAGAAACCACATTAAAAATCTCTCTTTTGGTGAGATTTACGATACAATCGATCCGAATGAAGCCTATAATAAATTTCTCGATCTATTTAAATTAATTTACGACTTGTGTTTTCCAACTAAACTGATCAAAGTAGATGTCACAAAAAGACCTAAATGGTTGTCAAAAGGTATTAAACTAGGCAGTCAAAAAAAAAGAAAACTTTTGTGGCAATTCAGATTAAACCCAAATAAGTATAATAAATACACTTTCAAGAACTACTCTCGCTTACACAAAAAAATTATACACCTAACACAAAAGGCCCAAAATAATCATAATATAAAAACATCTAAAAATAAGTCTAAAACCACGTGGCAAATTATAAATCGTGCAAAATTTAACCTACCTAAGTCTAATATTACTAAAATTATAAATAATAACAGCGTTCTATCTAATCCCAACGATATTGCCGAAGCATTTAACAATTATTTTATCGACAAAGTACAAGGGAAACTTGATGTGACTAGCAAACCTAAATGTAACAGAATTGACACTAGTAATAAAACAATGTTTATGGCCCCTAGTATACCACAAGATATTGAGAGAATCATCAAATCATTAAACAATACAAATAGTGTAGGGTATGACGATATTGCTACAAAAATATTGAAACATGTGTCTAAGGAAATAAGTGGCCATTTAAGTCACATAATTAACTTAAGTATTAGCGCAGGCGTTTTCCCTGACGCATTAAAAATATCGATTATAAAGCCATTATTTAAAAAAGAAAATAGAGAACGGATGGAATACTACCGACCAATATCATTAATTCCCGTTATTTCAAAAATTTTTGAAAAATATATTTATAGGGAACTTTATAAATTCGTAGAAAAAAATAACATTCTGTGTGAGGAACAAAAAGGATTTCGTGTACATAGGACTATCAATATGGCTATATATGATTTTTTATTCAATGTCATAAAAAACGTTGATGTCCGGAGTCCTGTATGTAGTGTATTTTGCGACATGACCCAGGCGTTCGACTATGTACACTATGCTACTCTTTTAAAGAAACTCGAAGCCTACGGGATAAGAGGCAATGTCCTTAATTTGCTTAATTCTTACCTACAAAATAGAAAACAAATTACTGAAATTAATAAAGTTAATATAGTTAATAAACGTGAAGAAATATTTCGGTCTTCAGAGCGTGAATTATTATTTGGGGTACCGCAAGGCAGCGTTTTAGGACCCTTTAAATTTATACTATACATAAATGACCTACCGAAATCTATTGATCGACCAGTAACACTATTTGCGGATGATAGTACGATTACAATACCTTGTAGAAGGATAGATAATTATGAGAATGACATTAATAATAGTTTACAACAGATGGTAACCTGGCTAGACGCGAATAATTTAAAAATAAATTTGAGTAAAACTAAAGTTATCCATTTTAGACAACAGACCTCTACTATTAATTTAAATATACACTACAATAATGATACCATAGAAGAAGTTGAAAATATAAAATTCTTGGGTCTCAAAATAGATAACAAATTAAATTGGAAATCACACATTGATACCTTATGTAAGAAGCTGAGTAAGTCTGCATACGCTCTACATACATTATCACCTATAATTAACACAGATGCTCTTCTTACCGCTTATTATGGCATAGTAGAATCACATTTACGGTATGGGATCATATTTTGGGGAAACTCTACTGAAAAAGAAACCGCCTTCAAGGCGCAAAAAAGATGCATTCGATCGATGTTTAAAATTAAACTCCCTGATAGTTGTGAACCATACTTTAAAAGTTATAAGATATTAACATTACCTTGTCTGTACATACTAGAAGTAGCTGTGTTTGTGAAGGCAAACCCGAGTCGTTTCAGACGTATAGCTGACGTGTTTCCCCGCAATAGACGCGACAATAGCTTGCTTTGTCAGGAGCCAGCTAAGACAGCACTCATGCACAAAAGTGTCTACTGCATGGCTCCAGTTATTTATAATCACTTGCCTAAGAGTTGGAAAGAGCTTCCAGTCCAATTATTTAAAAAAAGGCTTCGTAGCTTTTTAGTGGTGAAAGCTTATTATAATTTAAGTGAATACCTTACTGAGAAAGATTTTTTAAGTTAGAATAATGTATATTTTTTTGTGTACCTTCTTTTTCGTGTAATGTTTTTTTAATTGTACCTACTTTCTAGTTATAAGTTGATATTTTATATCTTTTGCATGCCTACGTGGTAAAATATGGCTGAACTTTCAATATGTTTTTTTTTGTCACCATTTAATGATACCCATGTTTGCAAAATAAAATTATCTTTATCTTTATCTTTATCTTTATCTTTATCATTTTTGACGTTCACGTAGGCGAAGCCGCGGGCAAAAAGCTAGTCTTACATAAAGCCATGACCTTATTGTATCGTGTAAGTATGTCAAGAAATTAAGAGGCTTCTGAACACATTGCACTCGAGTGGGTGCGCGAACACGAGCCAATATTTGGCTCTTAAGAACGCTTTCCCTTGACCAGGCAGTTCAAAGAGTATTTCGGTCAAGATGGTTAGATTTTTAGTATCTTTTGGACGTTCACAAATCGAGTAATTTTTTTGCTAGGCTAAGTTTTTTTTTGTTTCTCATTTATTGGCGGGACGAGCTGGACAAGACCAGCGACTAGAGGTCAAGATTGGCCCTGGTTCGAAACAACTGGATGTCATTGGGAGAGGTCTTTGCCCAGCAGTGGCATTACGTGAGCCATCATTATCAGTATCAGTACTTACTTATGTAACTATTTCGGGATGTAACTGAAAACAGTATTTTTATTGCACCTCATTAACAGTATACTTATCGAACGTATCAATACTATTGAGGACTATAAATGCTTTATCAACAAATAGAAGATAGTAGCAGAAAGTTTATGGAATGTCATCCTTGTATTGGAAGGCGCAGCTTTGGAAGGTCTCTACAAGGTGGACCGACGTCTTGTGAAGGTCACTGGAATCCACTGGATGATAGAAGGACCACAGGACCTGTGGATGTAGCGTATGCATATTTCATAGGCATATGTACAGTAGTTGGCGTCTATTGGCTTCTTCTTAACGTGTCGATGGCAATCTAAATTGTGTCAGCCCAGAACTGAGCTACTAGTTTGGCGCTTTACTATCGGCTGAAATGATGAAAATAATTCCTGAAAGGACTTGGACGAGAATGCCCAGTTTCGAGACAGTGCAAGCTAGGAAAAATCCAGCAATCTTCAATCAGCGGCCACTTTTATGGATAATGCTAGTATAAATTAAACAGAAAAAAAGTGTCATGTTTCTCTTGCCAGAGCCGTATAAATCGAATCTTATTTTTGTTACCAAAACGCCGGATATGGAAAAGTACAACTGATTAGAGACGATTGCTCACACAAAGTAAATTCATGCTTTTTTCAGTTGAATATCGCTCTGTATTGCACAATCATAATTATTGATTATTTAGCAATAACTTTTATTGTGACACGGGGTATTTAATTTTAAATGTTAAAGCACTTGCAATGAAACTATAATAATATTTAACCAATTTTTTTACACCTGAAATTGTAACAAAACGTAATATACAAAAAAAACAAAACTGCTTCGTTATTCTAGCGGCCGTAAGCGTGACTGCTAACCATGAGGTCCTGAGTTCAATCCCTAGATCGAGCAAAGTCTTATTGGGTTTTCCATCATGAATTTCTGCCCCGTTGGTGTCAAATATAGGTTTGTAAGTGTACCTTTACCTAACCCTTCGAGGATTACAGGCGTGATGTAATACGGTATGTTAAATAATCAAAAAAAGCGAAATATTTAAAAACTTTAAGAAAACAAAGACTTAAGAATGTTAAACGGCGCTAGACTCTTAACTATTGACTCTTACACCAAGACCCTCTTTTCCAATCCGACTTTAAAAACAGTCTTCGACTTAATCAGTTTCCGTAGCTGAGCTCCGTAAACTATTCCAACACACATTTTTGACCTCCAGCTCAGGGTACGTAGGGGGGTAAACAAACTCGCAATGCCTGTTCAAGTGCTAAAGATCGATCAACGTGTTCGGGAAGCGTTTTTAAGGTTCCGTACATAAAAGTTCGCAAACGGGACTCTATTACTAAGACGATCCGATGTCTGTCCGTTTGTCACAGGGATGCATCTTTTGAACCGTAATCGGTAGACTTACTTAAAGTTTTCACAGAGTATTTAATGTGTCCTACTAATGACCGCTGTAAGAACAAATAAAATAAAGTAAAAATACCGGCTATGTGCGAGTTGGACGCATGAAGGGGTCCGTACCATCGTAGTAGGGGAGCACCCTTTCATTTATTTTTATTATTTGTTGTTATAGCGGCAACAGAAATAGAATTTCCGTGAAAATTTCAACTGTCTACCTTTACGGATCATGAGATATAGCCCGCTGACAGACAGACGGACGGATGGATGGACGGACAGCGGGGGCTTAGTAATAGGTGCCCGTTGCTTACCCTTCGGGTACCGAACCCCAAAATAAAGGAGACCCATTAAATTTTTAACTTTATTTTATTCATTCCCAAAACTTATTTTTTGGCGGAACCCTTTGTAAGCGAGTACGAGTCGCACTTGGCCAGTTTTTCAATAAAATGTTGCATTTTTATGTGAGAGAGAGCTTTCTAGTTGTGTGTCAATGTTTGCCGATGCTCGCAAAAGCATTTCCGTGTCTTTTTTTAGCTTTTAACTTGTGACCTAGTGATGATTTGTTTGTTGACGCTTTTTGTTTTGTTTTGGAGGTAAATAGAAGTCATATTGCGTTTGAAAAAAATCCCGAGGGATTTCAAAGAAATAGCCATAAGCTCACTTGGTTTTTGGCTGATGGATTTGTAATTTATGGCATCTGGTGTAACTTTGACGATGTAAAGATTACATGCATGAAATGAGAAACGTTACTAACATAGTTTATAAGTGTTACTAACAACAAAATTAATCATTTGTGTTGGAGATAAATTAATAATAATAATTATTATTAATTTTAGTTCAGCAAAAACCAGAAATAAAATATATTTTACTGTGATGGATTTGTTAGTTTCTGACGCAGATACCATTAGATGACTAGATATCTATAAAAAAAAACACTTTTTGCATCTTGGCACGAGTTACTCAAAAACATGTAAAAGGCATACGAATGTGTTGGCATGTGGCAATTAAGAAGGCCTTTCCTTGCTTTCATTGTGTTTATAACAATACATTGTTATTTAAGACATTTTTTTTTTAATTTTTCAAAATAAATCAAAGTCGAACCTTTATATCATCATCTGCCTAGTCTTTTCCCAACTTTAGGGTCAGCTTCCAGTATACCAGAATACCAGTATTTTACACGGAGCGACTGCCTATCTGACCTCCACAACCCAGTTAGTACTAAGTAATACAATACCCCTTGGTAAGACCGGTTACCAGAATTTTTGGGCCACTGACTACCTGTAACGACTGTCGTGCTTTCCGAGGCACGGAGGAAACTCGGTATGTAATGGGTCACCCACCACAGACCAACCTAGGCAAGCACAGCTTAACCTAAAGATCGCTCCGAGCGGCTGTTATTATTTCGCCACGAGCTCCTCGAAGTCACACATAACTTCTATAATCACACTATAAGTCAACTATTCAGACAATTTATCAAAAAACACTGACATCAAGTTTTTGAAATAAAGTCAGAAAAGCACGTCATCGTTCCGCCAACAACTTGCCAAGCGTAAGCCTAATACATTTCATATAATTGCTGCTCATGAGAATTACCTATTCAAGAAACATTTGAATGCTAACACTGCTGTACGAATGCTCTAAAAACGACAATTTACCAACGCCCCGCTTGTCGAAATTCAGGTTCGCCCTAATTACGAGTCGTAGGCAAGATGCATGCATTTAAATCGGTTGCATTTACCCCTGTTTCCCCTCTAGGATTGGGGAAATGGGGAGCCATGTTCGGTGTTCGCTTTTTATGGGTTTAAAGATGAGATAGGCTGGGGGTGATTTTGGTAATCAAAATGTTATGGAGTTTCCTTAGGATATGCAATTTGTAATAAGTAGGGTATAAAAATGTATTTTGCCTAGCTACTACATTTTACATATTTTATTTTTCAGCTAAAATAGGATCGGTGAAGACACATTTACATTAGGAACTCGAGGCTAAATAATAACAGCCGCTCGGATCGATCTTTAGTTTAAGCCGTGCTTGCCTAGGTTGGTCTGTGGATGGGTGACCACCCATTACATACCGAGTTTCCTCCGAGCCTCGGAAAGCACGTTAAGCCGTTGGTCCCGGCTGTCATTTGAAGATCTTTGACAATCGTTACAGTTAGTCAGTGGCCCAAAAAGTCTGACAACCAGTCTTACCAAGGGGTATCTTAGTACCTAGTACTAACTGGGTTGTGGAGGCCAGATAGGCAGTCGCTTCATGTAAAATACTGATATTCAGCTGCATCCAGTTAGATTGGAAGCCGACCCTAACATAGTTGGGAAAAGGCTAGGCAGATGATGATGACACATTTATATTAATTGTTTTTTTACTTTCTTTATTTTTATTTATTCACTTTGCTAAAACAAGTTTTTCAAAAATATTGAGAGCGAGACAGTGATTCGTATTTGACGAAGATAAATGTTTTATAAGAATTTTCTTATGTTTGCTACATATTAAGGTGGATAGGTACCGTCAGCATATAAATCGAATTGATCATAACTTTTATAAACACAATATTTTGTGCAATAGTAAGGTATTTAATTGGTTTTAACCAGTATTGTCAATAAGTTCAGGTTATGGGCCTTTTTTACGATTTAAAGTAGATTCTATAGTAAGGTATTTACGAGTAGGTAGACCCTAATCTTTATGCCTAATAGTATTTTAAGTTGTACAACAAGGTAGATACTTTTATTATCTTCATGCGTCAAAGCGTCACATTTTAAGCTCACTATTTTAACTATCATTATCTACCTTTATAACAGTCCTAGCCACCATGAACTCGTTTTTCCACAGCATGCTCATTTTCCATTTAAATTTTTCACACAAAAGTGGAACTTTTTCTACCAACCCTACCCCAGGGACGATGCAACAACCGAAACCGCGGGTAAATACAAAACTCAAATATTTATAGAACTTAGGCGTAAGCCCGTATTTGTGTGTGGAAAAGGAAAATTGGGATAGCAACCATGTGTCAGAATATGGAATATTTGTATAAATGGAGCAGGATACTTGGAAAAAAGTTTTTTCGTGAAAATTCTAGGTTTTTTGCGAAAAAACCTATTCTTTTTAAAACGATTCAAAACTTGATTGCAGACTGGCTTATATGCCTAAGGCTGCGTTTCCACCAGAGATGTACGAAGATATGAAGCGAGAAATGTGCATAAAACTAACCAATCACATAGCTAGCTTAGCTCAAAATGTGAAAAAGAAGCTTTACTATTGGTTAGTTTCATCTACGCTACGCATCCTCGCTCATCTTATGTGGAAATGCAGTTTGAGGCTACCGAACGTGTATCGAAGAGGCACGTGTGAAGATTCCAGAACGTTGATCTCCCTTCACTACTCGCCAGCGTCTATGCGCTAAGCCAGCCCCTTGTCAATGCGTACGTAACCTAAGAGTCAATTCATAACATTCATTCTGATTGGTCATTCATATGGCTTGAGTGAAACTGTAATCAGCAAGCACATTTTTCAGTGTGTTGCTTTTCAGTCAATCAGCGTTTTATTTATCGTCGTTCGCGAATTGTTTATTTGGAATCCTGGGATTTTCGCAAAAAAGTGTAATGCCCAAAGGGTTAAGCAGATGTTTACCTGATTGTACGCCCACATTTCGCCAGTTATTTTTCCCAAGTCATGTCCCATGGACAAACCGGGCACAAATCCAGACTCCGTAGCTGCTACTGAGAAATTCCTGATGGAAAAACCCAATAAAAATTTGTCCGACCCGGGAATCGAACCCAGGACCTCATCTTCAGCAGTCGCGATTGCGACCACTAGACCAACGAGTCACAGTAAATAACGCATTAGTTTATCTAACCAACATTTAACTAAACGATGCGGTCACATTCAAGCCACAAACGATCGTACGGTACACCATAACGTTATTCGTAATCGGTTCACTGAAATAAGGCTTTCTATAGCTTGTATAATAAAGGGTGTAAATAGATCCTTAACATAACGGAAGGGCACTTATTCTCCCCGTCTTTGCGATCATTTTTTTGTCATAGACCATACCTGGGAACCTTCTAGTTACGGAGATATTGGGAGTCAAAGTTCCAACTTCTTCACAAGTTTTTTTTAAATACCTACATGTTTTTAATGTAAGATTTTTACTATACACACCTCCACGACCCCCGTACTATTCAATTCATCCATCAGCACAATGCTTTCAGTGCTTTCCATCGAGTCCTACCGTAAAACGTGATTTTTCACCCCAAAAAAAAGTCGATTCCCAGCAATAATTTTTGCGTAAAGTTACTTAGTTTGATGTACAGAATGCTTGGTTGACGGCTATGTGAAGGGTCTGTTTACACCCTGTATAACAGGCTGGTATTAACAACTCCACGTCCAAAGCGCGTATTTTGCGTACGGGTGGGAAAATTATTTGATCCACCCCAACTCCCCAAGAAAGGCCATCAACTCCTTGTTGTTGCTTCTTGCGGAGAGTACCTGGGTTACCAAAGTACTTTACCCTGTGTGAGGCAACCTCTGGGCAGTGCTGCACCACGTGATGTTCTGTCTCGTCTTCCATGTAATGACAAAGCATGGTGTTTATTAAAAGGGCCGTGTCTAGTGATGGCGGCCGTAACTGTGCTTAGCTGTTGGTTGTTTGTTGTTGTTGGTTTAAAAAAAAAAAACGAACGACGACGACGACGTCGACGACGTCGTGACGTTTGGTCAGCCGAAGCGCTCGTTTCGTCGATAGTAGGAAGTGCTTCCTTGGACTGCCTGCACTTTCTATAGCTTATAAATAAAACATATATTTTTAGTTTTAAAGTCCTTCATATTAGTTTTTTGATGATGTTTTTTTTTTGTACACCGTTATATCATCATCTGCCTAGCCTTTTCCCAACGACATATGTTGGGGTCGGCTTTCAGTTTAACAGGATGCAGCACCAGTATTTTATATGGAGCGACTGACTATCTGAACTGCACAACCCAGTTAGTATTGGGTAATGTACGATTCCCCTTGGTAAGAATGGTTGTCAGACTTTTTGGGCCACTGAGTACCTAACGACTGTCAAAGATCTACAAATGACAGCCGGGACCAACGGTTTAAGGTGCTTTCCGAGGCACGGAGGAAACTCGGTATGTAATGGGTTTTCACCCCTCCAAAACCAACCTAGCTTAACCTAAAGATCAACCCGAGCGGCTGTTATTTGTATATTAGCCACGAGCTTCTCCTCCTTTTGTACACCGTATATAACAAGAAAATAATAATGTTTTTTTTTTATATTTTCGTATTTGTAGGTCACAACAAAATAAATACTATTAGATCGAAACCACTAAATGCAATAATCACCTAATGCAATTTGCTCTAACTTTTTCGGCAGGCGTTCGCGTTCAACCCAATACAATTTAAAGGCTTCTATTCTAAATGTGTTTCGATTGCTCAGAACAACTTAAAATAACGTGTCCAATTTATTTTACACGGATTACCAGTCCCTAATATACAACAAAATGACCCATTACGCTGTTGTGGTGTACAAAATTGGTGTACATTTGCCCACCACAATGTAACAGCTAAATCGCCAAAGACTTAATTTGGTTATGGTTAGGCCAACTGTAATTGGTTGGCTCTTTGTTAGGCTTAATTTCGCTATTTGAATTTTTTATGTAATGGTGCAGGTGTTGTAAATTTTGGGGATGCAATTATGTGCATGCATGCATGTTTTATTTTTATTTCCTGGATAAGTAAGTTGTTAATTAGATTTTTGATTTTATGTTGTTATTAATTTTACTAAATCATACCAAATTCACACCTTAGCTTAGACAGTCGTCGACGTGGAAGATCTAGTGCCCAAAAGTAGGCGCAGACAAGGCTGGACACGCTCCTCTCCCACAGAGAACTTTTAATAGGTAATTAAAATAAACACTTCTGTTTCCTACAAAAGCACACCTACACGGTAAAAACTGCGGCGTACCATCCACACTTGGTTGATATCCCGACGAGTCGTACTCAGCGGTTCTCATCCACGTTTATTATGCACACAGCCAAAGTGTGAAACTCTCTCTCTCTCTCGGCATCTGTGTTCCCTTCCACATTTAACCCGTCAGCCTTCAAAGCAAGAGTAAACAGGCATCTTCTGGGCACGCTCGTCCCATCATAGACCTCATCTATCGCTTTCCATCAGGCGTGATCGAGGTCAAGAGCAGGCGCATTTTGTAATAAAAAAAAGTATGAAAGAACTGATTTTTTTACTACCTACTGATGAAAAGTTTCTATGTATCCGAGTTCAGAATGATGTTCTGAATACATGGTAACCGTTTGTGCATCCTTTAAATTACCATGTGAATGTTGTAGAAGTTTTTAAGTTACAATTTTGATTTGGATGGTTATGTATATCAAGGTAATAATTGTCACTATCTAATATTATATTGATGAAATAGTACTTGTTAAATACCTTAAATACCTCAACGGTACCGCCTACACCATTAACCAACTTAATATACGATTCCCTTTCCCTCGACTTGCAATGACATATTTGACAGGCGCTTTCAGAACCAATAAGTGGATGCTCCCAAGGTTTCAGTCTTACATCCTTTATATTATATACATTTCCATTAAGTTCAAGAAGAAATCGAAAAAGAAACGAAACATATTATGTATTACCGCCTTGTGGAGCTTTTATTTTTTGTTACAATATATTCAGAGGCAAAATATGTGAAATAGGTATAAGAAAAAAGTAAGCAATGATACTCGTGTACGCTTGACTTGTATTGTGTCAATCCATTGCCGAATATTGAATTATTTATGGTCTAGTTCTGAAGAAGTAAATATATTTATTGAGGTATTGGTTTGTGACTTGAAGGACAAAAAAGTAGGCTTTTGAAGTTGATGTCGTCTTAATATAAAACTCGTGTAATAAAATACCTATTATAGTTTAAAAAAACACGGCTTAGAGTGATGTCATTTTATTTCCCGTATTCTTCTCAGGACACAGGCCTCCTCTCTAGGACAGGGAGTGGATAAAAATGCACCACGCGGGCCCAATGCGGGTTGGTAGATGTCTTATTTTATTAGCGACTTCTCATTTTGTAGGTGTATCCGCTAATATGCATCTCCGAAGATTACCTGTGTTTTTTTTACACAATTAAATTTATTAATAATAATCATGAACGAGACCTTTCGAACATTTCTAAGAAATTCACTAGGTTCAAATCGGTTTCTTAAATTTAACTTTAAAATAAAACATCCAAAAACTTTAAAACTAATGAGGAACAAAACAAGAAAAACTAAAAAATAACTCTAAAAGGATCCATTTAATCTGGTCTTAACCCGGCAAAATCTTAAAAGCATAAAGCCAGCATCTAAGACGTGAAATGCGGACGTTACAAAAACCATTTACAAAATAAAACAGTCCTGAAGTCTAGCCTTAATGAAAGCCTAATTAAAACTTAGCTGGGTATTACACTGTGCTTCGTAATTTGTTGATGAGTGGAATGAAGTAAGACTTGGAGCTCGGATGAGTGTTGAAAAGGAGTCGACTGTGTTTTGTTTAGTGTGTGTTTTCTTGTTTAGTTTTTTTTTTATTTTGTTCTAAGGGCGATTTCTGCTTAGCGAATTTTCGGCGCGAATAAATTTGTTTTTGGAAGCACGTGTAGGCGCGTATACAATCGCCTTTTGCCAGACGCACAACTCGTACGAGTGTCGATGCGCTTGTAAGCTTGTATAAAGAGCAAACCACGAGATATACTGGCATATTTCTACTGGCTGAATCCAATATTTTGAGTGAACACGCTGAAAGAAGCGTTTGTGTGTGTTTATTGTAACGCAAAATGAGACGCGCGTGTAAGCGCGTAAGCCGATGCAAGCTTCTGCGTCCAGGAAAAATACGCTAGTCTGAAACCGCTCTTAGTTTGCCTGTTAGTGTGCCTGGACCGATGGCCTGGTAAAGCCAGAATCCGCCGGTTGGAATTCAGAATTCTGGAAGATGCGAGATATCCAGGATCGGTTGAAGTTGCGACGCGCGAGGAAGGCCAAATCCATCAATGAAATGAAACACGTAAGCGATCGATGGAAAGATATTTTAAAACTGTGGTTGTTTGTGGCGGGACGCTATGTTCCACGGATAGAATGTAGTAGAATAAAGACAGACCGCAAAAAATAATCATTCTTAATTTCCTACATGTTTAATTAAAGAGATAAATACTTAAATAGTTTAATTAAAAAGTCAGTAAGCAAACAATTAATCCTTCATAAAATTAAATCACATCATGGATTGCAATGAAACAAAACACCGAACATTAGTTTAGTAGTACACACAATTTCAGCCGCAAAAAAAAAAAACAAACAAGAAAAAAAGAAAACACGAGTTTTTTAGCCAAAAATAATACCCAGTATCTAATAAAACCATCAGATGAAGGGATTTCAAAGATTTGACGGAAGAGAGATTTTACCGTTTTCCCGGTAGCTACGAGTAATCTTTAAAGCTTTCTTTTATAAAAACCTGCACACGTTCTAAGAAAGCGGGAAACAATTTCCATGTAGAGGCTATATCTAAGGTCTTTCGGAATAATTAAACAGATGTTCCTCGGAATAACAGTTGCTGTTCATTTTGCTCCTTCATAAAATTCTGGACACGCGCTCTCATAACGACGTTGAGATTGGTTCAAGTTTCTAGCGGTTGGAAACTGCTCCGGTCGATCTTCAAGGTTAATCAGCACTTGATAAGGCCTGTCAGTAGATGGTTGAACATCCATTAAATACCGAGTTTCCTCCATGTCTCGGAAAACACGCTAAGCCGTTGGCCCGAAAATCTGACAACCATTCTTACCAAAGGGTATCGTATTACCCAGAATTAATTGGTCAGCCGCTACATTCAAAATATAAATACTCAGCTGTTAGAATGGAAGTTAACCCCAACATCCTAACTAATATTATATGAAAATGCGAAAGTAAGTTAGTTTGTTACCTTTTGACGTCTAAATAACTGAACCAATCATCCTGAAATTTTGCATATTCGTAGTCAGGTGTACAGAAACGGACATAGGGTTCCTTTCGTCCCAAAAAAAAAGTACTGTTCCCGAGGAAAACAACAATAACGTTCTTATGATCATAGATGGCGCCACATGTCTTTCGAATCATGATTGAATTACAAGCATAACCCGAATTGATGGTCAAATTCTAAATTAATGCGAGCGAAGCCGCGGGAAAGATTTGGAAACTACTGGACCGATTTTAACCATTTTTTCACCATAATATAGCTAAATTATCAGGAATTAACATAGGTCTTAATTTAATAAAAAACTAAACTTACACGGGTGAAACCTTGGGGCGCAGCTAGTAGTGTTAAAGGCTAGACAGATGATGAGAGTGATACATTACATTAAGTTATCCGCTTCATCCACCACCGTACACCACACACCCAAAACTTCGCATTCGGAATCCAGCAATTTGCACCTCCATATCATTAGTGATTTGGACACTAATCGCCAACTGATGGCCAATGGCCAGTGGCCATCGATCCTCGTTATTTATTCACGCCAAATCAGGAGCCTAATGATATTTGCAGGAGGCATCTGGCAGGATTTGAGTGGGCAGTAAGGTGTTTAGCGATTGGTTGAAATTTATCGGTGAAGGCTTTATGGGTTTTGTGGTACTGCGTGGATAAGTAGGGAAAAGCTATGTCCCCTGCAATATGCTGGCTCGCAGATTTGCAAAATGCTCGACTGACGTAAAGGCTACGCTGTTCACGGCGTACTGTCAGTCGTTCTATACAAGCGGTCTGTGGGGCAACTACCCGCAGAGAGCATACAGCGCTCTGCACGTCCAATATAAAATCGAAATCTAATTCAAAGCATTTATTTCAAATAGGCCAGTTACAGGCACTTTTGAAGTGTCGAAATAAAGACAACAATGAAAAGTAGCTACAGTCCCAGTCACAAGGCATAAAAACTGTGAAAGTACTGTAGTTGCCCATTCCCTAACGTAGATCTCTATGGAGAAGAACAGGCAAGAAACTCCATAAAATAAAATACAACAATGCATTCAGGGTGTTGATGGGGTTGCCTCGCTAGTGATGGCTTTCACACCATCATGCGCAAGCGATGCGACTCCATCATGCGCAAAGTACGCGTCAGACCCAACAGCATCCTGAGCACTATAGCGGACAGGTGGGACAGTAAGATACTGGGGCATCGGGTACGCCTACATGCCACTGTGGCGTATAATAAATAATTGTTTCGTTTTTCTGGTAGATGTAAGTACCAACACTAGTTTCTAAGTTGTGTGTTGTACTAACTAATTAGACTTGTGGTCTGAAATAAAAGAATTTTATTTTTATTTATTTCCAGAATATACTTGTGTGATTGCAGTTACGGTAGGATGTATACAATTCTGCTGGATTGTGGGCAATGCAATTGTGTCCCTACGACCTAGTCAACAGTGACGAGGAGGAACACTGTGAGGTCTTAGTTAGTAGGAGTCTGACAGACCCCTCCGCTCACCCTGATACGGCAGTTAATATATTGATTTCCGCACGTAAAAACAGGATGTATACAATTACAAAGGATTCAAACGCAGTCGAATTAATCTCGTGATAGGATCTATTTTAAGATAGGTAGATTAAAAGTTCATCGTTCTTTTATTAAATACAAATAAGATATCGAATCAGAAATGAGGACATCCGCAAGAGAACCAAAGTAACCGACGTAGCCCGAAGAATAGCCAAACTTAAGTGGCAGTGGGCAGGGCACATTGCTCGTAGAACGGATGGCCGATGGGGCCGAAAAGTTCTGAAGTGGCGACCGTGAACCGGAAGACGCTGCGTTGGAAGGCCTCCCACTAGGTGGACCGATGACCTGGTGGAGGTTGCAGGGATCCACTGGATGCTAGTCGCATGGAACTGGCCAATGTGGTGACACTTGGGGGAGGCCTATGTCCAGCAGTGGATGTCTTTCGGCTGAAATGATGATGATGATGAGATAAAAAAAGAAGAAGAAAAAATATTTCTATTAATTCCATGTTTATGCTTAGTTTACTGCTTCGTGAAAAGTCCGTTTATACTTTGATATTTTTCATAATTACAGGACAACCAAGTGCTGTGCACTATATTGAAATTACATTAGCACTACTACCTATTTACTTCGACCACGGTACCTTTATATGAGCAAGAATTTTCTAAACACTGACTCGAACGTAAAAAGACTATTTTTAACAAACCCCATTATCTAGCAACAGGTTAGAAAAACGATAGCAGAAAATTAAAATAGAAAAACCAAAAGAAGTGTTAAAAATCGAAGCTATTTACAAAATACTCTTTCTGATTGTATTCCGATTCTTTTGTATTATTTTAAACTGTAATTATTTTCATAAGATTGTTATTTTATTTTTGTTTACTTTATTCTTAAATAAACACCTTCTAAGGGCTATCACACCTTCTCTCCTGTCCGACGAGCACAATGAATGGGTTATTTGACAGAAAAAATCTATTTAGTCTGTCAGATTATCAAAATATATTGGAGACGTATTTTTTGTGGCTTTTGTGGTGTAAACGAAAAATGACTACGACACAGCGCTTTGAAATCTCGCGTGACGTCACAATTTCTATTGCTTTTTACTAGCCAGTGACGTCACAAGCCCCCTCTCTTGAACTTTAATGCCCTGTATCAACGTAATTTTTTGATTATGTGACAAAAGAAAAAATGCGTGTCTAACATTTTTGGTGATCCAACTGATGGACACAGTTTTTTTTTTTCGATGTGGTCTAATAGCCTATTGCACCCTCCAGGACTTGAATGAGGCAAACGACAGAGCTGTCCAGGTTGACAGGTCCACGTACTGGTCGGCCAACATTATAGTCATCGATTGGAGAAGGAGAAGGGCTATCACATTTTTTAGCAGCGTTTTCTTCTTTAATTTTCAGGGTTTTGTAGCATTTTCTTTTTTTTCAACATTAGTTTTAGTATATGCGAAACCTGAATATAGTTTGTTCGGAATAAGTAACTGAATTGATTCCAATTTTTTTTTTTCCAAAACTATTTAAAAAAGTTAAAATTTGGACACCGAGCGACTTTAAGTGCCTATCGCAATAATTTAGGTACCTACTGCCAAATTATTATTATCAGCTCAACACGACGTTGGAGGCGCGCGCTGCGTGGTGACCACGATTTTGTGCGGACAACTAGATAACAGAACAAGTTTATAACTTTGTGATTTTTCATGATACAGTTTTGAAATTTTGTACATAGATTCTTTACATAAAAATACTAGACACGTATATCAGGTTTCGCATATAATAAAACTAGTGTAGTATATTTCCGGACATTTTTTGATCCTAGAATTAATAAGAGTACTGACTATGTTCTGACTGCCTCGTTGGTCGAGTGGTTGCAAGCGCGTCAACTGAACATGAGGTCTTGGATTCGATTCCCAGGTCAGGAGAAGTGTTATTAGGTTTTTCCATCAGGAATTCTCAGTAGCAGCCATGGAATCTAGATTCGTGCCCGGTTGATGGCAACAGGCTCGCCTCCTATTACATGGGACTAAAACATAACTGGCAAAATGTGGGTGTACTATTCTGCCTAACCCTTCGGGTATTACAAGCGTGATGCTGTGTGATAAGTAGGTATATACTTTTCCAATGTGTTTGGTCCCAGAAGTAATAAAAGTACTAGATATAACAGTACTAGTGACTATGTTCCGAACATTGATTTTCTTGCAGTCTCTTGGGACTCCTTTTACTATTAATTACCATTTTTCATTATACCCTCACCTTTCCGACCTCATAGAATACCACTTATACAACCCAAACATAAAGCATCCTACAGACCCTCAACATTAACATACACGCAAAATAAATCTCCGGAGACCACCCAAAAAACTTTTACCAACTTTCCAATATTCGATGTGAACGGCCCATTATACCGTCAACCAACCCTCTGGTAACAAGGAAGTCAAAATATAAACAACATTGACTTATTAATGAATGATAAGGAAACAGAATTGGTAATTGTTATTCGAACGCAAATCCCTTAAAAGCTTCTTACTTAAATACTTACTCTCGATAAACATTTTAAGTCTGAACAAACAAACAAAAATGTTCGTTTTGATTAGTATCGGGTTTTGTTGTTAGAAAGTGATGCCCGTGTCTGCTAATTTTAGAATTTTGGGGAAGTAGCTCGTAAATAATAACAGATGCTCGGGTCAATGTTTAGGATAAGCCGCATTTGCCTAGGTTGGTCCGTGGATGGGTGACCATCCATTACATACCGAGTTTCCTCTGTGCCTCGGTAAGCCGGTATCGGCTGTCATTTGTAGATCTTTGACAGTCGTTACACTAGTCAGTGGCCTGAAAGTCTGATAACCAGTCTTACCAAGGGATATCGTATTACCCTGTCCTAACTGGGTTGTGGAGATCAGATAGGCAGTCGCTACATATAGAATACTGGTATTCAACTGCTATTGGTTTGACTGAAAGCCGACCCCAACATAGTTAGGAAAAGAGATAAGTTCTAGCTTTTACAAGAACGACACTACTTTGTCATATCCCTCTGACAAAGTAGTGTGACTAAGCCATAACAGCCACATGGATTCATCTTCTAGGATAAGCAACGCTTGAAGACAGTGACCGGATGGATGACCATCGATTACCGAGACCCCTCCATGTGTCGGAGAGCACTGTACGTCGTCGGTTTCAGCTCTCATTTGTTGATCTTTACGAGTAACTGTCGTTACAGGTAGAGGCGAAACAAAAATATGACATCAGGCTTACCAAGATGTGATTACTCCGTATCTGGGTTGTGGCAGTCGCTCCATGTAAAATCCTGGTATTCATCTGCATCCGAATAAAGTACAGCCGATCCTTCCATAGCTGGGAAAGACCAGGCTAGTGTGTACTCGATACCTACGTACAAACATTTAATCAGCTTGTTTTTACTTAAAAACAAATCGTATCAGTCCTGGATACAAGCGATTTTCACCCGACGATGCTGACTACTGCGGTGAACAGAGGCAGCGAAGTGGATGTTGTGGTGGTGTGCCGCGCAGAAAGGCAGTGAGTCCGCCTGTCCGCGCGGATGTGTTTCGATCAGCAGTGAAGTCCGACCACAGACCCACAGTGATCCACGCTGTAATGCGGTGCTGTTCGTTTGTTAGGCATCAACGGATTACATACAGCCAATGCGCCGTGTGATCCGCTCCATCACCTCCACGTCGTGTGAGAATCATCTATACTGTCACATTTTACAACACATGAAAGCCAAGTTATTAAAACTACACCGTGTTGCAATCCAGTGTAAGCGAAAGTTTCCCTGTTCATCCGAAGTTCTTAATAAAACATGATACTCCAATCAAAAACTGTGAAAGTTTAAATCGCTCTGAAGTTCAGGTACACGCTTTAACTATTTTAGTGCCTACATAGTGCTTTTATAATAGTGTTGTAGCAAGTTCTCCGGTGAATATTCGAGAATATTTGCATGCTTTTGTGGGTAATGGTGTATGGGAAAGATGATATTCCTTGGGTGATGTTTCTTTCAAGACTTGTGTGATAATTGGCAGAAGAGAAGACGAGAAAAGAAAGACAAATACAATTAGCCACAATGTTTTAAGATTGTTTATTCCACAAAGTTATTTAGTTTTCCGGTGGTCGCTACTGTTGATTCTGTCTCTCAAGACTTGCAGTGGTTGGGAATAATGTGTTTGATTGGACCAATAAAAATGCATGTAAGCCTATGGGACGATCTGGACAGGTTCCGTCAGAACTGGAAAGAGGATGCGCGGGTTCGATGAAAATGGAAAGAGAGGCCTTTGCGAACGAGTGGAGCAGAGCAGGACAGGAAAAAAACTGCATGCAAATAATTCGTTAAGGATGCAAGGTTTCTTCTTGTCGAATCGCTGGTACTTACTTATTTTTTTTAGGTTAATATTAACCACAATAGGTGGCCAAGTTAATACTAGTATCAGTGGCATCAATTAAATCCTCAAAGGTGTTATTGTATGGTCTCTTAGGACAATCCAATAAGTGAGTCATGCATGATCAAAGGTGCATATCACATTCAAGTTAACCTTAAAAATGGGAAAACTATAAAACATATCCTACACCTCCCTACTGAACGGCCTAAGTGTACATACGGGTTGTATTGAAAACTACAAATATTATCTTCGTGAAGTTTGACGGAACTTGAATTAGTTAGACATAAAATATTCCCCACTTCACAAGTCCGTGTGAGTTCGTAAGTACAAAATGGGTGGAATTATAGGTTACCTGTAGATTGTGCTCCGTGCCTCGGAAAGCACGTTAAGCCGTTGGTCACAGGTGCCATTTGAAGATCTTTGACAGTCGTAAGGTAGTCAGTGGCCCAAAAAGTCTGACAACTAGTCTTACCAATGGGTATCGTATTACCCAGTACTAACTGGGTTGTGGAGGTCAGATAGGCAGGCGATCCATGTACTATACTGTTATTCCGCTGCATCCGGTTAGACTGGAAGCCGACCCCAATGGGAAAAGGCTAGGCAGATGATGATGAGTACATAAGAGGAAGTCTGAAAGTGGCGCCGATGACTGAAAAGTTGTGTGGTAATCGGTTATCGTGGTATGGACATGTAATGCGAAGGAATGAGGAAAATGTTGAGAATGAATGTAGATATGGGTGTAAGAGTAGAGGAAGACCAAAGAAACGATGGATGGACTGTGTGAAGGATGATATGGCTAGACAGGAGGTGACTGCTGAGATGACGAGTAATAGAGAAGTATGGAAGAAGAAGACATGCTGCGCCAACGCCAAATAAATTTCAGGAGAATGATGAGGTATATAGGTCTCCACCGTAAAACTAATTTAGGGAAGTAAAACATTTTGACCGTCATTTTTAAAGCCAACTAGCTTTTGTCCGCTGCATCGCTCGCGTTAATTTAGAATTTGACAATCAATTCGGGTTGTACTCTGCTTGTAATTCAATCATGATTCGTAAGACAGGTGGCGCCATCTACTATCATAACAACGTTATTGTTACTTTCCTCGGGAATAGTACTTTATTTCGGGATGAAAGGTACCGTATGTCCGTTTCTGTACACCTGACAACGTATATGAAAAATTTCAGGATGATCAGTTCAAATCAAATCAAATCAAATCATATTTATTTCTGTAAATTGGTTTACAAAACTCTTTTACATGTCACAACATGTTGTTTTTTAAAACTAGATGGGGCCGGTGTTTCGTACCTGACTACTCTGAGAAGAAACATCCGAAACAAACTCAGAGGTCACAGTCTCTTTTAAAGTCCAGACATTGCTCAAGTCATATGAGGACCATGTAGATTAATGTCCGAGATGGTATTTTGAAGAAATAACCACACAGATTTGAGTGGACCTGTCCAGACAGTGCAAGCATTTGTCAGTGATCGTGTAGCTCGACTCCTAATCCAAGGAGCTCAACGACACGACGAACAATACCAAAGAAAGGACATTTGGGTAGGCCGCATAAAGTACTCAAACTGCCAGACAATCGTGAAACTAACTTAACTAAAAAAATTAAATAATAATAATAGTTCAGTGGTTTAGGGCTGAAATGGTAACAATCAAACTTACTTTCGTCTTTATAATATAGTATGGATATGGAAGTATTGATATACAGTCTATCTACCACTGAAGAGTGGACAATGAGCATACTATATCATGAAGAAATAATGCCTGGATTCTGGCTAGGAGCCTAATTTTGTAATAATAGTATTCGGCAAGAGCTGAACGGTAATTGATTAACCATTCACCAAGGTTAGGTAAGATTAGTTAGGTAACCCAATTCTCCTGGGCAGCTGCCCAAGCTGTACCGGATGTTCTGAAGTAGGTAGATAATAACATTCTCGTTTCTCGTAAAGTTATCAATAGGTAATATAGCCCAGTTGTGTGACCGTCGGACTGCCAAGTCATAGGTCTCGAGTTCGAACCCAAGACACGCACCTTTGATTTTTTGGTTTCATGTGCGTATTGTATAATTATCACTTGCTTCGGTGATGGAAAACATCGTGGGGAAACCAGTATGCTTCAGAGATTTTTCTTGACGGCATGTAAAGCCAAGTCAGAGGCCCATCTAAAAAACATAAAAACTCTGACAGAGTCTCTCTGTCAGAGTTGAAAGAAAGAAAGAATTAATAGTTGAAAAAGAAAATGGCTGATGAAAATGAATGCACTGTAGGATAAAAACCGCTTTTCATTTACACAACAGTTTTCACCACTGTTGCTCGCTGCGGGTTAGCGATTTCACAAAACTAAACGTTAGAATCAACTTAAAAAAACTTTAGTATCTGCTGATATTGATTAAGGCACAAGGTGAAGTCGTATTCTGTTTAGTTCACTCCAAACTTCACACATGTAACCGCTCACAACTCAAAACCGGCCAAGTTCGAGAGGGTGGACTTACGCATGAATTATTCCGTACCATCGTAGTAGAGCCCCCTTAAATTTTTAATTTATTTTTTTAGCGGCAACGGAAATACACATTCTGTCAAAATTTCAACTGTGTACCTATTACGGATCGTGAGATACAGACCGCTGTCAGACAGACGGACGGACGGACAGCCCAGCGGAGGCTTAGTAATAGGGTCCCGTTGGTTACCCTTCGGGTACGGAACCCTAAAACAAACGTTTCTCTATAATATCTATTATATTTTATTATAATCGTCATAGAATAAAAAAAATAAATAAAAATCTGTTTATTTCATCTCCACAAATTACATTAAGGTATAAAGTTGACAAGATAAATTGTCGAAAAATTAGTAATTTGTGGGAGATCTGGAGTCTAAACTAAGCCGAGGCCTGTACTATAGATCTCCAGGCCCCCCATTTCATAACATTTGTATGTATTGTCAACAAGTGAAAGACGGAAAGAGTGGGAATGATTGAGTAAAACGTGGAATGATGTGGGGTAATGTGCGTGGGTGAGTCTATGTGTGAGGGTGTGTTTGTGTGTGTGTGTGTGTGTATAAATGTAGGTGTGCTTGGGAGGGGGTGTGTGTGTGTTTGTGTCAAAGGGTGGGTAGTTTTGTTAAATTATGTTTTTGCATGTTTATACACATTTATTTAGTTTTATGGAGCATTATGCGAAATAACATTTTGGTAAGTGTAGAATAGTGATATATAAATGATTAATGTATATAAAAACGCAAGTAGGTTTAAAGTATATGTAAGGTTTGTTATCATATTATTTAGAATGACGCAGTAAAACCTTTTGAACGGACGGATCACCGAATTATGGTTGTAGGTTCAACCCCATAACCTCATGCTTAGCATAATCAGCCTATAATGATCCCACTGTTGGGTCACATGGCCTTCTCTCTATGAGAGGAGGGGAGGGCCCAGTGTGGATTGGTAGATGTCACATGTCTTCGTCTTCTTCGTTCTAGGATATGCTGGTTTCCTCACGACGTTCCTCTTTACCGTTTTGAGAGCAGTGCTGAAGAAGTAAATTCCAGAAAGTATTGCGCCAGGCTGGGTTCGGGGCCGAAACCGCTGGGCCACCGTACCGCTGCTCATCACCCTCATGCTTAAGAACCACAAACCAATCATTACAACAATACATTTCAAGTCCTCAAAGTGCTACACAACATAAACTGGAAGCTAATTTAGTTATCAAACATGATACATATAATAGTACATTGTTTTAGCTTTGACGTTGTGTGTGACGCGCTTAATTAAGCGCTGTAGCGACACGTAGGTACAGTATTATGTAAATATGTATTATGAACGGTAATGTATATTGTATATAACGCGCTATTGTGTTTAATTTATAGCGCGTGGCTGAACGTGGAACCTCTCAGCCACGAGATACAAACTTAAGCGACTCGCGTGTTGTGACAGCATTAGCTGTGTAGTCTTTTTCCAGCTATGTTGGGTTCGACTTCCAGTCTATCCAGATGCAGCAGAACACCAGTCCTTGACATGGAGTAACTATCTATCTGACCTCCACAACCCAGTGGGTACTGAATAATAAGACACCTCTTGGTAAAACTGGTTGTCCAACTATCGGGCCACTAACTACCTGTAACCAACAGCTTACCATGTTTCCCGAGGCACGGGGGAAACCCGGTATGTTATGGATGGTCACTCATCCACAGACCGACCTTGGCAAGTACCAGGACCATCACCTGCCGGCACCGGCACCTTGGAGATTGTCTCGTGCAGCTGGTATTATTTAGCCATGAGCTCTTCGCGTATTGTGCCAGCGAATGTGGAGGAAACAAATGAATGAAGTTTCTTAAAGTAGGCGACGGTATTCCTGTGAAAGAAACAAGCGCGTGACCTGCGTGTCGCATCGCCTGAGGTCATGGATGAGGCGTAAGCTAACTTGATTTCTAGTAACATAATGTACTTACGTCTATAACAATATGAATATGTTTGACTTTGTCTTTGACTTATGTGTACGTCATACACGCAGTACGCATAGTTGCGAGTACTACGCACCTGACCCTTTCTGAAGAACTTCACAGAACCTGTAAGTTAGTTTCTCTGACAAGAAAATGGGGTATTCCTCAGAGCGCAACTATTTTTAAGCGCAACTAAAATATTCCTCGTAGCGCAACTATGAGTTGTGAGCACAAATTCAAATTAAAAATATAATATGTTTGTTCCTCAAAGCGCAACCATGATGAAAAATAGAGAGGGGTATGATGGATTCATTAGTGATGTCTCTCAATTTTTCATCATGGTTGCGCTTTGAGGAATACCCCAAGAAAATACTTAGTCTAATTAAAAGTTGATAACGAAGAGTATTTAAAGAAGATATGACCACAATAAACTTCTTCAAATACTCCAAAAATTACAGCATTAAAATTACATAACTCCTCATTTTTTAATTTACGTAAAATAACTTCTGAAATTATGACATCAATTTCCTAATTGCCTTACGAAGACCACTTAGATTTTATAGCGGTATTTCATATTAAAACGGCCTAATATAATGATAATAACTTTTGAAATAAGGTCGTTATTTCCATGACTTATGGTACAAGGTTGCTTGTGATAAAAAATTATGATTTCCACACAAATAAATGATAATGGTGATAGGTACTAATGAGGGTATTACTAGAGTGGACGCTGAGGTTGGAAGTATTGTTTTTGATCTGGAAGAGATATCAAAAGTCAAACGTTTTAGCTTACTATATATCATTCCTGCTTACACAACATAACATCACGCTTGTAATCCTCGAAGAGTTAGGCGGTGGTGTATCAGGTACCTAATAGTAGGTACACCCACATTTCGACAGTTATGTTTAATTCCCATATAATAGGGGGTCAGCCTATTACTATCAACCGGGCACAAATCAAGACTCTGTGGCTGCTACTGAGAAATTCCGGATGGAAAAACCCCAATTTGCTCTACCCGAGAATCGACCCCAGGACCGCATAATCAGCAGCCGCGATTGTGACCACGAAGCAGTTAGGTAGAAGTAGTCATTCCTACATGCATATATCGTTTTAAAATAAGCCCTGAAAGTGTGATATCAGCATCCCTGTCACTTTCAATCACAATCTAAAGGATTCTGAAGGAAATTACTAATCCATTGCTTTTTATGTTGTAAAATAGTACATTTTGATATAAGTTGGGAAACTTTGTTATTGCATTCGAGGCGGAATTAACACCCGAGCTGCAGGCGAGGGTGTATGGAGCCGAGAACTGCAGTAACAAATCCCCACGCGTATCATACGACGTCTTGTAATACATTTTCTTTAAAAAAATATAAAAAATCCTTGCATGTGAAATATATTGCATATTGAACCTATTCGTAGTGCGATAAGAACCAGTTTTCGAGAAAGTGTATTGAAAATTTCTCTACTCGACACTGTAAATAATGCAATCAATGTTGGAACTATTAAATTAAAGGTATTACTATTGTTAGTTTATTGCCATCCTGTTTCATAACAGGACCTCATAATCGACATGTCCAGTGTCCATAGGAAGAATTTTTAAAAATCCACGAAAAAAAAAGAGAGCGTCATTCTCCACAGAAAACATACTCATAGATATAAAAAAAATACCTACTGAAGCCACTTCCATTGAACCGTTCGAACAATTTATCGTCACAGTAATGTGCTGAATAAAGAAATCTAGAGAAATAATAATTCCGGGGAGCCATCTCCAACAGACATGCGCCTCACGTAATTCGGACAATGGAGATTTTTCCCTGTAACAATGGAAAATTCTACCGTTTTGCCCATTTCCCTTTATTTCGTCGGGCCTTTAGATTAGAGCGTTTAGTTCAGTTAATTTGATAAGGGAGATAAGTATTGGTTTTCAATACTGATTAAGGTTTCAGTGTACTTAGGGCGTGTGCGATAGAATGGGTTTGTTCAATTAATTGAGTTTTTCTCGCACCTTTTATTCTTTTTTTTTTTACATTGTGTTCTTCAGGCAACGTGAGAAGAAACTAAAATAGCGATCGAATCGATATTAGACTGCTCGATATGCGCTAATAAAAAAGTACATCGATTGTAAAGATAGATTTATATTCGTGTTCACTAACACTAGGCTATAACTTAATGTAATGCCTGAATGACTAACTAACTGAACGAAGATAAATAGAAAACCGGCCAAGTGCGAGTTGGACTCGCGCATGAAGGGTTGCGTACATACCATCGTAGTTGGGGAGCCCCCTTTAATTTTTAATTTATTTTATTATATATTGTATGTTGTATTGTATTGTATTGTATTGTGTGTTGTGTGTTGTATTGTGTGTTATTGTTTGTTGTTGATGTATTGTGTTTTGTGTTTTGTTGTGTTGTTTTATTTTGTATTGTGTGTTTTTTATTATTTTTGTATAGCAACAACAGAAATACACATTCTGTGAAAATTTCAACTGTCTATTACGGATCATGAGATATAGCCCCTGACAGACAGATGGACGGACAGCGGAGGCTTAGTAACAGGGTCCCGTTGGTTACCCTACAAAGTAACTCTATTATAAGTATATTGTGTCTCAAATAAGCCCGAAACATATACTATAGTACGTTACGTTTCAATTTTAAGAAAACAGTTCCATTTAAAGACAACACCTTGTCAGAGGTGCAAAACATTTTAATCAACAAACCTGTCCTAACAGACAGGTGTGACACACCATCTCCATTTTTACTAAGAAAATAATACTTCCAATTTAATCCTCGGTGTTTCCTACACAAGCTCTATTCTGAAAACAGAGGCGACGTCAAAACAAGGTTGTTAACATCTCTGGTCGGCGCCCGAGACACACGTCGTAATGTCAGTACGGACAAATTGTAACAGCTGCGCCGCGGACCGAAATACGATGCATAGGGAGGTGGGAGTATCGATAGTTTGGGGTTATCGATGTTTTTAAAGTCGATAGATGTGAAAATGCTTTAATGTGGAGTAAGGTTTGTAGAGACGGTTTTTTTTCTTTTAGCGATTTAATAATTGCTCACACTACACATAAATAACACACTGGAGACCGGTTTAAGTTCTTAGAAGGGTGTCCAGTGATTTAAAAAAAACATCGGTGAGTTTGAAGGAAGAAATATTTTTTTATTTGTACTTTTAGTCTGAAGAGGAATTAACTATTAACGAATGAAAAAAATAATGAGAGGTATGAACTAGTGAGAGAATTTTATGTTTTATTATTTCTTAGAATATTTTGAAGAATGTTTTAAGTTGAAGCCAGAAAATACCTAAGTACGTACGTAAGGCAACTAACATAATCTGAGAATTTATTTAAAGTTTTTATATTTTGTTGTATGCTAAAATGAAGACATGAATAATTTTTAGAAAAAATACTTTAATTTTAATTTATTTTAGTTTTTATACAGAGTCAGACTCCATGTAGATAAGTTAGCCTTCAGCCATCAAAGAACATTCTCGCAATATATTGAAAGTTGTTTTTTTGTTATTTATTTAGAACACCACCAACGATAAATATGTTTCAGAATATGTGTACCGTAACAATATTGTACGGCTTATAATAGGTTTATCTGATTAACTAAGGTAAGACATGCGAATGCAATAAAAATTATGATTTAAATTCAAAACGTAAAAAATGAATTAGTGAAGTGTTTAATTATGATAACCATATTTTATTGAAAATAATAGGGACTTTGCTGCTTGTCAATTTGCCTTCTTTTATGGTTTTTATGATCTGTGCTTTGAAAGTAGGTTTAGTACAGCCAAATTAACTTGAGAGAATCACTCCTAAAAGAATACAGTTTGATTACGTTCGGTTTTTGATTTGAAAAAACTTCACTTTAATGAGATTAGAATATGTGTTGATATCAATGTCTTTTTGAACGGTGGTCAAGGTTGGGCCTAAGAAACCAGGCCCGTTAATGCGCGCTGGATAAAGTAAGAACACTGAAGAATGCCAGAAGAAAGGGGAGGCCTGTACCCAACAGTGGATCATTCCGGGTTGAAATTATGTTGATGATCTGTGCTTTTTCCAGTTTCGTTGGCAAATGAAAATTTTATTACATACTTAATCATAATTTTGTTATATCTGTCGGGTCCGCAATCGCAAGCGCGTCAGTGGTGACATCACGCGACCTACTTGCAAGTCTACCCACACCACAGCGAGCTTCTACACAGTCATGATGTTTACAGCTCGAGGCGAGAACGAAATTGAGTGTTTGGTCGCAGTGTAGTTGAGACGTCCTGGAACTGTACCCTATTCATTGTGCCCCGTGTTATTGTGTTAAATTGTAAAGTCAAGTAATTTGTTAGTTTATTACAAATAGTGTATTTTCATTACATGAAACCTATCTTCTGTCCTTATGACGTACGAGCCTAACGGAATAAATCCTGACAATCCGACATATCGATAAGCTTTTCCCATCCCTTCCTAATAATCACGTATGACATGGAGACGTTAAACTGAAGATTATAACATCCCCATAATAATAACTCAATTAAATCTTTTATATTTATGGCGATCGTTAAATCACCACGCTGTGGCTATAAATTAAATTAGGTTTTGCAATAAAATTATGAAATAGTTCAACTTATTTTGGTTGTTTTATAGGCAATATGTTAGTAATTAGTCATCTCGTAGGGTAACCTCATTATGCACCAGTATTTGGCTTGTGCACTTGTTCAGTGGTAACAGCCCCAACTTACCAATTCCTTTGAAGCCTAGTGGTGTGACCGTCGGACTGCCTCGTCATGGGTCTCAAATTCAAACACAAATCACGCACGATTTGTCGGATTCAAGTGCGTATTGTATAATTATCACTTGCTACGGTGAAGGAAAACCTCGTGAGGAAACCAGCATGCCTGACAGGACATCAATATTTGATCATCAAGGGGACGAGCCTATTGCCGTCAACGGGGCACAAATCCAGACTCCGTGGATCCATGGCTGCTACTGAGAAATTTCTGGTGGAAAAACCCCATAACACTTTGCCAAATCTGGGAATCGAACTCGGGGCTGCATTTGCTCTTAGACCCACGAAATCAGTTACTGTTACTGTTAGCCTATATCATGCCACTGCTGGGTAAAGGGCTCTCCCCATGACTTCCAAATTCTTCGATCCATGGCCAATGTGGACCAATGGTCGTTGGTTTTGTCCAGCTCGTCCAGCCATCTCCTACGCGGTATACCGTGTCGTCTTCTTGCTGTGTCAGGGCTCCACATCATGGTTATTTTGGCCCACAACTCGGTCCGGCATGCGGCAGACATGGCCAGCCCAGTCCCACTTTAGCATAGCTGCTTTTTGAGCTACGTCAATAATTTGTGTTTTGGAGCGCTGTGTGGTGTTGCGTACATGGTCAGTAATTTTGACGCCTAGGATACTGCGCTTCATTGCACGTTGGCAAACCTTGAGCTTGGACTTTTGAATGTTAGTCAAAGCCTAAGTCTGGGATCCATATGTCAAAATGGGAAGCACATGTCAACGAAATCAGTAATTTTAGAACAATATTTTTTGCAATAATAATCTTATGGCATAATTATTCATTTGCTATTAGCTCCCACTGCCACTTTTCCTTAGTCTGATCCCAGTATACTCTACAATTTTCCACCAGCCGGGCAGCCCAACAATTAATTTAATTACAAAACAAACCAGACATAGCCGGGTATCGTTTGCCAATGGAAATATATCGGCGACGCGAATAATTATCAGTTTGATGTAATTAGTGCCGACGCGACAAATTAACCGCAAAACAGTTACGAACTGAATTCAAGGTATGGATGATTTATTATGTACTAGCCCGTGACCTTTGTGCCCGTGAAATTATTATAAAAAATATGACTGCCCTTTTTGAATCGTTTAGTTACTAATTTCAAGGGTTTTGATTTTTTTGCACGGAACTCTAATTCTTATTCTAAAATATATTTTAGACCTTATAACATCAGCTATATGCCAGTAAAAGTCCTGTCAAAATCGGTTCAGCCGTTTCGGAGATTAGCCACAACAATCAGGAAGACAGACAGACAAATATTGAAAAAAAGGTGGGTTTGTCATAAGTGCTGTAATTATTTTTTAAATGCATTCAGTAAAAGCTGTTATTTTTATATTACAAACAGACTCTTCAATTTTATTTATTTGTATAGATACAAACAACTTACTTGTATTTCCGAAAACTGCTACCACATGACAAAATGTTATTCTAGAGTGTTCCGATTTTTATTTTCAGCTCGATGAATTCATCGCACTATCTGTGAAATAACCGCGATTAATAAAACCATAATGTTCCCAGTGCTGGGACACAGACTTTACCAGAGAGTGGAAGTCACCAAGACACCTTTTTGTCTCTGGAATCCCTTAATGACCAATTTCAAGATTTGACATAGTCTTAGGGTTTTTGTTGACTATTTTTTGGAATTGAAACCAAGTCGATACTCCCAGCCGTTTGCTTGCACTGATTATATACAGTTATAACTTCGGAATCATAATGCGACTACTTTTTTAACCTTGGTGACTATTTCTTGACTATTTTTTTGCGTACTTAAAATTGATTTTCATGATGTTTTCAAAAGTGAGGATTGTGTGGTGAAGGAGACACAGCTATTTATGCTTAGCCAATAGCGAAGTACGTTTGGGTACCCATATGCCAATGAAAATGTCATAAGTATGGCCCTAGTTGAAGAATATTACTGCCATCTTACTCTTGTATCTATAGTCAAGTTAAATTAATTACTTGAGTTGAAGTAACTATTTATGCAACCATTTTATGCAATAAAGATGAATTAGAACGAAGTAATAACCGCCAAAAAAGGAAAGGCAATAATTCTAACTTTTGACAGTTCTAACTTCAAGCAAATAATTATTTAACTACAGACAGATTAAAAATCGTTTCTTATTTAAAGACTTTTACTCAAGTAATCACTTTGACTTGTTTATAGACACGGGTGTAAGCATATAAGGCAAAATTACGCATGTTCGTGTATTAAATAATATGTAAGGAAGTTCTTAAAATAACTCGCAGCGACGCGACGCCTCCGTTACAACGTACTTATCAACGCTTTTGTGTTACTTCCATACAAGTAGGTATTATTATATTCAATATTGTCAGGTTTCCGGGAGTTTTCTTTTCCTTTCTTATTCATGTGAGTAGCTACTTTATTTCCGAGAATTGCTATAAAAGATTATATTAGAAAAGATATCGGATTCCGTTATCGGTTTTCACGTACTGAATCTTAGTGCGACGATTTTGGAGTCCATGAATATTATTATTTGGTTCCCAGTGAACTTTTACAAGCTGGTAAAATGGAGTGAATATCCTATTTGTAGTGTTGCCAATTTTCACAAAATTATTAACATCTTCTGTTTTTTTTTAAATGGTAAATATGCAAAACAAATATAATAGGTAATGCACACATAAAACCAGGCATTATTATAAAGGGCCGTACAGTATACACTCCATACATTATTAATTAACCAACGGCTCCAAACATTCAACTACCATCCCCAATTACAATGAACACGATATAATAATTAAACAATTCACTCTAAATTGAGGTTGCATGTCGTAATTTTTTCCTCTGGCCCCTGATTGGCTGAAACAAACGCTGTCATGGCAGCATATAATTTTGGCGCAATTAACTTCAATCATATTGATTAAAATGCGGTGGACGCGGTGGGTGTTATAGTCCTTTCACACTTATAGGTATTACTTCTGACACATGCAACCCAAAAGCGTCCTTAATTAAACGACTATAAACTTCACTGTTATGTTGACAGCAACCTTATAGTTAAGACCATAAAGATCATTATGTTTTTGACATTGATGCCACGTCAAAGGTAAAATAACATTGGAAGGACTGTACGATACGCCATTTTGGTTTTCTATAAATTTAATAATATAAAACAATAATTAAAAAAAAATTACAAGTATCAAAACGCGAAAAGATTTACAGGGCGCCAAAAAATTTGTCCACAAAACAAATCAAATCAAATTTATCCGTAAATGTAGGTTTCATTACAATAGGATGTTATAATAAAATGGTTAGTTCGCTACATTTTACTCGAGAGCATACAAATAATAATAAAGTTAGTTGTGTCGAAACCACTGACACACATTTAAAATAAAATAACTCAATTACTTATAAAATAACACACAATTCCTTACGTACTAACACACAATTTCCACATCGCTGTCAATAAGAAAAGTGCCCAGAAGGCTGGCAGTATTGCCACGTTGACTGGCAATGCTGATTCTTTGGCCTCTGGTCACGTGAAGAGTCGACAAGTTTACAATTATATTTAAATTAATAATTAATTCAATTATTATAGTACGTTTTAATTGTTGTTATTATTTAAAATAAAATAACTCAATTACTTATAAAATAACACACAATTCCTTACGTACTAACACACAATTTCCACATCGCTGTCAATAAGAAAAGTGCCCAGAAGGCTGGCAGTATTGCCACATTGACTGGCAATGCTGATTCTTTGGCCTCTGGTCACGTGAAGAGTCGACAAGTCTACAATTATATTTAAATTAATAATTAATTCAATTATTATAGTGCGTTTTAATTGTTGTTATTTGATGTATTGTTCTGTATAGTTGGTTATTTTGGGATATTAATTAGGGCTTGAATTTAATATAATATTGATATTGAATGATGTTTTTGTGGCTGGTTTGTTTGTTTAATATGATAACTTAATATTATATTGCATCATTGTATTGAGATGTGTTGTATACATGCATTGGTTTGATAAATACAGTGTCCAAATTGCTTTATTTTCCTACCTACTTTATCTATTCATGTACTATTTTTATTCACATTAATTTATACTCAATGAAAAAATAAAATAATATTTCAGAATCATGTTCCTGATTAACAGTTTTGTATTTCATAGTCTTTCACAAAACAAATTGTCAAAGTACAAATACTTTTACTTTAGGAGAGTTCAGTTGATAGTATAGCTTCATTTCAAGTTCTTTCATTTGAATGCTTTTCTATGCATTATAAACGTTTCTGCTCATCCCTTTGACATAACCTTTACAACCACATAACCCGTGGGTGTGAAAATAAGAGAACAAAGTTCTAAGAATTCATATTTTAAGTTGAAACATTTTATTTCACGCTGGAATTTACATAGTGAAAAGATGGACGTACGGGAAAACGTCGGTAAAACACTATCTTTTAAAATAAACAATGTTAGAAAAAAATTAATCTCAAGCAGCAGAGGTGATGTGACACCATCACAAAAAATCTAAAGCTTCAGGGCTAATAACACCTTTAGAAGGAAAAACTCCTGAACAGAAAGAATTATAAAACAAGGTTTTTTACAGACAGCCGTAATCGGGTCAGAAGTCTAAAGATATGACAACCAAGGCCTATCGTGTTATCCAGTATTGGATTGTGAAGGTCAGTCGCTCCATTTAAAATTTCCTGTTCAGCTGCTTCCGGTTATACTCAAAGCCGAACCCATCATCATCTAATCATCTGCCTAGCCTTTTCCCAATGATATTTCAAAAAACCAAACCCAATTTAGTTGGAATTAGTTAGGCGAAACCAAAAAGCAAGGCAAAGCCTTTTTTCAACTGATGCTGGAAAATAAAAGATAGACGTCAAAAAACTTGATATAATTACGGAAATTGGCAAAAAAAAAAGATTATAAAAAATCAGAAATATCTGACAAAAATCGTCAAACCGCAAAGCTAGTCAATTTATTCCAAAGCAATAAGAACCACACATTACCAGAATCATCATCATCATCGTCATTTCAGCCAAAAGACGTCCACTGCTGGACGTAGGCCTATTACCAGAATAATCTACAAAAAAGTTTACTCATCATCATCTGCCTAGCCTTTTCCCAACTATGTTGGGGTCGGCTTCCAGTATAACCGAATGCAGCTGAATACCATTATTTTACATGGAGCGACTGCCTATCTGACCTCCACAACACAGTTAGTACTGGGTAATACGTTACCCCTTGGTAAGACTGGTTGTCAGACTTTATGGCCTACCTGTAACGACTTTCAAAGATCTACAAATGACAGCCGGGACCAACGGCAATGGCTTAACGTGCTTTCCGAGACACGGAGGAAATTCAGTTTGTAATGGGTGGTCACCCATCCATAGACCAACCTAGGCAAGCATAGCTTAACCTAAAAATCGACCCGAGCGGCTTTTATTATTTAGCCATGAACTCCTCAACAAAAAAGTTTACTCAATGAATTACAAAACTATACCAGCCGAACCATTAATAAAACGTTGATTAATTCCCAATCGCTCCATTCCGTCTGCAATAAGATAAACAAACAATTTTAACAAATGTAGTGGGAAAACAAACAGTGTGTCTGTGGCATTATTTTGAGAACAAAACACTGTCGGCACCTGGCAACTTAGCGTGTCATGGAAATTGACTAAAAATAAAACGTATCAAAGGGGACTTTGGAGACAATGGGTATTTTATTCAGAAGTCGCAGACGCTTTACTACTACTTTTTTTTTTTTTTTACTTTTTTTCTAGTATGAATAGAAAAATTTATTCAGATAAAAGATATTTATACAGTGGAGCTCGTGGCTAAATAATAAGAGCTTCAGGTTAAGCCCCGCTTGCCCAGGTTGGCCCCTGGGTGGGTGACCACTTGTATAATTGTATTGTATAACGGGCTGGTGTCCGCAACTTCACGTCCAAAACGCGTATTTTGCGTACGGGTGGGAATATTTATTAGATCCACCCCAGTTCCCCGAGAAAGGCCAGCAGCGCCTTGATGTTCCTGACAATCTCGCGGAGAGTACCTGGGTTACCGAAGTACTTTACCCTGTATGATGCAACCTCGGGGCAGTGTAGAAGCACGTGGGTTGCTGTCTCGTCTGCCTCCATGCAAGCTCGGCACAGGGGCTGTCAGTGAATCCTATGGCAAAGAGGTGTTTGTTAAAAGAGCCGTGTCCAGTGATGGCGGCGGTAGCTGTACTTTGGTTAGCCGAAGTACCCGTTTTGTGAAGCGCCCGTCGATAGTAGGAAGTGCTTTCTTTGCCTGCCTGCACTCACCGTGGTCTAGCCACAGTTTGTGGTGTTGTTCACTGGTTCGTTTCCTTACCAGTGTGTGTAGGTACCCGAAAGGGAGTGGCACGATGGGTTAGGGTCCCATTGCTGCCATGCTCGATCCCCTTCTAGCTAGTTCATCCGCTGCATCGTCGCCCCGGGACTCGTTGTGTTCTTTGATCTATTGAATAGTTATGTTATTGAGATTAGCAATCTGGTTCATTCGTTGATGACACTCGTATATTAACCCGGAGTTGACTGCGTGGTTGTTTAGTGCGAGCAGTACAGCCATGCTGTCCGAGAGTATGCGAATTGAGTGGCCCTCAACCTCCCTGGCTAAGATGGCTGATGCCGCCAGAGAAATGCCCATGCATTCTGCCTGAAATACTGTGTTGTGGGCCCCCAGTGGTGTGGCTATGTGGATGTTGAGATCTTCCGAGAAGACTCCAGCTCCAGTAACAGTACCTGTTTTTGATCCATCGGTGAAGATCCGTACTTCTGCGGGGCTTAATCCCTCGCAGTGGTAGTGGGTGACCACTTATTACATAGCGAGTTTCCTCTGTGCCTCGGAAAACACGTTAAGTCATTTGTTTATCTTTGACAGGTAGTCAATGCCCGAAAGTCATCCATCAGTCCATCTATCGTTTTTCCACTCAATTTTTTTATTAAACCATTGAATAGCCCAGATAGTGTCATATCTGGCAACACAGAACACAAAACAAGAAGACAAACACAACAAAACTACAGAAGAAAAACTACAGAAATTAGCCAAAGCCAGTCAGTAAGTCAGTTAGTTAGTCTGGGTTAAGCTAGCCGTTGTGTACATACGCTATACACCATTACTTTTAGTATATGCGAAACCTGGTTGTCCGCACAAAAATGTGGTTACCACGCGGCGCCACCACGCGCGCGATGATAATAATAATGTGGCAGTAGTTACCTAAATGATTGCGATAGGTACTTAGTGTCGCTCGGTGTCCATCTTGTAGCCTTTTTTAAATATTTTTGGGACAAAATATAACATGGTTTAAAAATTATTGGAATCGACAACAACTGAACAACTGAACACACACTCACACACACACACACTGTCTTTTAACTGAATAGTTACTTATTCTGAACAAACTTTATTCAGGTTTCGCATATACTAAAAATAATGTTGTATATTGTAATTTTGTGTGTATATCTTTTAATTTTGTGTGCAATAAAGAATAAGAATAAGAATTAACTTTTAAGGTTGTACTTCTGTAACTTACTTTTACAGTGAGAAAGTACGACGCTGCTTACTCTGTCGTCACAAAGAAGAGGCGACAAAGATCGTAAACGTCTTAGTACTAAAATTAAATGGTGAGCTCCTTAATCAAGTGATGCGCCTATTGTCGGGCAAATTGTGTGAAGATTTACTGGTGAACTGATTGAAGGAAGGAGGGAATGGATTTAAAGTTTTAACATTTTCTTGTGATTTAGTTTGTTTTCCGGATTTTACAAAATGTAGTGATAGCGAGGTTAGTTTTTTAGCTCATAGTTAAATAATAACAGCCGCTCGGGTCTATCTTAAAGTTAAGCGGCGCTTGCCTAGGTTGGTCCGTGGATGGGTGACCGCCCATTACATACCGAGTTTCCTCCGTGCCTCGGAAATTACGTTAATCCGTTGGTCCCGGCTGTCATTTCTACATCTTTGACAGTCGTTACGGGTAGTCAGTGGCCCGAAAGTCTGGGAACCTGTCTTACCAAGGGGTGTCGTATTACCCAGTACTAACTGGGTTGTGGAGGTCAGATAGGCAGTCGCTTTAGTAAAATACTGATACTCAGCTACATCCAGTTAAACTGGAAGCCGACCCCAATATTGTTAATAAAACGCCAGGCAGATGATGATGATGATAGCAAGGTGAGCTTTTATCACTGCGCTTTAGATACCGATAATAAATAATTTTAAACCCCTACCAAAAAAGAGGGGTGTTATAAGTTTGAAGTATGTATCTGTGTTTCTGTGACATCATAGGTCCAGAACGGATGAACCGTCCCTAATTTTTCCAATGGGGGTAGGCTGAAAAAAACAGAACGCCTCCTGCTACTATCCTTACATTCTTCTTCTTTTTTGTCCACGTTACAATCGGTTGATCAAATTGCTTACCTGCTGATTCTTTTGGATCATGAACTGGAGAGGACATCAGCTTTCTCCAGTTCTTATCTTCCCTAACCTCTCTCCACTCCTTCTACTTTTCACAAACCATTGCGTCCTCCTTCTAGTTCTGGCGGAACCTATCCAGTTCGCCCACCATCTCCTTCGTGGTATGCCGTGACCCTGGCTCGTCTCAGAGCACCACTTAGCGCTATTTTGGCCCACAGTTTGTTGACATGTTCTGTCCAGTTCCATTCAGTTGGGCAGCCTTTAGAGCCACGTCAGCTATATTTGTTTGCATGTCATAATTTAGCTTTAAAAAAAAATATTTTCCACATCAATATTTTGTAAGTCGTATACCAAAGAACCAGTTATCAGCCATACTTAAATTGTAGACCCTAAGATGTCGCTAACAATCTACTTCAAAATTGCAATGTGGTTTCAGCAATTATATGTGCTGAATGAGCAGACCAGCTGCCAAAGGTAATTTAGAACGAGTTAACATAGTAACAAAGTGCAATTTCCTTACAATTTATATCCCTTAAAACTTAACCAAAAGACTTTAACACTTTATCACCGCTCAAAAATTCCCAAGAGATTACGACCGCCATCCAACGACCAGCTATTTATAATCACTCAGTTTAGAGACTCACCGTCTTCCACTGAATTTTGAGACAAAGTTGTCTCATACAAACTCATACAAATGACATTCCTTGTGGCCTGTAGGTGGAACAAGAATTATAGCTTCACGTCCTATTTGATGAATTCAGGCATACGAATAACCAGCCAGTTTAAGGTGACCTATTCTCGCACTTGTGTTTACCGTCAACTCTACTTTAATGTAAGACGTGTTATACGTTGTGGGTAGGGGTTCCAGGAGATTAGAGAAAGGTGGACAGTCCTGTAAGATGCACAAAATAACATCACTCCTGTAATCCTCATAGGGTTAGACAGAGGTGTACCTATTTTAGTATAACCACGTATCGTCAGATGTTAGAGTTACCTGTTCTTCAAGGAGTAGACAGCAGAAAATACGAGTTAATCGCAATTCTAAAACTTATTACTCTTTATTTTAAAATAAGCCGTGTGAAGTACGTAACTCCTCTTTGTCAAAATGACGTACTTCCGTACATTTTTTTTATTTTTACTTACTATTTTTACTTTACTTTTGGGGATACCTTTTAAAAATCCTTCTTTACTTTCTTTTATATATATTTTTTAATTTCTTTCGTTCTTTAAGGAACTTTTGTGCACAATTTCAAGATTATAGACTTAGTAGTTCACGCAGTGCATTTATGCCATGATTGAGTAAATGTAAGATTTTTGAAGTATGATGCAATACGTAAAATGACTGCCAATAATAACAAATTCTCATCACAAACCGTTATTCTCTTATTTGTTTAACTCCTCTTAACTTGCTTCGATAATGTCAATAATACAATTCATCGCGAGATGATGTTTCAGTCAAAACCAAATTCCCGCAATAATCCTAAAACTTGGTAACACTATTAGCGGGTCTTGCAAACTTGGGCGACAAATCGCGAAGTTAAGAGCGAGAGCTTAAACAAAGGAGTCGGAATCTTATCCTCAGGCGCACAAGATTTAAACTCGAAAATTAATGAAATTATTAACACATGTACTAATAAATTAAACTGCGAGATGAGTTGTTATATTATTTTAGAAAAGCAAATGGAACGGCGTGAATATACAACAGATATTCGAGTTTGCAAAACAAATAATTTGTACGGATTAGAAATATCTGGTACGAGAGCTCAGGGTGTCGCGATATGTAGAAATTAATGTTAACTTTATTTACGAACGTGTTTGAAATCTTGTTGTTTTTAATAAGATAATGCTTACAAATAAAGCTTAGGTGTTAGAGATTTCAATTATGAATGTCTTTTAACTTAAAACATGCACTTCTTTAGAATAGAATAATAATATCTATTACTGTTGTAGGTGAGTCACAAATAAAAGTGGTATTTTTTTTTAAGTATATTTACAACATATCCTAGGGTATATAATAATTCGCCGCGGGAGACGCCCTGGGCGTCGGGGGTCACGTGGTGGCCCCCGGCCACCGTAGGCGCGGGCCTGTGGACGGCGAGTCATGGGCTAGCTCGCCGTCCAGCCGTCTTATGACGACAGGCCGTGTCGACGGCGCGTTCGTGTTCCACGCGCGCCTCAAAGAGATGTCAGCAACCACGCAGGGGTCCGCACGGGCCGATGCCTGCCAGGGCTGCGGGACTGTTCGAAAGAGATACCGCGGCCCTGGAACACAAAGGGCAAAGAAGGAACATGGATGGGTTTTAGTCAGTACAAGTCTGACACTCCCTTCCGCTCCGCCCAGAGCGGGGGGGGTCATTTGATGATTTCCCATTTCCCATCCAAAAAAAAAAAAAAAAAAAAAGGGTATATAATAATATGTAGTAAGAAGAAAATACAGGGTCTAACAGAAAGGGTATAGCCATATGAAAGGATATGGGGCTGTCCCATACATTTGAGTCGAGTAGGTATTGAAATTTAGTATGGCACAGCTGATAATTTTTTCGCATTTACGATATTGAACCCATGGAGGAAGTTGTTCAGTTTGATGGTCTGTAGCATATCCTCATATGACTATGCCCTTTCTGTTACACCCAGTATATACGAAAGAGTAATACTACCAATAATTTACAATAAACTAATATTGATAAACTAAAAACTATTTTACGTATTCTAGGAAAAGAATTATTTCGGCAGAATGTCACTCATTATCTTTTTTTTGATGTTTGTTCGTCTTCTTTTTTCTTTCAAAGTTTCATAAAGTTCGGTTCGTCACGGTCGGAATTCGGAAAAATCGTCTCGTGTTATATAAGTGTATCTTCATTTACAGGCAGAAGACATTCCAAATTCAGGATTACCAAACTGCAGCTGTCTTCCTTCCGAAAATGCTCGTCAGGTCACCAGAGTTGCTCCAAAACCTCACCCCCCCATTCCCCCCCTCATCCTTGTTCTTACTCTCCTTAAAAAATGAATTCAATACCTCGCACTAAAATAAAAAGTAAATATCTCAACTACATCTCATAAAACATCTCTTTTATCAAACAAGTCACCAGCCATCTTAAACCCAAGCCCGAAGATTCCCGAGGATTCCCGAAGCTTCCCGAAGCTTCTCGAAGTCCCACTAAGCTACAGTTAGTTAGTTTTTAATTAAGATTGAGAGTAATCTACCGATTGTCCAGTGAACCGGTGAAAGTCATCAACGAGTAGCTGAAAAGTCCTAGAAATAATCGGAAATACTGTTTTACTTTTAAGGATTTTCTTTTTATTTTATTAGCACAGGTTTTAATTAAAATAACTGAACACCTGAAAAAGGTATATAATTGTACCCATAACTCGAAAAAAAACCTACATTTTGTCAAATACTGTTAAAGGCGCAAACCCACCGCGGTGCACGCTGTGCACGGGCACGCGGCGCATTTTAGCTGCCTGGATGCATTTGTTTGACAACGTAGCTTTATGTTTCCACTGCAGTACACGCTACACAAGCACAGCTAAGTACAACTGTAGCGTGCGTGGCCCACCGCGGCATAGTCGTGGGTTAATATTCGTGTATAGCGTGTACCACGTGCACAGCGTGCATGGCGTTGATAGCGTTGAGCTACGAGTATGTGAGCGCGTTATTCGAACAAGCCACGCATGTACTATTGACGTCATTTCATGCATAGCGTGTCCGTGGTTTGCAGTGGACACAATCGCATACATTTTCTTGCAAAGCGAAGTTTAACACACGTGCGTAGCTTATTCGTGGGCCACGGTGGGTTTGTGCCTTTAAGCTTTCACGGTTTATAACTAAAGTTACACTGTCATTTACGGCTAATTATTGTGACCTCGCGATATTTCGACGCTGTTGCAAGCGCCATGATCGCTGGATGACTGGAGAATGCGGGTGGGTAGTAAATAAATGAATAGGTGCAGACAAATCTGGCAACCCTCTTTCATAGTTTTTTTCTTAGTTTTTGCCGAATAATGTGAATAGAAGCGGACCGTAATTAAGATTTTTATTCTCGATTTTTTTTTTCATACTAAAAAGTTGTTATTAGGTATTAAATAAAATAATCAAATTTTTTCGAAGGTGCACAAAACAATGTTTGTATCTGCATCATCTAGAGGTCGACTGTAAGAAAAGGCCTATGGCAAATAAGTGAAGAAATAAATAATGAGTACAATGACCCTTTCAGATTTTCAGCCATTTCAATTACAACTTGTAAATAGACGGATGGCAATAACGCCATCTACAAAATAAACAAAATAAACTCTGTACCTCAACACCTGAACAAACCATTAGTTATTTAAGCAAATACCTAAGTGATATGTAATAGATATAAATATAGGGGGAAACTTATATGTATGCAAACATTTGAACGGTCATAAATGGCGGTCTTATCGCTAAAAGTAATTTCTTGTAGGCAACATCCTTAATGGAAAGATAAGAGGTAAAAAGAACATCAACAAACATCAATAACAGTGTTGGTACAGTCTGTCCCAAAAAGATGTAAACACGGACAAGAAGCCATTTTATTGTCTACAACCATTATTCCAAAATTGTGTCTACAAAGTAAAGCTACAATAACATCACGCCTGTAATACCCAAAGGGAGAGACAGAGGTGCACCTAATACTACACCCACATTTCGCCAGTTTAAGTCCCATGTAATAGAGGGTGAGACTATTAACATTATTTCAAACTTCGTTTGATAGAAGAACAAGAAATTTATTTCTGTCCTGTTTATTTCATGCATGACGTCAGTGACTTGTCATTTATTTTCTGGGGCTGACTGTACAACCAGGTGAATTTAATTGATTATTATTTATTGACTTAATCTTTTCTTGATCATAAAAACTATCATCCCATGAGCGATAGCTTACTACTGAAATGAGTACTAAATGACTGAAGGACCAAGGAGTAAATGATACCGTTATGGCTACCAGGGTAAATGGAAAGAAAAATGTGTTGCACCGACCCCAAGTAACATGGGACCAGGGGAGGAAGATGATGATGATCGAGGGACCAACCTTTTTGAGCCAAAACTTGAGCTTCAAACTTCAACTTAGGAACACCACACTAACTATTATCGGTTGTTATTGTGAGATTTGTCGGTGGGTTGGGTTTTTTGGGTGACCGGTGTGTCGTGGGTTGGGTTTTGAAGCGGCAGCACTTCCTCCCACTTAAAGTGCACCTTATCAATATCAGGGGGTTGCACTCAAATCTCGATCCGGTCCACCACCACCTCGAGACCGAGAAGCCGCACCTATTCTTTTTAACGGAGACGCAGATTGCGACTCCGTCAGACGTGGCGTACCTCAACTACCCAGGTTACTCGTTTGAACATAAGTTCGTAAAACGAGCTGGGGTCTGTGTGTACGTCCGCGATGACATATGCTTTCGGCGTCTCCGTTGCTTTGAGGATTCCGGGTTATCTACTATCTGGATACTGGTGGATACCGGGGTGGAGAAATCACTCTACATCGGTGTCTACCGGTCGCACAGCGGTGACCAGGAGACGACCAGGCTCTTTGAGCACCTGATGGAGATGGCAGATTGTGCCCAGCAACGGTACCCGACGGCGGAGCTTCTTTTTCTGGGGGACTTTAATGCCCATTACGATGAGTGGTTGTTCCCGTTTCAGAAAACTGACCATGCTGGGAGAGAGGCGCGCAGATTTGCATTGTCGCTAGATCTCACCCAGCTGGTGACTGAAGCTACGCGGGTGCCTGATGTTGACGGACATACACCCAACTGCTTAGACTTACTGCTAACCACTGACCCAGACAGGCACTCAGTATCGGTATCAGCCCCACTGGGAACTTCCGACCACTGTCTGGTGAAGTCCGTGTCTATCAGCTCTCCTCCAGATGATAGCCCTAGGGGCGAGAGGCGAGTTTGGCGATACGAAGCAGCAGACTGGGATGAGATGCGGCATTTTTTTGCGTCCTTCCCTTGGCGTCCAGTGTGCTTTTCTTCGGGCGACCCCACTTGTTCAGCTGAAGCGGTTGCGGACGTGATACGGCAGGGAATGGAATACTATATTCCATTCTCCGACATACCGCTCGGTCACAAAGCCCGTCCTTGGTTCAACGTGGATTGCGCTCGTGCTGAGGCTCGAATGCAGTCTGCATACCAAGCCTGGGTGCAAGCCCGTGACCGCAAAGTACGAGCTCGGCGGGTTCGCGCGAAGAAAAGAGCTTTTAATTCTGCCGCAAAGTCTTGTAAGCGGGTGATCCGAAAGGCGCGTTTCGACCACGTCAGCCGTATAGGGGCTAAACTTGCGTCCTACCCATCTGGTGGTAAACAGTTTTGGTCCCTATCCAAATCGGTCGAAACCAACTTCTGCCGGCCCACATTACCTCCCTTGCAAAAACCGGATGGGTCGCTAGCTCACTCCGCTACCGAGAAGACAAACCTGTTTGCATCTCTATTTGCTAGCAATTCACGTCTAGTTACTAACTCAAAACAGCCACCAACGATTCCTCACTGTGATTCTTCGATGCCGGAGATCACAATACACATGAAGGAGGTTCGTAGAGTACTCTATAGCCTAGACGTGAACAAGGCTAGCGGTCCTGACGGCATACCAGCAAGAGTCTTGAGGAACTGTGCGCCTGAGTTGTCTCCTGTGTTGACACGCTTGTACCGCCTCTCTCTTAAAACCAGAACGGTTCCGAAGTCATAGAAGGTAGCCAATGTTCAACCAGTACCCAAGAAGGGTAGTCGTGCCGACCCCAGTAACTATCGACCAATCGCCATCACCTCCATACTTTGTAAAGTTATGGAAAGGGTTCTGAATGCGAAGCTGCTGGCATACCTAGAAGCAAACGACCTACTCAGTGACCGTCAGTATGGCTTTCGCCGGGGACGATCAACTGGGGATCTTCTGGTGTTTGCTACGCACTGCTGGGGTGAGGCCATCGAGAAACACGGCGAGGCCCTTGCCGTTTCGCTGGACATCTCGAAGGCTTTCGACAGGGTTTGGCACGCAAGTCTGTTGAGCAAACTTCCTGCATACGGCATCCCCGTTGACTTTTGCCGCTGGATATCTGACTTCCTGAGTGAACGGTCGATCCGAGTGGTCATTGATGGCTGCTCCTCTGACCTCATCGCTATAGATGCCGGAGTTCCTCAGGGGTCTGTTCTCTCCGCGATACTTTTCCTGCTGCATATCAATGACCTTCTGGCTCCTGGTATTGTTGGGTAAGCAGACGACAGTACTGTCATGGAGAGTTATGCATCCAGCGCGAAAGCCAGCCGTGATGAAGTGCGTTTATTGAGAGAGGCCATGGTAGAGCGAACGAATTCAACCCTAAGTCTCGTCTCCAAGTGGGGTGATGAGAATCTGGTTGTTTTTAACGCCACCAAAACACAAGTGTGCCTGTTCACCGCCAAAAGGAGTCCGTTCAATCTGGCTCCTACTTTCCGGGGTACATCTGTACCAGTCACCGACAGCCTCGAGCTTCTTGGTGCGAAGTTGAGTGCGAATCTGAACTTCGGTGCCTACATTGAATCGAAAGCCCAAACTGCGGCAAAAAAGCTGGGTATCCTAAACAAGGTTAAGCGTTACTTCAAGCCTGGACAGCTTTTAATCTTATATAAAGCTCAAGTTCGGTCCGGCATGGAGTATTGCTGTCACCTTTGGGATGGCTCAGCCAAATACCAATTAGCCACACTCGATTCTGTTGAGCGCAGAGCCAAGAGGCTCATTGGTGACGATAAGCTGGTTGGTACCAGGCTTCATAGCCTGGCCCATCGGCGCAAAGTTGCATGTTTGTCGGTCTTTTACAGATTGTACTTCGGTGAGTGTGCTCAAGAGCTCCACGAACTCATTCCACCATCTCCTTTCTTCCATCGGGAGTCCAGACGTACTGCAGATTATCACCCATACCTTGTCGATGTTCCACACATTCGCATGAAGCGCTTTGCTACATCATTTATTATGCGCACAGCCAAGGAGTGGAATTCCCTGCCTGCGTCGGTGTTTCCAAGTTCATATGACCCCAATCTATTTAAATCGCGAGTTAATAGGCTTCTTTTGGGTTAGCTCGTTCCATCGTCGACCTCATCTCTGTCCTCAGGACTAGATTGAGGTCAAGAGTAAGCCCATACAGAATAAAAAATAAAAAAACCACTTATAACATACCGAGTTTCCTCCGTGCCTCGGAAGTCACGTTAAGCCGTTGGTACCGGCAGTCATTTGCAGATCTTTGACAGTCGTTAGTAGTCAGTGGCCCAAAAAGTCTTACAACCAGTCTTACCAAAGGGTATTGAATTACCCAGTACTAACTGTGTTGTGGAGGGTAAATAGGCAGTCGCTCCATATAAAATACTGGTATTTAGCTGCATCCGGTTAGACTGGAAACCGACCCCAACATAGTTAGGAAAAGGCTAGGCAGATGATGATTGTGAGATTTTGCGCATGATAGATTTTTTTAAGATTAAGAGTAAGTAAGGTGCTAATTTTTGCTAGCCCAAGAATAGCCAAACTTAAGTGGCAGTGGGCAGGGCACATTGCTCGCAGAATGGATGGCCGATGGGGCCGAAAAGTTCTGGAGTGGCGACCGCGAACCGGAAGACGTTGCGTTGGAAGGCGTCCCACTAGGTGGACCGATGACCAGGTAAAGGTTGCAGGGATCCGCTGGATGCGAGACGCACGGGACCGGTCAATGTGGCGACACTTGGGGGTTTATTTCCAGCAGTGGACGTCTTTCAGCTGAAATGATGATGATGAAGGTGCTAATCGAAACATATCTATCAAATTCTTCGTAAACTTCATGTCTAAAGAATACCTCATTATCGATAAGTGTAACCAAACTAAGTATATAACTAACCAATTTACTCTCCCTTAAATTCAAAACATCCAGCCTCTTCAAAACATACAGCAAAATAAAGTAATTAATACCTGCATTTAGTAGCAGCGACAATTCTGCCGGTGACAGGACATGCATCATATCTCTTAGTTTGTTTGTTCGTCTGTGTTGTTAAAATATACGAGTTCTTGCACTCCGGCTTGCGCATAAATCAACACTGCCTAGCGGCTTATTAATTTTATGATGTCGGGTAGCTGGATGTGACTGGAAAATGTGGAGAGGTATTATTGTTTTTAGCTAAAGTATATATAAATTAGGTAAAGTAAATTTTAATATGTCTGGCTGGGAAAAGCTTTTGGAATATCTCTTTGTAAAACATAATTAATCAGCCTGTAATGCCCCTTCTAGGTAGGGGTAAATGCGACTGAATCAGTGGCATACACCACTAGTGGTGGCAGATGGGAAAAATAGTTGCAACTGCCACCACCACTGACAGTTGGGTGGCTGCAGATGGGATACCATTAGATACACCTCTGCCAAAATCTTTGGGGATTAAAGGCATGGTGTTCTGCTATGTTATAATGATGAATCTCCTTCAAGAGCTCGATGTGCCATTTGAAAAGACGGTTACAAATTGTTCTGTGGATACTGTTTTATTGTTTTAAGAAAGACGTATCCAGTAGTTATAAGAAATGTGACGGTAATAATATAAGATTGTATCTGAGGTGCGATTGTTGAGGCTCGCACTCTGAGAAAGATGCAAGATTTCAGGTACACTCGGCGTGAGTTTGATATTTGCAACTTAAATTTATAGAGTTATTTTCAGTTAAGTTATAGTTGTGTGGTTATGGTGCTTTACTTGCTGATTATTATTGCTTTTCCTGCATATGTATATTTTTGAGGGCCGGGCAGAGCTGCATTCGCATCTAAACCTGGAACTTTTTCGCGGAATTAAAACTAAATACTTTGCATAACATTTAATGTTCTTTTCAGTGTTTTATTTTTAAAAAACATATAAAACTATGTTTTTGAAGCTAGTTGCTCTCATTGTCATTCACTATCCTTTCAATTTATTACTGTCTTGTTTTATTTATATCATATAAGCCTTTAAATATTGAATCCTCTGGGAACTCCAGACTGAAATGCCTACCGTTCTGGGAACTTCAGGACAGGCAGTTAAATACAGCCGGTTTTAGGAAATTTATCTAGCTCAAGATGTAATTAAACGCTCAAAAAGATTAGGGCCCTATTTAATTAAGGGCACGTCAAACAGAAATTCATAAGAACACTAATTGAAAGGTTTTTTAAGTAACCTTTAGTACTAAAAAAAACCAGTAAATGATAGGATGATCGTTGATAGAGGAATGAAAGAAAATACTTTTAGAACCGACGCGAAGTGTTAGGGGACAAGGCCGGAAAGGTGAAGGCAAGTGCCAAGACAAGACAAGGCAAGAGCAAGTGGCAAAGGCAAGGCAAGTGGCCGGCGGTGGCTTGGCAAGTGTGACAAGTGCTTTTTTGTCTTTGGAAAAAAAAATACATACAGCAGAACATAGAACCTCCTCCTTTTTGAAGTCGCTTAATTAGCACTCCGAGCAATCAAATATTAACATCATGTCTTAATGACCAAGGAGTTAATCAGAGGCGTACTTGCAGGATTCCCAAATTCGGTAGATGTTTAAGTCCCATGTAATATAGGCGGCGAGGCCATTGCCATACACCGGGTACAAATCCTGACTCCGTGGTAGCTTCTGAGAAATTCCTGATGGAAGAACACAATGATGATGATGCCATCTAGCCGATTTCGGTCACAGCGACTGCATTCAATGGCTTTCTAGGGAGGTTTTCGAGAGCTTTGGTGTGCTGCTCTATCATGTGCTCTCAAGTGGCTAGCATACCCAATTTTGGCCGAAAAACTGCGAGCACAAAGCGGACATGTCAGAAGAACATGAAAGAAGAAAAAGAACAAGAAAGAAGAACACAATAACACTTTGTTCGACCTGTGAATCGAACCAGGACCTCAAACTCAGCAGTAACGAAACCAGCAAAATGGCCAACTTTAAAACAAGTCAAATCAACTTAATATCTTCAACGCTGACTGTACAAAGTACAACTCTATTTGTATCCGCCTGGCAAAGACGGTAGGCGAGTATTATTAAAAACTTGTTTCGCACAAAATGTTATGAATTGTGACCAAAATAGGAAGACGGTGCTTGGATTTTATCTTGTTTATTTGTTTTTAGGGCGTATTATTTGTTTTTGTGTCGTGATTGCCATCTGTGTATCGTTAGGTGCCCTTAGGTTCGATAAACCTATTTTAAGTAGGAGATGAGCGTCATGATCATCATAATTTCAGCTGAAAGACGTCCACTGCTGGACAAAGGGCCTCCCCCAAGCGTCGCCACATTGACCGGTCCCGTGCGACTCGCATCCAGCGGATCCCTGGAACCTTCACCAGGTCATTGGTCCACTTAGTGGGAGGTCCACCTAGTGGGGCCTAGTGGGAGATGAGTGAGTTTGGTATATTTTGTCAGAGATAGTGACCCGGGCCAAACTGAAAATATTACCTAATATTACAAAATACTTTTAAAATGTTACCGTAGAGTTTCTTGTACATTCTTCTCCACGAAGACCTAAGTTTGCAAATAAACAAAACGTAGCTTGACAGGTAATTAACGTTACCTTTAAATAGCTGACAAGCCTAATTGAAATAAATGAATAGTCTTGTCTTTCTGTGCTTTTCTTCATAAAAGCCCTTTTCCTTACACACCTTTTTAGAGATACTTTCAGACATAGTAAACAACAAGTAAGTACATAGTCTGACACTCAAAATGAAATGTACATTAATAATACTCGTAGATGTAACAATACCCTTAAAGAAGCCGAAAGGCACTCGTCCTGCCCCTGATTGCGATGTTTTTTTGTTCTAGACCATACCTGGCAACCTTCTAGTTACGGAGATATTGGGGGTCAAAGTTCCAACTTTCCAACAAGCTTTTTTTAAAATACAAGTCATAAACTTTACTTTAAACTGTCTCTACGATACCCGTACTATTCAATGCATCTATCATCACAATGATTTGAGTGCGTTACATTGAGTCCTAAAGTAAACCGTGATTTTTCACACCAAAAAAAAAATTCGTTTCCCAGCAATAATTTTTGCGTAGTTTGATCAACATAATGCTGGTTGACGGTTTCATTAAGGGTCTGTTTATACCTTATAGACATTAAGTGTAACATCCACTTTTTAATTTACCCTTACATAACCTTGAAGACCTTCCCTCATCGCTGTAATTATTTAGCTACAAGCTCCTCAACCGAGACGATAAAAAATAAGTGTCTAGTTAAAAACCGGCCAAGTGTGAGTCGGACTCTTGCATAAATGGTTCCATACCATCGTAGTAGAAACCTTTAACTTTTAATTTATTGTTTGTTGTTATAGTGGCAACAGAAATCTAGTCTGTGAAAATTTCAACTGTCTTCCTATTTTATGGATCATGAGATACAGCCCACTGACAGACAGACGGTCGGACGAAAGGAGAGTGGTAGTTTAGTAATAGGGTCCCGTAGTTTACCCTTCGGGTACTGAACCCTAAAAACCAAAGCATTTTCATTTCCCAAGCCTTTTCGCAGCCCTCTTCGAAAAAGCAGAAAACGCGAGCAATACACTTAAAAATATTGCCCACTATCTAAAAGATCTGGCAATTTATTTTCGTAGCTTAATATTACCTCTCCAAACTATATTATTTGGTGACAAAAGCCTTCCTTTGTGTAAACGCTATAAAGATAAAATTTAAGGGGTTTTCCTTTTGAAATTACTTAGGACAAGGATAGTTTAGACACAATTGAATGACGAAAGGAGAATGGATTCAAAACATGGTTTGAGTGAGGCTTGATTGCGTGTGTGTTTGGGTAAGTAGATACTTGAGTATTATATGAATAGGTGAGGTGTCTAGGAATATTGTTTGTGTATGTGGTTGAGGATCTAATATGACAAAACGTGTCTGCCGCTTGCCCAATGAGCTGTGGGCCAAAATAACCACTATCTGTAGCCCTGACATACCCAGAAGGCGTCGCGGCAGACCTCGTAGAAGATGGCCGGGCGAGCTGGACAAAACAAACGACCAGTGGCCCGCATTAGCCCTGGATCGTAGCAACTGGAAGTCATGGGGAGAGGCCTTTGCCCAGCAGTGGGATGACGCAGGCTAACGGTATCAGTATCAGTCTGTTTCTGCAAATGTCGATGGGAAACTGGAGAGATTTGATTGGTCATTGAGCATCGATACGTTTATGATCATCTTATTGACTGTTGGGGGGTTACTATGACGTCTTAAAGCGGGAGTCATTCCAGTGTGGGAAAGAGACAGAGCTATACAGGTCCTCTCTATCCCACATTGGAATTACTCCTGCTTTAAGACCTCATGGTAGACCACCAGGTACTGATATAATCTGTTTTGTGTTTAAGTATACAGGGTGGGATACACCGACGCACAAACGATTACCACGTATTCAGTACATCATTCTGAATCGCCCCACATAGAAATGTTTTATCGGTAATAAAAATAAACAGTTGTTTGTTACTAAAATGCAATACCTACATGTTCAAAATGTATGGAACAGCTGATTCCTTTTCAAATTACCGATGAAAAATTTCTGTGGGGTGGTTCAGAATGATGTAGTGAACACGTGGTAACCTTTTCACCGTCAGTGTCCCTTCCATCCTTTATTTCAACATCTTTCTGATGAAGATCATCAGCTAATTTGAGATACCTATTCCATGATTGTTGAATAAATGAAATTGAGCCTCTGCCTGTATTTAATGACGTTATTAGAGCAAGCGTTTCATTTTCCCCTTGATGATTCAGAGCTTGATCTGTCAACCAACCATTTCCTGATTGCATTTTATTAATTTGTCAGAAACATTCGAATGTATGAAGTCTAATAAATACTTCATCAGCAACTCGTTAAAGTTTTATGGGTATAGATTCCAATAAAATTCAATAAAACAATACGTTTTTCTTAAAAATGTATTTATTTTTCATTTTATTGTGCTCTTCAATATTTATTAAACGGACAACGTCCGTGAATTTTAATTACATAAGTGTTGCAACTCTCGATACTATACAAAATGAAACAATCAAAATTGAATAAAAAATAAATAGTTATTACTTAAATTAAATAAGAAAACAGAAATAAAAACAAAAACAACATTTTTGACGAGCCAATAATATTTTCCATTTACAATACAAATGTAATGCTTGCTTTTACGATAGGGAAGAACATTAAAGAAGAAATATAAAAGCAGAATGAAAGACTAAATAAAATTGATGCCAAACAAAACGCAGCGAAGTTTGAATACTTTTAAGAGCTGTAAAAACAAATCTACGGATAGGAATTCGATACATTAACTTTAGCACCAAATGACAAAATCAGATAGTACAAACCGTCCAGAGAAAATCTGTGTGATATATCCGAATGAAAAGTGGTACCTTTAATATGATATGATTATAAAATTCAACTTACTATTCTTAAATAATTCATTTAACTACAATTTTGTACATTATCTACAAATTCAGAAATTCATTTACATCATCCTTTCATAGTTTTTTACACGTGTTCAATCGTTAACTTGATAGGTTTCACAATTTTTGTGATAGTTTAAGGACTAGTTCGAAACTTACTAGGACGAAACCGCTATAGCTACCTAAAAATATGGTCACATGAATTTTGTACAAAACCATCGCTATACCAGCTAATAAAAATAACGATTTCATCAAAATATTGTATCGCTAAAATCTAGAGGGACCTTCTACCAAGCAATAAAGTTTGTACAATTGTGTAGAAAAGTAGTCCCTAAGACGTTTAAGGTTCATAAATATTCGACAGTAACTAATATTCAACGATTAAGTTCACCGTCTCGGAAGGCATGAGAGAATTGAGGCCGCTGAATAATTTAGGCCATGAAAGACAAAGTAAAACTACTAAATGCAAAATTGATTACATTAACTGTGATTCTTTACCGTTCACTTCGTCACTGGAACTGTTATGGCACGACCGTCACATGAGTAGCCGCGAACACGACATGTCTGTTCATGACATCGGTATCTCCGCAGACAATCGGTGTCTGGAAGACGCCCTCGTACCACAGGTCCCGCACGTATTATTACTATAACCGGAATCGGAGCCGAATGAAGAATCACCACTTGGAGGCTTCGGTGAAGCCCGGGGTCCTCTCCAGCAAGCGATTCCTGGCAGCTCACCACCAGGCCACGCACCTCCCGCACTCATTGGCAGAGGACCTTGCGGCCTCGCACCAACCGTCCCAACTTGAGGATACAATCTCAAGAGGGCATCCAAAAGAACTCCTTCGTGGAACTCCGTAGGATCAGGCGGTCCGGGTGGATGGATATGGCGCTGCTGCATTCTTTGTTGTGCCCGTCGTCTTTCGAGAGACTTGGGTCTTCTGTCCATTCGCTGTTGTCTTGGCCGATGGGGGAGCGACTGTGGAGCTGGTGGTCTCGAACAGGTTCGACAAGGCGCTGCTTCTCCAACGAGGCTGAGTTCGTCTTCGGCGAAGTGATCGTCACTGTGGAGGGAGTCGTCTGATCTGTGGGGCAGCTCCTCGTAGAGTGGGGCCCCACAGGCGTCCCCTCCACAGCTGTTCCCTCCTCGCCAGGTACCACCGGAGCCGCAGACAAACACCCGACTGGTACAGTTCGGTCTTTTCGTTTCCACCATCTGTAAAGAATAAATTGAGTTTAAAAAATGTCTTCGCAACAAGATCTAAGAAATTCTTGGAAGATTGATTTGTAGTGACGTTAAACAAAAACAATTTCATTTCAGAGAACTTTCGAGAATAATGCTGAAATTAATTTACTGAGCTTGAAATAAAATATATTTTCTGACTCCAGACAATTCGATAACCCTTGGTGATTCGTTTTTACATACCAGACTTACCACTAAATTCTAAATTAAAAGCGAGTTATCTCACAAGTTAGAAATATTAATTAAACAAAGTTTACGTTGAATTTTAACACGATCAGCAAAAGTTATCGAAAAACTAATATTTTAAGCAATCATAATATTATTTTCTTTGAAGTCTAATCAAACAAATCTTTTAAAAGTAGAGTTATAACGAAAATACCTAACATCCAGATCTATTCGAAAGTCAATTATAAACATCACAAGTTAAATATCTAGACCGAGTTACAGACTTTTAAAGGCTTGACAGTTTAACTAGATCTGAAAAGTTAGGTTAAATTCTCAAAATTTTATAACTAACATGCAATAAGTTTACAGGTCGTTTGAATGTTTAGACTAAATTAAGTTTGTTTGACAGATGTTAGTTGAAACTATAGTTCGTCCCTGTAGTCGTGTTAGTCGTGGCAAATTAATGTGGACAGCTTTCGTCGCTGTTGAATATAGCGTGAAACTTTGACACTACTAATGGCTTTAAGTCTACAAGGTTTTTGGAATTGTTCGCGTTTCGTTGTCGACTATTATACGAGTACTTGAGTAAACCTCAGTACACTCGTGAGATAGTAACTGTTCTACTTTTGTAATTTGAATGTAATAAGTATTAGGCTTTGTGCGTTTATACATTTTAGTAAAGAGATTATTTTAAACTCTTTCATTCTTTTTTTAGAAATAAGGCAAGGAATAGATTTAACAAAGCCAATAATATAAGTTCAAAGGTAACTTTGTCTATCTGTGTGTTATTTTTTTCCAGCCTAAACTACTGCACCAATCATTATGAATGTAAAAGAGTGGTAGTTACAGATATACCTAGATAACGCAAGAGCACTTCGCGTGCCCGGCTTAAGCATTTTATGCTTAACGTGGCTACTGTCGCAGCAAGCTAATTTGTTTAAAAACAACAACGTTACAGCTTAAGAACTTAATTCTAGACATTAAAAGAACAAACGTATTCTATTTTGTATAGTAACTAAATAGTGCTTATGACATCATAGTAGGTAGTCAAAAAATGGCACGCTTGGTGCCTGATCATATATACCAATACTTGCGTTATCTAATTGTATCTATATCCCTGGACAAAACCCAAATTTCATCCCGAATCCTTATCCTTACGCATATTTTAAATGAGAAAGTAAATTTGTTTGTTTGTTACTATTTCACGCCTAAACCACTGACCAGATCATCCTGGAATTTTGCATATACGTTTTCAGGTGTACAGAAACGGACATACGGTACCTTTCATCCTGAAAAAAAGTACTGTTCCCGATGAAAACAACAATAACGTACTTATGATAATAGATGGCGCCACGTGTCTTTCGAATCATCATTGAATTATATTATTACAAGCAGAGTACAATCCGAGTTGATGGTGAAATTCAAAATAAAAGTAAAAGCTAGTTTTTTATAAAAATGATGAAATACAAAATTCACACAAACGAAGTTGCAGAGCAAGTAAAAAATATCGTCGCCCATCATCAATGTCAACAGCCTGAAAAGGGTACACTTAACCAAATAATGACTCCAATGAATATGGACGGGACAAATGGAGTCCGTAACACTGAGTGACAGAAACCATTTCATTACTTCTTCCTCAGAGATATGTCAGGTCATCTACTAGATTAACTTTGAAGGCCCTTAGACCCCTTAGACCCTCGTCTTGAGTGTCTGAAGGCACACAGTTTACGGTCTAGAAGTTTTTAGTTAAGGCTCTGTCAATATCGGGAGTCTAAAAAGTAGTGCTTCTGGGAAAATCGTGCGTTGGTTCAGTAATGAGACTAGTTTTTAGGTTTTGGTCTTTTACAGCTGATTTACTGTTGGGGGATTGTTTTTGATAGATATTTTGACTTCAATTTTTTATAATGCCACTCTATTAATGACGCACTGCAAGAAAAACATTTTTTCTCATACGACATGATGAAGTATAACTTTGGACCAACACATCTACTCCTATTTTATTGACGTTTTAATGTACAGACACCAGCACATTAAGCAACTAGAATCTGTCAAACTTTAATAGATTTTCAACTTTACTGCTAAAGTATTAGTTAGGTATGCTTTCTGCATCAGTAAGCGGGTTTCGCGTGGCTGAGTTTTGGGCCAAACATAACATTTTGCCAACTTTTTGCCATCAACACGCTAAGAAGAGAGAGCATTAGGTTCAAAGTTGATTGGGAAAATTTGACAGTTTCGGGTAGCTTGATGTGTTGGCGTCTTTACTGACACATTATTAACTATGTAGTTTGTGATTGGTTGCATCGTGTACGGACCTCTATTGGAATAGTACTCCTTTGACATTCTGGCTTTAACATCGATGAAAACTGTTGATATTTGACTAGCGTATTGAACAAATAGACTCATATTCTGACTAAAAGTGTCTCTATTTCTGTCTTCAATAAACAACGTTTCCAGCGTCAATAATCTACTATCTAAATAAAGACAGACATCCATTCCAGTCCAGTCTAGTGCCCAAACAACTCAATAAAACAAAATGTTTCGACGCTGGAGCTGTTTTCTCGGGGCGAGATATTTTATTTATAAAATTGATCCTGCTGAAGTGACTGACTAGCGATCACTTATATCCCAACACTATTTCTTAAGTGAAGTAACTCTATTTGCTGACTTGCAGCTGTATTATATATATATAAATTTATTACTAAAAAAATACAAGAAATTCGACCTTTTGGATATACAGGATGTTTGGTTAAACGTGGGCAAAACTTTAAGGGAGTGAAGTACTCATAAATATGAGCAACTCTTATTATGGGGCTAACTATGAAATATGATTTAAAAAATATGTTGTTGCCTACATTATTTCGAGTTACGCGACCAATAATTCGTGGAGCAGCTGATATTTTTTTTTCGCGATTTCATGGTCGGTCCCATAGTAAAAGTTTGATTATTTTCATGACTACTTAAAGTATTGCTATCGTTTAAAATAACACTCTGTATTAGGAGTATCAAAAATAAGTATAATATAACTGTTGCTTTTAACACTAACTTTAAGCTTACGGGCAACGCATTCAGTCTGTTTATAGAAAAACACGTTAAAACCAGGATTTTCTCCAAGTCTAGAGTACAAGGCAAAATATTTAATTACAAACAGGGAGTCGTCCCTACTGGCCAAAAGCAGTGCTTGGGACTACATTTCCAGGATTCTTCAATGTGTTTAATTATTATGTAAATTATTCGACTATTCTGTAAATTATTAACTGCTTGATAGTACCTAAGGATGATATGGCTGGAAATGAGGTGTCTGATGACATGACGAGTAATAGTAGTAGTATGGAAGAAGAAGAGTTCTTGCCCATTCTTCTCCATAGAGATCTACACTTTGGAATGTCCAGCTACAGGACTTTCTCAAGTTATTATACCTTGTGACTGTGACTGTTGCTTAGCATCTTTTTGTTATTTGACATACAAGTGCCTGTGATGGTCTAATTGAAATAAATGCTTTGAGTTTGAAGACATGCTGCGCCGACCCCAAATAAATTGGGATAAGGGCAGGAGAATTATGATGATGCAACTGTTTGAAGTTAGCAATTCATTTATAAACACTTTTCTGACTATTCCTCGAAATAATTAAATGAGGTTAGCAGTAGCGAAGAATTGAAAGCCGGGGTACATATCTTTCATGTGATTATATTTTTTGTCTATAGAATACTGACTGCCATTTTTTAAAGAGAAGCCTGTAGAAATCGAGTAGTATGGAACCTTCGCCACTGGAGGTTTTATGGGGCATGGAGAAGGAATGTTTATTACATTGCTTCTCCATGCCCCATAAAACTTCAGGAAGAAAAGAAAGGAAGCAGCGTTGATTGATGATGAGTTTCTTACCTCCAACTGTGGTTCCAGTTCAGGTCTGTGGGGTAGGGGCGGCCTTCTAGGCATGTCCTGCAAGTCTTCGTACAAAGGAGCTGGGGGCGGAGCCCTACGCTGGGAGCCGCTGCTCTGCGTCGGGGCCGATGACTTCGATGGGAGTAAGTTGGTGACTTTCCGTTTGTGTCTGTGGAAGGAAATATTCTATTAGTTTGGTGACACAGATATTATAGAGGAAAACACCGTGACTGCCAGACTACGTCATTTTATAAAAACGGTATTTTTTTTATGGAAGTACCTTACAATCGGGTAAAAACAATAAAATTAGACTGTCAAAGATCTACAAATGACAGCTGTGACCAACGGCTTAACGTGTTTTCCGAGGCACGGTATGTAAAGATGGTCACCCATCCACAGACCGGCCCTAGCAAGCGCGACTTAACCTTGAACATGAACCGTGCGCCGGTTATTATTTAGCCTCGAAGTTCCAAAATGGAAAATTACCTAAAGTATGTTTAGAAGCGTCACTGGAAACGTTTTTCCCAATAACACCCTATAATGTTATTTCGATGTCAACGATGTAAACAATTTTGGGATCAATTACAGTCTTTTGTAGAAGGTTCCAGTTCTTTTAGATCACCCTGTGACTTTCCCAAAGGACAAACGTTATTTACTTGTTTACTGAAGCCTGAAATGAATATTACGATAATAATCTTTATATATTTATACTTAACATACAAAACAAATTTGCAGAAGCTTGATCAGTCAACCTTTATAAAATAAAGTAGATGAAAAATGATTTCTAAATATTTAATACTAGCTTCCGGCCGTGGCTTTGCCCGTTTGTATTCCTTTATTTAATTCCTCAAAGCGCAACTATTTTTAAGCGCAACTAAATTATTCCTCGAAGCGCAACCAGCAGCGATGACAAATAGAAAGGAGTATGATGGATTCTTTAATATTTTTCAATCATGGTTGCACTTTGAGGAATAATTTAGTTGCGCTTAGTTATTTGCACTTTGACAATATCTTTATAAATGTGCCTATGTGTATTCTGATGTAAAACTTACATTACTGTAAAGTTACCAATCAAAATCCGTTAAGTAGTTTTTACATGAAATAGTAACAAACTTTCGCATTCATCATACACATCACTTTGAAAAATGGTTTATTATTTTAACAAGTAGTGATTAGAGCGTCCTTTTAAGCAAATAAGCCTGTAAACTTATACTGTCACTTACGGGATATCTTCCGTGATTGTTCATTGTTTTGAGGTCCCGATATTCCGGCGCTGTTGCAAGCGTATGATCGCGGGTTGAATATCGGGAGCTCAAAATAATGAACAATCACGGAAAATATCACGAGTGACAGTATAAGTATAGTTGTAAACCGTGAAAGCTTAAAATAGTTTTTAAATAAGCTTGTTTAAAGAACTCCGCTCTTCCCTAGTTATATGTATAATTTTTATGTTTTATAATTTATAAATGTAGGTACTAAGGAGGGAAATAACCATTTAATTTTGATAAAACGACACTGTCCTTTATCAATTAAAGATCAATAATCAAGATGACGAAAGAAATTTGACTCGGAAGGAGACAAAATTAATGTAGTAAAATAAAATGCTCAGTTATTTTATATAAATAAGATTATCTTCTATGATAAGGCTACACCACCGTCCGTGAGTTATATTGTGTATGTGTATCACAAAAGATGTCTATTAATAAACGTCTCGAGTACTAAGATCATATTCTGCGGTACCTACCAACAAAATAATATAAGAGGTAGGTAGGTACTTCAAAATTATTCATACATTATAATATATTTCAATAAAGTTAGGAGCCATCGTATGGATGTAATAGGTTGTGGCATACAATTGAATATTATGCCTTTTAGAACTAATTGAACTTAAATGATTTTATAGAGCACTTACGAAGTGATTGAATTTAGATTGCAAAAGTAATTGATGGTAAAATCAAATTAAAGTCTATTTTTGGGCTTTGTGTCGTCATCATTACAAAGCGTGAGATATAGATCACGCATTTTTATTTTATTGGATTTCAGTTCGCCGTTAAGTTTTTTCGTTCCCGTTTTTTATAGATTCTCTAATATTAGAATTAACGTTATGTTTTATAAATTATATTTATTATCTTCATTGGTTTATTGTTGTTGGTTAAGGTTTGCCAAAGAGCGATGAAGCGTAGTATTTTAAACATCAAAGTCACTAATCAGTCCCACGATACGCTCCAAGACAGGCTTCGCTCATGTTGGCGATAAGTTTCTGTGATAAGTGCCTGAAGACGGTAGTCGTCACCAAGGCAGGTCCAAGAAACGCTGGCGTGACGATTTGGATTCATTCCTGACTGATTGGCAAGATAAGGCAAAACTCCGAAAGTTGGAAAGGAATGGGGGAGGCCTTGCCCAGCAGTGGGACAGAATAGGCTAAACAAAAATAAAATCGATTGGTAAAGAATGTTCAGAGGTCAGTGTTTCCTAGCCGACTACTCTGAGAAGAAACATTCAACAAGATTACAGTCTCCTTTAAAATTCTTACAATTCCATTTATCAAAAATTATGACGGCCATCTTTTATTTACTTGACCAGTTGATAGGAATAGGCTTGCCCCTTATTACATGGGACTCAAATGTAAGTGGCGAAATGTACCATTAAGTACATCTCTGCTGACCCTTCGAGGATTATGTGTGTGTTATCATAGCAGCACTAATATGCTATCAATAAAACATTAGTTCCACACCGGTTCTGCTATAACTTTCAATTATTATTTACAAAAGAAAGGGAACTTATTATAAACACATTAGATACGCTAACTGCACTTATTGAAGCAGATGTTCTAATATTTGTGGAAAAAACTTGACAAAATATTCTCTATGGGTTCTGTAGAATTTTATAGGTATTTTTTTTTTACTTTATATGCATAACTTTCAGTGACCCTTCATCATAATATAACGCAATGCTTGAAACTAGCCACCTTTTTCTTCTGCCATATTTTCAGAATCTGTGACCTTTTCAATAATTTATGCATATTACCAGCATGGCATAATCAAACTATAGGTTCGATTCCCGAGTAAGGCAAAGTGTAGTTGGGTTTTTTCGTCAGGAATTTTTCAGTGGCAGCCACGGAGTCTAGATTTGTGCCCGGTTGATGGCAATAGGCTCGCCCCTTGTTACATGGGACTTAAAACATAACTGGCGAAATGTGGTCCCACTATTAGGTACACCTCTGCCTAACCTTTCGCGGATTACAGGCGTGATGTTATGGTTTGTTATTTTACCACTCCTGGGCCCCTCTCTGTAAGAGGTAGATAGTCATGATCCACCACGGGGGATCAGTGTAGATTGGTAGATGTCACATGTCTTCAGATTTTTGCTTCCACCCCCCGTAGCATGACCACCGTAGACATGGATTTCTTTGACGGAAGAATCGATAAAATGACAGATAGTGCAAAGAAATCTGTCATTGTGTCGACACAATCTGTCATTTTGTCGATTCTTCCGTCAAAGAAATCCTTGTCTACGGTGGTTATGCTTCGGAGGCAGGACATATTTACATGACATGGCAATTCATTCATGTATCATTTCCTTGGTCTAGTGGATTTTTAGAGGGAACTTCAAATGTCACATACTATATTGATTTTAAACTGAAAACCTCTGTGTTAAAAAACCTCTGCATATAAAATCGATAACTATATCCCAAGTATTTTACTTTTCATTATGGATCCCTAATTTCAGGTAGCGGCTTTTAAGTAAGGATGATTTTATTATTCGAAAGACTAATCGTAGGGTAGTTATGATTCGAATAATTGGTATAATTGGAATAAAGTACGGTCCACTTGATTGAGATGTTGCGGTGAAAAAATGGCATATGCTTCTTCTTTTTTGCGGTCTACCTTTTTTGACGATATTTGCTTTGTGATTTCAAGATGGTATAATATTAAAAGCTTTTAAATTATGAGTGGAGGATGTGTGGTTCTTTTTGGTATTAATATCACAGATTAGTATTGTACTTAATACGATTACGATGAATGGACTTTTATGAAAAGATTTTTCTTAATATTATATTTGTATTGGTATTGTTAGATTTCTTTTAAAATTTGTATATTAAATTTTTGAATCTAAGCTTAGTCTTATATTTGATGAGCGTCTTCTTCGTCGTGTCGATGATTCCTTTTTTTTAATTAAATTAGTTTTTACCAAAACTCTGCCATCTCGACGGTGTTGGTGGTAGGATCGGATAGGTCCCTCAAAGTGCAGCATGCAGATGCCCATTAAACACGTTAATAACAAACAAAATCACACTAAATTACATGTTTTTAAAACTGAGTTAAATTCTGAGTACTAAGTTTGATTGAATTATAATTAAGTTGAGTTGAGTTGAATTTTAAAATTTTATTGTATTTGAATCAATTCTATTTATATTGTAATTTTTTTTTTTATGTAGTTTGATTATAGTCTGACTGTATTGTGTGAATTGGCAATGGGTGTAAATTACCGAAGTAAATGAATTATTAGTATGAAATATTAGTAAGTCATACCCAGAAAAACACTAACTCAAACAATTCCAATTATCCTAAACCAGCTTAACACACATTGAGCTTTCAAAATCCTCTAACCAAAAACCGCTCAAAGAGTCGTAAAATTAAAATCCAAACAATAAAATCTACGTAATCCTTTGTAACTCGTTTTTTTTTCGTGTACAAATGGCGTCTCTTGCATGCGACATGTCGGTGCAACAAAGACGCGAGCGCTCGACAAGTCGTGTCGACCACCCACTGGATGCGACCCGCGGATATTGTAGTCGGAGAGAGGAGAAATGGCTTGTGACAATTTTTCGGTTGAGTGCACCTGTTGTCTTGTTTGAAACATTGAGATTTCTTAGCTGTTTTAGAGGAGTTAAATAAGATGCTGATGATGGCTTTCTATAATCCGTACAATCTTCTTTTTCTTTCTTTATCGTCTGGTTAGTGCATAACATGTGCCTCTGACTTGGTTTTACATGCCGTCGAGAAATATCTGTCAGGCTTGGTGGTTTCCTCACGATGTTTTCCTTCACCGAAGCAAGAGATAATAATACAAACGCAATAAGTCACACAAATCAGAGGTGACATTAGTCCGAAAATCAGAGGTAAGAGGTAGAGGTAGTATGTGTATCCGAACAATGAGTTTTTATTGTTATATTTTTTCGACTAATTAGCTCGGCTGTATTCTGAGGGTGTAAGTCTGAGTATCTTTTTGCTTGTAGAACATTAACTATGTTACTTCTATGCAAACGTTTTCTTAAAACTGCTCTTCTTTTGTGAAATAACAGATAGCATACATATATTTAGAGCCAGTTACTTTAACAGTCCAATCCATTTCACGCAGACTACAATACACCCAAGGAAATCCACGTCGTATACCTTATCTGTTATCTCATTTTTTAAAGATAAAACTATTCTAGCTTCCTTTAAACATTAATCCAAACTAATCTCTATAATCAGCCAGATAAAGTGGGTAATCCATTGTACTTCCACATTGACATATGACTTATACAAACTAGTGGTGGGAAGCCAAACTTTCTGTCGTCCATCGATAAAGTCAATAAGATAAATCAAGTTAATACCGACCGACAGTTACCAGTAAATACAAATAATTTGATTTCATGTCGCGATTCCGTCGTATATCGATGAAAAGGCTGTAATTAATAATACTCTAGGTTCATCGATTGTTTAATTCCGTTTAGATTACACCAATTTATAGTAATCGATTAGGGTATTCAAAACTGATTTTAATCGATTGGGAATGTCGGTTTTTGTTCCTGTTTTGTCTGGTTCTAATAAAGTAGATGGTTTATTTTATAAATATTTATAAGAAAATGTAGGAAGCTGAGGTAAGGTTTCGAGTTTTTTGTATGTTACAGGAAATGACTTAATGATGCTCATAAGAACGAAATTAATATTAAATACCAGTTACCGTATGTAGTTTCTAACTTAATTTAATTTTAGAAGGTACATGACGCCTGTACCAAAAATATGGTAAACACTAAATCATTTATCTACCTAAAATATCTCTCCGTAATATTATCAAAATATAATTTACATTTTCGAAATAAGTTCAAAACTGATTCATAAATTATGTACAAACTAAAATGTACATTTAGTATTGACAGACACATTTTGGCCTCTAGGGACAACATATTATATTTTGGGAACTAGTGCCATCAATATTTAATATATTTACGAGTTACCGAAAAATATTTCTGAAAAAAAATGGCTGAACATGGCCATTTGCGATATTAAATTTTATGCCTCTTTTAATATCGCAAAATGAACGTTTTTATCCATTTGTACATACAAATGTTTGAGGCTTTCGGTCTTGAATATTAGAATCAGTCCTGAATTCAGTGGTGTGCTTAGTGGGCATAAAATATTTACCTAAGGGAAAGGTCAAACAGATTTCATAATGTCTGTTCCCATGTAAAGTTTTCAAGTGTTTTAATGAGAATACATAAGCATATATTGGTGCTTAAGTAGTCTTTCACCCGTATCTATAAACAAGTCGAAGTGATTACTTGAGTAAAAGTAATAACTTAATACGATTTTTATTCTGTGGTTTAGTAATTGCTTGAAGTTAGAACTGACAAAAATTGGAACTCTTAGCTTTGCCTTCTTTGACGGTTCTTACTTCGTTCAAATTCTTGCCTATTGCATAGGTAATTACATTTACTTGACTATAGTTACACATTATTAGTCAGGGTTAGTCTACACATTGATTTGTTTTTAAAATAATGTATTTTGTTGAGAAATAAAAGACTTATGACGTTATGAGTTTATGACTTCTCTTCATCTTAGGATAAAACTTAACTGTCATTATTTTAAACTTATACTGTCACTTACGGGATATCTTTCGTGATTGTTCATTATTTTGCGCTACCGATATTTCAACGCTGTTGCAAGCGCATGGAGAATGGAGAATGCGGGTAGGAAAATAAATTGTTAAGAGCAGACAAATCTACCAACCCTCTTTCTCCTTATTGGGATGCCGGCTGCTACTAAGCAGAATAAGTAGAGTAGTAGTAGTAGTGTGCAGTATAAGTTTTGTTGTAAACCGTGAAAGCTTAAAACAGTGTTTGTCATTAATTTGTCATAAATATCTTTGACACATCTCGTAACTTATGACCCTCTGGTTTTAGAACTTTGGAAGGCATACGATGATCCGATGCCAACTCGTAAACTTTGAAAGCACTAACTTATCAAGGCTGCACTTGCCTAATCACTACATTTAAATCGATGTAGACTTAGCGTTTTGTCGATGACCGCAGGTGTCGCGTTACTCGATCCATTCACTGACACGTCACTAAGTCAATATGACGTGATATGAGGCTGATGGACGTATGCCTCAAGTCGAAGGGACGTGTTCATCGCGTGACAGGTGTGAGCCGTGACGCTTGACGCGTGAAATGACGTAACATGTCTGTCACGCGTTTTTTGTTTTTAATTTTTTTGTAAAAAATTGAAAAAAGTATTTGGGTGGGTGCCGTCTTCCGTACATTTTGTGTTTTTTTTTTTGTAATGGGTAATTACTTTATTTAATTTTTATATTGTATTTTTTAAAAGATTTTTGGTCTTTGATAAGCACAATGACAAAGCTACCTATCAACAAAATAATTTTCATGTTAGCTTTACTCACAGTATTTCAGGACACAAGCCTTTTTAAAACCTAGATTTTAAAATGATAAGCATCCGGTGTCTTGCACTGAACATGTATAAAGTACATCTGAAGAGGGTGTGTTGCATGTTGAATACTTCAGAATACTATGAAATGACGTAATAAAATATAGTGTCATGTTTTGGAAACGGATCACACGAGGCAAGTTCAGGACAAAAAGAGTCTAAATTTAGTATTTTTGAATATACTGTTAAGTTAGTGAATAGAATGTAAAACGCACTTTATAAGGGGCACCTCAAGTTATTGAACTTAAAGAAAAGGGTTAAGCTAGCAAATTAGAAATCACTTCTTGTCAAAAGTTGAACAAGAAATGTCAAGAAAACAACCAGCATTCTTCCCGATCCGTTTGCTGTGCAAAATCGACATCAGACTTGACAAGAATACAATATGTGCTGTTCAGATACACCATCGTTTTTGTGACAATAATATCAATACGGAACTCATTCACGTATATATCATCACTACCAAACAAGTCAAACTTTATCTCATTAATTTAAATTCCACTCTAATTATTTTATGTCACAGCTTTAGCATAAGATACCTCGCCATGTTAAGTTGTGGTTACATCTCCTATGTATACACAAGTAGGTACATAAACACAGCTACACGTACTCTTATAAACAAGTACCTAAAGCACACGTTAATGTAATTAGATTTACGTCAAAGCAAACCGCATAAGGAGTGAGTTGCTAACTGGCATCTTCAATCTTCAACCCTGAGTGTGGTAGCTAGAATTAGTAGCTATGGTTGGGTGTTTTAGAAATCTAGATTTGGTCTTTGAAATGGTAAATCATATTCAGGGCAAAGTAATTTTGAAATGCCTATGAATATCACATATTCAGGTATTTCAAATAAACCCCACAAAATATATGAAGAACTAGTTTATGCCCGCGGCTTCATCCATTCGTCCCACGGGATCATTCCCCTGGGATAAAAAGTATCCTATGTGTAAATCCAGGTTAATGTAAGGTGTATGCAAAATTTCATCCAAATCCGTTCAGTAGTTTTTGCGTGAAAGAGTAACAAGCATCCATCCATTAATCCTCACAAACTGTCGCATTTATAATATTAGTAGAATGTCGCTATGCTTCGAATGACACTTGTTCCAATTCTGTTGCACGGTGGGTACGTTTTTTTCGCAATCCTTTCTGGTAGAAAAAAATTACCTTACAGAAATACTATCTTATTTCTAAAAGCTAATTTTTTTCTCAATATGTTTTTTAAAGTAACTCTCATTCATAACACCTAGTATTTTAAAAATGTGTCATTTTTTTACTTAGTCTCACATGTATGACTCGACGAATTTGGCTCTGGCCACTTAAGTAAATTTTTGGCGGTTTTGACATTTCGATGCCGTTTGCTAGAGAATCGGAAGACGCGTTTTTTCAGCCAATCAGAAACCAGCAAGTCTCTATTTAATTTGAAGTGAACACAAATTAAAAATGGTTTTGTACTGTTACCTACATATAAGTTTTTCACTCTCCTATAAAGTCGATATTTTTGACATACGTGGTGTTAGATCTTCACCGACGATATATACCAATTCTTGAACAAACATGAGATATTGCTATTTATCATAGACGTGGAACTAATTTCCCCTAGGAAGTACGAGCAAAAACTATTATGGTTATACCTACCTAGTTGATGGTAAGCTTTCCCATCAGTCAAAGCCTCCCACCTCAACGTATCTACTAGTCTTACATGTTAACAAATCTTATCTCTGACACCATAAAATCCCATCAGGTAGTACCCTAACATTGATGGGGGTCCAATTAGGGCAACATCCGTTGATAACAGTTCACTGAACACGCGTTAGGTGGCGCCTGAGAAGTGTGAGAGTGCCTTTACTTGGACATTATTACGTGTCCGATGGAAATTGATAGGAATTTGATGTGTCATTGCTGTAAATGGGGTTGTGTTGAGGTTTCTGTGCTAATTGGGCTTTTATTTTGAAATCGAGGTGCTCAAAATGGTTTCCCAATTTAATATTATTTTATAATGTACTAACCAACCCGCACCAGTTTAGCCGGTAACCAATTTTTACATACAAAATTTCAACCCCTATTTCACCCGCTTATGGGTTGAATTTTCCAAAACCTTTTCTTAACTGATGCCTTCGTCATAATAGCTATCAGTGTGACAAATTTTAGCCCGATCCGTCCAGTGGTTCGAGCCGTGCATTGATAGTCAGTTAGGACAAACGATTTTATAAGTAAGAAGATATTATAAGATAGGTTTATGCATAGTTTATAACGAACGTATTATTTAAAAAAAATGCAGAAAAATAATTGTATGAGAACTAATTCAAAACATTATTAGAATAGACACTGAAATTCAGAATAATAAATTAATGCAGTCATTAAGGAATGGTATGTAGAGCTTTTCCAGCCGCACTAATGGACTTAGTAGCTCGTAAATATACGGTTTTTATTGCCGACTGCTTTAATAAACTGCTTGAGTAATCAGGAAGATTAATGCAACGCTTATTCCACTTCCCTTTACAGGGGTACGATATTTTTTATTTCTATTTATAAGTTAAAAATAAGACTGCGTTTGAAGACGTTTATTTGAATGAAACTTTTTTTTTTCTGAGTGTTTTGTAAACTTAGAAGTGTCAAAACGTCAAAATTATGACAGAAGCAGTCTCTATCAAATTTCAACCGTCCTCTATCAAATTCACACACATAATTGGTGAACAAGAGGTGTCAAAATTCTACAGGGGGTTGAAAGCATTGAACTGAGTCGTAGCATAGACAAAAGAAGATTAAGTTACCGTTAAGTTCCTTGTGTGGAACTGACAACGTAGTCAGCAGGCACTTAGTGGAGTGCGAGGGCTGCTACACATATGATGGAGTCAGCAGATTCGATTCAGCAGTATTGTTGAACCGAGCCGACCCGGAGCAGTTGGTCCACATGTTCGACTGTCGTATGTTACATGTTGTTCGGCAAACTTCGTTCAGCTTCCAACATTGCCGATGCATGTTCGAGTCAGCTCGGCACAGTTAGGACGAGTGACTCTTTCCAGAACATCATCTGCCTAGCGTTTTTTGAACTCTGTTGGGGACTTGGGGTCGTCTTCCAGTCTTACTGATACTACAGCACTACGCAGTATGCAGCTGAGTACCAGTACTTTACATGGAGCGATTACGTATCTAACTTCCAGAATCCAGTTTTCGAGTAACACGATACTATTTGGTGAGATTGCTTGGTTGGCAGGCTTTCAAGTATATCCTCATAATATTATAAATGCGAAAGTTTGTGAGGATGTATGAATGTCTGGATGTTTGTTACGCTTTCATCCAAAAACTACTGGCGGGATTTGGATGAAATTTGGCACACAAATAGTTTATAACCTGGATTAACACATAGGATAATCCCGTGGGATAATTACCGAGCTCCACGCGGCAAATATTACCGCCTAGTCATATGCAAAATCAAGCCAACTCGAACGTGTGTGTACCACCCCTGATTTTAAAGCCACAGAGTGCGAGTTTAAAGTAGCATCACTTGTTCCCCGGTTAGCAAAGAGACTTCGTTAAGTGTATTAGTGAAGGTGAATATTTGCACTGGATGTCGCTTTCAGGGAAAATTTTCTCGGCGGAAAATTCTCGAACACTGTATAACGCTTTTAAAGGTACTGAAAATAGGATTTTGCGCTCGGGAATGGAGACAATGGGGTAGGTGAACGCGATGTGGGATTTCCTTTTAAATTCAGTAAAGAGAATTGGCAAACCACATATTTTGAAAGCCAATAGACTGGTGGAGATTTGGAGATGGGTTTTATATACAGTGGAAAATAGGGAAACATTAACGTTGAATGTAAGGATTAAAATACACCACGACCCCTTTAGTCAAAAAAGGAAAACAATTTACTATTTCCTCTTCCATCCAAAATTTTTCTAGTACAAATTGGTACGTACACTAATATTAGGAACGAAGTAAAAATGTAGGAGCTGATCTCCGAAACTAATCTTCCGAATTCAAAAATCTTTCACTGATGGAATATTACAGTTTTTCCGAATGAATCAGAAGCTGGTTAGTAATAAAACCACCGTTATACACTAAATAATTTTATTATATATGATTTTGTAAATGAACTGTTATAATGTTTGTGTAAGTACATCCCCATCATTCTCCTGCCTTTATCCCAATTTGTTTGGGATCGGAGCAGCATGGCTTCTTCTTCCATACTACTCCATTACTCGTCATCTCAACAGTCACCACCTTTTTAGCCATATCACCCTTCACAAAGTCCCATTCAGCGTTTTTTGGGTTGGCGTTAGTACATAATTATATTGAAAAACATTCTAACTATATATTACAAAATTGTGAGCAGCCAAAATCGACAGTTCTAAATAAGAAGAAGACTTAAAACGGGCCTTAAGATCCAAAGACAATATTTTGGCTTTTCTCAAATCGATGACAGAGATTTTATCTGACTGCTCTTTCTGCAACCAAGACAGCTCTACCATTTGCCTCATTCCATGTCCTCAATCATAATATTAAAAATAATTGAACTCTTTTTTCTTTTTCGTGTGGTTAGTGCCTAACCTGGTGTCAAAGTTTTTATGCCGCCCATGGGCCTCTGACTTAGCTTAAACCCTCCATTCAGCAAGATAGAAATCCCTAACCAAAAGCTGAGCTCAAATTATCGGATGCCTATTAATCTTTCATAACCACGTCAAACTAGAACCCTGTGTTCAGCTCTTAGACGTCAAAGGCCTGAGCTGACAAGTGTCATGAACCTAATACCGTTATCATAAAGCCTAGGCCTAAATCTTGCTAGTATGTACTAAGCTCCTAAATTGATTAAAGGAACTAGGCCGGTGTCCTAAGTATGACACTGTTTGAATTATGTCGTTGAAAATTTTGATTGAATTAATTTTAGTAGTTAATGTAGACGCTTTAATTATTAAGCGAGAATTATTTTACAAGAATAATAAAATTAATGTTTTAGATTTAATGGACTCTGTTGAATAATATATGTGTTAGTCGAGCGATGTTTTTGGTAAACATTTGGTTTTGTGTCCCACTGTTGGGCAAAGGCCTCCCCTTTCTCCATCCAAACACCTTTCTGTAAAATTTCTGGCCTATTTGCCCCGCGAACATTATCAGATAAATATTTGTAAATTGCATAAAATACATAAATCGGAACGGAATAATCGCAGACGCTGCTCCGGACATCAGACTCTGACAGTGTCCGGTAGCTAGAAAAAAACTGCCCCTAAGCGACAAAAAATAACAGGCAGGTGTGTAAAATGGTCAGTATTTTTAAAACACTCCAAATTCTTGTAAAAATACCAGTTCAAAAAACACTAAAAGTATTTTAAAAACTAACCCACACTTTTACCAACATGTTAAAATAAAATACAGCGGTTACAATTTTCACAAACACTATTATATATTTTGTCAAGTCGAGAAAGTTCGAAAGAGGAAATTGGTAAATCGAAGTTCGTCCAACTGTTGGTCGTACTAAGAAAATATTCTAAATTGCTTTTGATATTTTCATAAAAAGTTTTGTTTTGTTCGCTTGTGTTTTCTCTGTGTTATTTTTAGATTTTATATCTGAGTTGTTATTTAAGGAAATTGAAGACTATTAATAAGTTTTTATGACCTCAAAGTGTTATGACTAAATTTAGACTGATCAGTCTTTTCTTTGACTTAAGTCCTATTCAGGTCTGAGATCTATAAAAGTTTATTGGCATGTCCTTTGGGCAAGGCCATATTCCTGTCATTGTCACACAACTGTCAAACTACAAGGTGTAGGAGACAGGATCATGTCTAGGTAACTAACTAGGTAGGTGTAGATATGAGCCTACAACTGCTAGCTGTATTTTAAATGCCGTAAATGGGCTGCCCCAATATTAGATTAAAGATGGTGTTGAGAAAGAGGAAAGTGATAGTATCGCTTTCTCAACACCATCAGCTCATCCCCGTGACTTCACGCAAAATTAAACTACGGGAACGTTTAACCAGGCGAGAAATAAGTACCCTATACATACTAGGCCAGACTGTGTGAAGGATGATATGGCTAGAAAGGAGGTGACTGCTGAGATAACGAGTAATAGAGAAGTATGTAAGAACAAGACATACTGCGCCCAAATAAATTGGGATAAGGGCACGAGAATAATGATGATACATACTAATCCGGTTTTGTCCACGGAAGAATCGACAAAACGACAGATTTCTTTTGTTGATCTGTCATTTTGTCGATTCTTCCGTGGACAAAACCCGTTTCTAAGGTGGTCATGCTACGCGAGCTGGTCTCACTGTCAGACAAATATCAATGCAGCAGTTAAGTTGTAAAAAAGGAATTACTTTTTCATTTATATTATTCAAGTATGGATTCCATATGCCTTATTCAATCAGCATTTTGCTTTCAATACTTTTCGATTTTCACTTGTTTTAACGTCTACATTGAAACAGTTGTGAATCGTGACCTTTCGTTTTCGATGACGAGTTGGAACAGTGATGAACTGGGCATAAGCCATCCCAACTGATATAACCAACTTTGTTAATTACCATAAAAATAAGTTGTAAACAAAACAAAATATTTACTTTTTAAAACTAAAGGTTAGAACAATGGTGGTAGAAACCGACTGCTTTGAATATAGCGTGTCATTGCACTGGGACACAGGTGCGAGGAGTTTGGTAAGCCAAATTAGTAAAGTATTTAAAATATCATTATGTTTGTTTTATTCAAACGTTTCACTTATATGGAATGATTGATCTGTACTAGTATTATCAAGAGGTACAATTTGTTTGCAAGTTTGTATGTAGGCGGTAATCTCCGGAACTAATGATCCACCTCTAAGAATTCTTTCACTGATAGAAAGCTACGTTATTCGTGAGCGCTTTATGATATTAATTATATTTATATCATGCATATTAGCCTAGCAATAACAAATTTTGCGGACGAAGTCGCGGGGGAAGTGCTAGTATTTTATATGACTTGTGTTTTGCTTAGAAGAATCTTTATTTTAAAAGATAATAAGTATCATAGTCTATACGGCTTTGGTGAATAAGTAATAATTGTTTTCATAACCTTTTATTAGATTTCTTGATGTACTGTTGTCATAGTACAATATTAGGTGGCTTCAAGTAAGATTTATAACCGTTGTTGCTACAAGGAAGACATTTTATTACAACTGAATCGTATCATAATCATAGTATCTAGTGCTAGGGCGGAACAAATTTGTTCCGCCACTTCTTCATTCTAGCTAAAACAATACGAAGTTTCACTTAGAGGGACAGTCTCACGTAATTTTGACGTTAAAAATGTCGAGGTGGCCTACCATCATATAGTCATAATTCCAGTGTGGGAAAGAGATGGCGCTAGACAACCTGTATAACTGTCTCTTACCCACACTGGAATTACTCCTACTTTAAGACGTCATATTAACCCCCCAGATTTTCAGCCTAATTTGAATAAATGACGTTTGATTTTGATTCGGCTGTCCAAACTCCCCAGCAGTGTGTCGCAACCACGATGCGTGAAATGCACCCAAGCTATTCAAATCAGCGCAAGCCACAAAAACAGAATTGAGATATTATGCAAATACCTGATTGTATGCAGATGGCCGATAATAGGCTACACTTTGAAATCGACGTTCAATTCTCCATAATGAGTGAGACAATAGGCTTAATAAAGCCGTTGACTATACAAGGTTTTGATCAAGATAGGGCCCGTAATTGGCTTGTGAGATGGGCGTGGCTAAGAAATTGCATGGCGTTTGGATATTGTTCACAAAAAACGTTACGGTCTACTGGCTGTTTGGGGTCAGGGGTAGGATATGTAACGTTTTTCGGTACTACATAATTTACATTATTATGTGAGTTGCATGGGATATTCCGTAATTATTTTGTTTTTTCGTCCGCACTTGGGGTCTGCCAACGAACTATGGAGCGAAGTATACTGGGTGTCAAACTTACGGACCGCATCAGAAACGCCATACTTCGCCCCAAAACTCAAATAGCTGATGCTGGCCTTACAGCTGCTAGGTTGATTTGGGCTGGTCATGTTTGCCGCAAGTCGGAGGAGCAATGGGCAAAAATTACCACTCAGTGGATACCAAATAGCAGGAAACGACAACGCGGCAGGCCCAGAAGGAGATGGCGGGATGAGCTGGACTCTTTCGCAAAGGATTGTCCTACAATCGCCCTAGACCGTGAAATGTCGAAGGTGGGAAGGGAGGATTCATGTCTTTGCCCTGCAGTGGGACAATACAGGCTTATAATAATAATTAGCTGCATACAAAATGTGAGTCCAAATATCATGGCCGAACTTTGGTATGTTTGGGAGAACACAAACCACCTAATCATTTGATTATCTCAGGCGTGACTGTTGTTATGGTAAAACTTTTGGTTATAAGTTCGAAGACCCAAACAAAGAGTCGTTATGTTTTTTTTAATATACATCCAGCGAGGAAAATGTCGTGAGGAAAGTTTTGAGTATGAATGTGGATGGGTATATGAGTAGAGGAAGACCAAGGAAACGATGGATGGACTTTATATGGCAAGAAAGAAGCTGTCTGATGAGATGACGAGTAATAGAGTAGGTATGGAAAAAGAAGACATGCTGCGCCATTCCCAAATGAATTAGGATAAGGGCAAGAGAAGGATGATGAGACATCCAGCCACATCAAGCTACTACAATCTGTCAAATTTCTATGATAGATTTTTAACTTAACACAGTGACAGTTTCGGGTAGTTTGATTTGCTGGCGTCTGTACCTAAATAAGCATTGTGTGAGTTACAAATCGTGAAATGAAGAAATAATAAAATAATTTTAAATGCGAAATGAAATCAATAGAAGCAGCTGCTGTTTGCTAAAGTCAATTGTAGGTCTCAAACCTCAGTAAAAATATTACAAAAACAAAGTCCAATCTGACAAAAACAATTGCAGTTTAAAATTTTAAAAAAATCCGCCACAAAATTGCAAGCCAACAACTTTCTCTAGCTAGTTAGAAACAAAACGATCAAATAGCTTTTTTTTCTTTTTTTTTTTTTAAATAAACGCCGAAGCCACTAGACTGTTGAGCCTTTACATCCCAGGTCTGCTCTCACCGAGAGAGCCTAAACAAAAGAGCCATAAATAGTGCATTGTTCATAGAGACCCAGCTAAAGAGCCCCTAACAAGTTTGTGGAGTTTTCAAGATCACAATTTTTATTCTAAAGGGGTTTTTAAGATCGAATTTTAAATTTTTTAAAGGGTTTTTGTTTTACGATCGTTTTTTGTTTTAAGCTTTTCTGGGGGTCTAAATTCTTTTGTTGTTTTGTGGACATAGGTAGACTGTTGACCTAAAAAGGGTCACTGGGGTAGGCTGAAGTGTTGAGTCGATAAATCAAGTGCTGTGACAATCTAGTTTATTTCCAGTGGATGTTGGCTTCTTGTGGCTAGATGTATATTATTTTTAGTACTTTGTAATGATTACATTCATTTTTAGTGGCGGAGTAACTGGGTAAGGTTCAAGGAGAATAAATGCTCCCATTTATATAAAGCCTTGAATGTAAATGAGTTCCTATTGAAGTTTAAAAGCCAAGAATAAAATCCAAGTAAACCCTTTTTATTTTGTTGAAAAGACGTTTTACGTACTGTTAAGTGGACCATTTAAAACAAAGGAATAAATAAATACTACGTAACAAAATTAACTCAACATTTCCAGGCTAAAAAGCCACATCCGTATTTAAAATTCCTAAAGCCCTTTATTAATATACAATACAATTAAAACAGTTCCCAGCATTAATCGCAAAAAGACTAGAGTCTGATGTCTCAATCGCGTTTATTTCAATTACAAATCAGCTTGAATATTCATACGCCGAAAGCTATAAGTGTGTCTAGAACGTGCGCAAGCGTCGGCCCGCCCTCGACGCTGATTGGCCGGCCAATTTTGAATTGGCCAATAGCGTTCGCGCGGGAAGCGCTACGTGTAATTTTGGCATAATTAGTCACGCATTCGAGTAGTAAGGTTGTGTTCTTCGCAAAAAAAATATTCATGTGTTTGTTGCTTGACATGAACCATTGTTTGGGGCAGCTAGTTTATGTGGTATTGTTTCTAAAGTAATTGTTATATTGTTTTGAAGACATTAAGATATCTAGAGAAGTCATCGGTGATAAGTTTCTTTGAGTCCGTTACGATAGACCAGAGTTTTGAGCAATCCGTTACGCCATTTGTTATGTTGTTGGGGTCAACTATTGATAGTTATTTTAGCCACAACTCTAAGGCTGATTGTTGATCCTAGACCTAAAGACCTAGGTACTAATTTAGTCTTATTCTTCTTTCGTGTCCACGGTACTATTCAATTATATAGTTCTAATACCTACTCACTAAAACACTCGTATATTTTTTTGCCATAACCGTCGCTCTTTTGAGTCATTATTACTATCCGTCTAAACCACACCATGAAGATTAATTCTAATCCAATGTCCTAGAGCCAGAAATCCGAAGACATGTGACATTTATCAAACCGCATTGGGACCACGTGGTGGATTACAACTCACACCCTCTCATACTGAGGATGCCTGGTCCCGAGAAGTGGGAACATTATAAACTGATAATGCTTGAAGACAATATCATAGGTATGATATATCAGGCCTAAGTAGATACGGGGTGGAAGAGACACCGACGCGAAAACGGTTACCACGTATTCAGTACATCATTCTGAGCCCCCCACATAGAAATTTTTCATCGGTTATTTGAAAAAAAGCTGTCTCCTACAAAAGTGCAATACCTACACGGTCAAAATGTATGAACAGCTGATTTTTTTCATATTCATATTTATTTATTTGCGTAAAACATGGTATACAAAGGTGTTACATGAGTTAAGGATAAGATCATACATGTTTTGCTTAAGACTAAAGCATGCAAATTGATTAACACAACTTATGTTCACAGTATTCCTTAATGCTATAAAAAATATTATCATTTAGCCATTTAAACAAGTGAATTTTAAACTGTCTGCCATTTAGTAATTTAAGTTTACATGGTAGTTTATTATATATACGTACAACCATAGCTAAACAGCTTTTACTATATTTTGTTGATCGAGGAAATTCATCTAAAACAAGTCTAAATTTGTCACGCCGATTTCTAGAGCTTACATCTGCTGCTGTTTTAAAAACAACCGATGAAAAATTTCAATGTAGCTCCTGCTCAGAATGATGTACTGAATAAATGGTAACCGTTTTCGCGTTGTTGATTCCACCCCGTATTTTCACAAAAGCCATGAAACAAACAGACATAACTCAAAAAGCGCAAGAAAATGCCAGTTTAAATTTAAGTACAAAAGTTATGCTAGACTACTAATATTCAGGTAGACAAGTTTGATAATAAAAACCTCACAGAGTATGAAGATTGCGATAAGTTTAACTTGAAGCTAGTCTGTTGCCCGCGGTAAATAATTTCCTGGAGTCAACTCTTTTAACTTATACGAGAAATGGTAAGTTTTTTGCGAGACTTTAAAGAAACCTAGCTTGGATGATACTATTTTTGTCTACGTTAAAGATTATGGTGCTTTTCAGTGTTTATTCTTTAAGAATTTGTTGTGTGATTAAAACTGACCATATGTGACGTAAAATAAATCAAAAACAAAATCATTTGCTCCATGTTATTTCTTTTTGGGAATAGCAAAAGTCCCACAAAACTTGAAACTTAATTTAAATACAATTCCTTTTCATTATTTTTTTTAATTTAAAAGATTTTTAGTTTGTTGTTGGTAAATAATAGTTTTTTATTAAAAATGTACTTACAAATATCGTTAGTTCACTATACTTAATAAATTAAAGAATAAAGCTTTTAATTAGATTTATTATAATTTTATTTTTATCAACTACCTATTTTAACTTTGACAAACCCATGATTCTGAAGTATAGATAATCCCAATGCTCCCACAACTAGGATAGACAGACCTCTCAATAAGAGGGAGTGGGCCGCAACCCTGCACGTGGGCCAGAGCCGGTTGGTGGATACAAAATTTTAGCTGTCCCAATTTCCTGAGTAAGAGATGAGAAGCTCCTACAATGTTTTTATTATTTTTTATGCTTAACAGGCTTGCGTGTGGTCGTAACTCGCCTGATGTGAAGCGATGACGCGGCCTAGGATGGAGCACGCTTGCCTAGAAGAAACCGATTCACTTAAACTTGGAAGAAATCTAAATTATAATGATTGGGAAACAAAGAAGCCGGCAGTTAATTCCACAGCTTGTCCGATTATAGAATGGGTTTTTATTTAGTAAATTAATAAACAAATTCTTCAATCCAATATCAAAATACTATAAACCTTCAAAAAGACCACCAAAATTCAATAGTTCTCACCATAAATCACACAGGACCCAATATAATTCGTGTTAACTTACAGAACGAACGTTATCTCCGCTTAGATTACACAGAGGGTGCTGTAACCGCGGGCTACCGATTTAGACATGTAATATTGACGTTTCCTATGATTTATGAACAATAAACACTGGCAACCATATTGTTCTAAAATAGTTTAGTTCGTATGCGAGGCGATAGCGATGCGATATTGTTTAGGTAAGTTTTGAGTTTGGAATTAGTGTGGGACTGAGTTTTGGGGTATTCCTCAGAGCGCAACTATTTTTAAGCGCAACTAAAATATTCCTCGTAGCGTAAGAAAGATATCATTAGTGAATCCATCATACCCCTCTCTATTTTTCATCATGGTTGCGCTTTGAGGAATAAACATATTCAATTTATAATTTGAATTTGTGAGCGCTACTAAGGGTTGCGCTACGAGGAATAATTTAGTTGCGCTTAGTTGGTTGCGCTTAAAAATAGTTGCGCTTTGAGGAATACCCCTGAGTTTTGAATTAGTCACAGACTGGTATTTGAATTTTAAGCACTTGGAGACTTTGGGCTTAAGAATGTTGGTTTTTTTAAGCCATTTCTTCATTCCATAAAAAATACTAAGAAGTGATGACTGCCTCGTTGGTGTAGTGATCGCAAGCGCGACTGCTGAGTATGAGGTCCTGGGCTCGATTCCCGGGTCGGTCAAAGTGTTATTGGGTTTTTCCATAAGGAATGTCTCAGTGGCTGGTACGGAGTCTGGATTTGCGCCTGGCTGATGGCAATAGGCTCGCCCCCATGGGACTTAAACATAACTCGCGAAATGTGGGTGTACTGTGCTTAACCCTTCGGGGATTACAGGCGTGATGTAGTGTTTTTTTTTTAAATAAATGAATTTTCTATTTTTCATATTAGGCTGTTTACCGGCTCCATATCCTTACTTCTCCTTGAACCTGGCGTAAGCACAGCGCGGAAGAAAAACAAATTAAATTATAGTTTCCTAATAATTCATGACAGAAATACTTTTTGTTCTATTATTTAATTTCTTCGAAAATGTACCCGCCCGGGTGTGAATTCCTCCTCGACTGCAATAACAAAGTTTCCGCACTTATGCTTATCAAAATGTACTCTTTTCGTTCAAAAAGCTTATTCACAGCGTAATTTGAATAAATGAGTTAGATTTTGATTTTGAAACGACAGCGCACCTAAAACCACTCCCGGGAGTACACAGTATTCATTTGTTACTGTGAGAAAACCAAGTTTCTCTGGGGACATTGCTATCAGGGTAGCACAGGAACCACTGATGCATGGGTACGTTCTATCAGGCATCCAAGTGTAAATGGTGTTAAAGATGGCCAGCGTGTAGTTGTGGTTCGCAGAATTCTAATATAGTCCGTCGTCTCGCCCAGATGGTAGGTAACCATGAGAATTTCCACAATACAAAAAATAGAATTACGCCTTTCCAACGGCCACAAAGCATTAATAACAGACTCTAAGCTAAAACCTGGACACGAAAAACCAATCCAACTACTCTTGAACCTTACAATCAACAAACTACATTCAACGAACAGTCACGAAAACTCCCGAACATTTCCGAGTCACGAAATCCCCCGAACTGTTCCGAGCGAGTTCTGCTCGGCTAACTACAGAAGGCGGCGACTTGATTACAGATTCGCTGCGAGCCTACCCACCCTCTTATTTGCGTCAGTATACGTGTGTTATAGTGCTGATGTGTTCCGGTACCCGATTGCTTTATTTCGTTGTGTTTAGTGAGTTGTGGCGATGGAGGCATTGTTTTGAAGGGAACAAAGATGGAGTATTTTATTTGGATGTCAATTCTGGTTGTGGCTTTTGACTTGAAATGGTGTACAATAGTACATCTCTGCTTAGGTACGTCTTTGGGGAATAGTTTTGTTATCCAAAGAAGTATAGTTGTAGTTAGTGGAAGTTAATTATGATAATTCCATGTTGATAATAGGAAACCAGCCAAATGGCCTATAAGCAGCCTCTGGGCTGAGTAGAGAAAGTAGAGCTAGAAAAACGCTTTGCACGACCTGGGGAACAAAACTAGGACCCTTTGTTCAGTAGCCATACTTACTAACACGTCACCAACGAGGCAGTAATTATTATTTTATACTTTTTACCCGACTGCGGCGAAGCCCAAAAGGAGGGTTATGTTTTTGAAAAGTATCATTGCATGTTTGACTAGATGTACGAATGTAGACGAGGCAAAGCCAGTATATAAGGATCGTAGTTATAAAAAAAAAACCAGACGAATATTGATAACCTCCTCCTTTTGGAAGTCGGTTAAAAATATTACTTCTCTATTTGAATCGGATTTCGTTGACAATTTCAAGGATTTATTTTTTTTGCACGAAACCCTAAGTTACTCCTTATAACATCAACTATCTGCCAGTAAAATCAGGTCCGCAGTTTCGGAGATTAGCCGGAACAAACAGAGAGAAAGAAAAAAAAAAGAAAAAAGATTTTTAAACACTGTTTTATGCTTTCACGGTTTACAATTAAAGTTAAACTGTCACCTACGGGATATCTTCCGTGATTATTCATTATTTTGAGCTCCCCATAGTCAGCCCGCAATCATGGCGCTTGCAACGGCTTTGTGTCGAAATATCTGGAGCTCAAAATAATGAACAAATCAAGGAAGATATCCCGTAAGTGACAGTATAACTTTAAAATGATTTTTGTTATAAGTATCTTATATACTTCATAAAGGGTGTAAATAGACCCTTAACATATCCGAAAGGCACTTGTTCTCCCCGTCTTTTTATTTTTTTTATTCTAGACCATACCTGGGAACCTTCTAGTTACGGAGATATTGGGGTCAAAATTCTAACTTTTTCACAAGTTTTTTTTTTTAAATACATTTTTCTAACGTAAGATTTTTACTTTACACACCTCCACGACGCCCGTACTATTCAATCCATCCATCAGCACAATGCTTTGAGTGCTTTCCATCGAGTCCAACCGTAAAACGTGATTTTTCACCCCAAAAAAAAGTCGATTCCCAGCAATAATTTTTGCGTGAATTTACTTAGTTTGATGTACAGAATGCTTGGTTGACGGCTATGTGAAGGGACTGTTTAGGGTGTGTATGTATTCAATAATAAGCTGTTATTTTGAAATTACAAACAGACACTTTTCAATTTTATTTATTTGTTTATATTATAGCTTTTCCACACAGGACAAAATCCTAACATTCGACTCACAGCTTTACTATCTATTCCGGGCTCACTTCCCGGTTGTGTCATTATTTGATAGATTTCGCTCGCTCCTCAAGATTGCGTGTTTCGGTTACGTGGGCGTAATTCTATCCTTGTCTTACCCATAGTGAGTGAAAGAGAGGTTGTAGGTGGACAATTAAGCCGTTAAAGAAAGTGGGACGTTTATTATTGTTTCCACTTTGTTGTGTTATTTATTTTGAAATGTTTATTGGCGGAGGTGATTTTGTATTGAAGTAAGTGTTGGGGAAATGGTCTGAAATGTTGATTGGAGATAAAAATAATAGTTATTTGGCTTGTTTGACTTGGCTACGAGTTATTTAAAAGCTGGATTTGTAACTGGTTGTTTTGAAATTTCGCACATAGATAGTTTATAAACTGGATTAACATTATAGGATATTTTTTATCCTGTGAGTATAATCCCCGTGGGACAATTACCGAACTTCATGCGGGCGAAGCCGCGGGCATAAACTAGTAATCTATAAAAATGTAGCTAGTCTAGGCACCGGAATTTGCTTCTTATGGTATTTATGACGTGCCAAAACATGAAAATTTCTATACAACATAACATCACGACTGTAATCCTCGAAGGAATGGGCAGAGGTGTGCCTAATATAACACCCACATTTTGCCAGTAATGTTTAGGTCCCACTAAATAGGGGGCGAGCCTATTACCATCAACCGGGCACAAATCCAGACTCCGTGGCTGCTACTGAGAAATTCCTGATGGAGAAATCCAATAACAATTTACCCGACCCGGGAATTGAACCCTCGTACTCAGCAGTCACGATTGCAACCACTAGACTAACTAGGCAGTCAGATTTCTTTATTATATGCATGTTTAATATTTATTCAAATATAGAACATCTTTAGGAATACCTACATTAATTTAAAAATGGTGAAGACCGCATCAAAAATCATTGTGCAATTAAAACGTTCTAAGCGGTTGTACAGACACACACGAAAAGCAACCTTGTAGCATACCCCAGTGTAGATTCAACACCAAACACAGCAAAACCCTTAACACAGTTATTTATATAACTCAATGAACCCTATAATCCGTTCAACATCTAATTAACAGAATATAACTCGAGGCAGCTCCTCGCGTTGGGTTTCTAAATCCTACCGACCGTCATCCGTCAGTTAAACGCGCTGACAGGGATATTGTGACACCAACGATTATTTTATTATAACGCTTTTTAATTTGGGATATCTGGTGGGTGTTAACTTTAGTTTTTGATGAGGATCTGATTGAGGTTTTCATTGTTTTTAGTGAAATAGGTTTTATAGTTGTCTAAAGGAATAAGATTTGAAAATGTTATCCATTTGCTAATTTTTTAAATTACAATAATTAAAAAAAAAAATCGCTTGTGTAGCTCCACGTACACACGGCGGCACATGAAGCTATACATTTCCATAACTTGGCATCGCTTTGTATAGATTTCCTATACAATGAGAGATCCGCATAAACTGATTTTGTATAGCTTGATTGGCTGTCGTGCGTACACGAGCACAGTCGTCTAGGGAAGCGTGATGGTCGCGTCCGGAGTGTCCCTGTGGATGGAGTCTTGATCGTCAGCAATATACAGAATTAGTTTTAGTATATGCGAAACCTGAAACACGTGTCTAGTATTTCTATGTAAAGAAACTATGTACAAAATTTCAAAACTATATCATGAAAAATCACAAAGTTATAAGCTTGTTCTGTTACCTAGTTGTCCGTACAAAAACGCGGTCACCACGCAGCGCGCGCCTCCAGATTCGTCTTGAGCTCATTGATAATAATTATTTGGCAGTAGGTACCTTCTGGACATAGGCTTCTCCAATCGTCGCTATGCAAGCTAGCTACTACTAGACACTGATCGAAGATCGTTGCTCCACCTCCTAGCCCCTATCTTAATTTTGCCAATCCACGATCGTCACTGAAGAACTGGTCTACTCCAACTGGCATGGGTCCTGCAGTTAGCATGACCAGACTAATATCACCTCCAGCTGGCTTGTTCTGTGTGCTGTGGTGTATGTTAAGGGCAGGGCAATGGTGATGTTCTGGATTTTTTTTTCTCTGTGTGGTCCAAAAACAAGAACAGTCCTTCTAAGCTCGCTACCAAACCCGCTTACAATTGCTCCACGCAACAATATAAGTCGGCACCTTAATCTTTAGGTGACAGCTACTCTAATCAACTTTCTCGAGCCATTGCCTCTCCACATACTCGTATGTGACGACGGCTCCAACGATTAAACTGTCACACACATTGTTGACATGTTGGAGTTAAATCTGTTTCTATTGTAGATTCATGAGTTTGGAGGCTGGTTAGTTCTATCTTTTGAGAAGAGATTTTGATTGGGAATAATGGTTTTGTTGACTGTAAGGTGAATGCTAGAGAATTTTTTTTATGCTAAATAGGCTTGCGTTTGGCCGCAACTCGCCTGATGTGAAGCGATGATGCGGCCTAGGATGGAGCATGCTTGCCTAGAGGAAACCGATTCACTCGAACTTTGAGGAGATCTAGTTTATAATGATCGGGAAACAGAGAAGATGGTGGTACACAGATAGTCTCACATTTATGCATATTAATTAAGACCAGTTTGTTTTGTTTTTCAAAAAAATCTTCTATTAAAAGGTGACCCATTTATCATGAGGCGATTTTTTGTTCTGAAACAGAACTGAAAGTATCTGACTGAATAAATCTTAAGATCGCAAAAAAAAAAAAATGAAAATCGTATCGAGTAATGATCAATTATTTTGTTTCTGGATTTGGTTTACAATCAAAAAAGTCGAAATGGAGCTTACATTGAGTCCGAAATAAATCAGAACTCCTTGACACATTACCAAAATAAATACTGCCAATAACAATGCCAATTGCTAATTATAAAAAAAAATACTACTTACTTCCAAACAAGGATGGCACCGATGAGAACCCCGACGACCAACACGATGGAGCACAGTCCGATCACCGCCGACGTCTGGAGGGAAGGCCCGCTGTGGTTGTATGCGTCTATCTTCTGGAAATCAAACAAAATCATACGTTAGAAGAATATTCAAAAAAAGAAGCATATAAAGTATGTATATAAAGTACAATAACGAACAGCCTGTTATTATATGATTTTCAAAACCAATGCAATGCAATTGTGTATCACACTTTAGTTCTTGGATTTTGAAAGAATCCATTGATTCCCAAAGGGTTAGACAGGGGTCTACATTTATCTAACAAGTACACCCACATTTCACCAGTTATGTTTAAATCCCATGTAATAGGGGGCGAGCCTATTGCCATCAACCGGGTACAAATCCAGACTCCATGGCTGCAGCTGAGAAATTCCTGGTGGAAAAACCCAGCAACACTTTGCCCGACCCGGGAATCGAATCAAGGACCTCTTGCTCAGCGGTCGTGCTTGCAAACACTAGACCAACGAGGCAGCGAAGCGATAACCCACTCCAAAAATATCATCTTTGACTATTCCACGACGACCGACCTACCGACCGACCCGAGCGGCTGTTATTATTTAGCTCCGAGCTCCTCACGAGCCATTGGATCAATAATATCGTCATCTAATTGTACTCCTTATGACCTTCATTGAAGATTGTAGATCTCCGTCTGTTTCCATTTTATAAAACTGTTTCATGATTATAATATTCTGTGTTTCCTTTTCCAAACTTATGTCGAGGTCTACTTTTGAATTAACCAGATGCGGTTACATATCATCGGAGCCCGTTCTCAATTAATGTCAATCAAAATTTAAACTGTATACTGCGCACTTTATTTTGCAAATAACAATGTAAATAATGTATTGTTGCATTTATTTGTTAAATTTAAATTGTCAGGAAGTGAGTAACAATTATTGAAAAGTATCATTGATTTAATGTAATTTTAGTTTATTACGATGTAATTTCAGTCATTTTTTTTTTTTTACGAGTTTCTTATCTATTTATTGTTTTTAGTTAATGATCACTATTTTATTATAAACTAAATACATTATTAATTAAAAACTATTAAATAACCGCATCAAAAAACTCCTCCTCAACGCTGTCAGCTGGTAATGTGCGCAAGAGACTGGCGGCGTTGCCACGTTGTATGGCAACACTTAGCCTTTAGCCAAAGTAAAAGCCAGCCCTTGGGTCACGGGAAGCGTCAACTAGGCATTTCGAAATTTCCTTAAACAAGCTCTGAGCAGTAATTAAAATAATTATTTTTGGGAATAAGTACCGTCGACATTAATTTTTCTTATACAAACCATGACTGGGATTATTACTAGTTTTTGGTTAACAACTCACACTAAGGTAATCGTTATAAATACTTTATCAACACATTAGTTAGGTACACTGACTAGAGCCGAGAGACAGAGAGGCCTTGATCAGAATTGCCCCATCATCTGCCTAGCCTTTTCCTAACTATGTTGGGATCGGTTTCCAGTTTTACCGGATGCAGCTGAATACCAGTATTTTACATGGAGCGACTGCCTATCTGACCTACACAACCCAGTTAGTACTGGGTAATACGATACCCCTTGGTAAGACTGGTTGTCAACTTGTCAGAAATTCGGTATGTAGTGGGTGGTCACCCATCCACGGACCAACCTAGGCAAGCGTGGCTTAACCTGAAGATCGGCCCGAGCGGCTGTTATTCCCATATTTGCCTAATTTCTAGAAGGAATGAGAACTATAACTTGGAACACGTTACAGATTATAGAACTGTTATTATAATTATAATGGTCTCAATAAAATTGGAAAAGTATCTATTACATGAAAAACAGAAGCTTTACCCACGAACCAATACTATTCATAAAATATCAATCAGGGAGAGTGTATCAATGATGAATCTAAGGGGCTCCACAAACGTCGCTGGACCCCTTCCAAGAGATGTAAAGAATCATACTTAATTTGTGTTATTTGCAAAAAATGTATATTTGCCAAATGTATTCGATGTTCTCTGAGATATCGAGAATTTCACGGATCGTTTCGCTAATTTTGTCCCTTTTACTCGTGTTGGATGAGAATTTGGCTGTGACAATGATTAGCTTTACAGAAATAACAGGCATAAAAACGAAAGTATCAAATCGATTGAAGATGAACATGAAAGAATTTCAGGAGCAGTATCAACATTATTCAAGAGAGTAGTGTTTGAGATAGTACATACGTTGGTTAAATACATCAATGCTCTAAATATTGGAAAACAAATACCACTGTAACTATAGCAAATTTTACGATATAAATGATAACACTCATTTCAAACAGCAAGATTACGTTAATGTGAAAAAGCTTAAACTGATGCAGACAGTAATATTACATTTATTATCCAAATAATCGCGACCATATGTCATCGTAAGTAAACCACATTATAAAAAGTAAGACCTACAATCTGACTAAACGCTATGATAAGCATTGACCCTTGGCCACGAACTACAAGCTCAAGCGGCATGCGTTTTGTGTCAGCGACTGCAGAGAAAACAAATTAATGAAAGTAGTTGTTTGAAGCCTGCTTCGAGTTGCATGGACATGCCTTGCGAAGTGACGTACTTACGCAAAGGTAAATGATGTTCGTTTTGCAAATAGGTTTTTACAAAAATTTTTAATTTTTTTTTTTTTGTCTTGTTTAAATACTGTGTTTGGGACCTGACTACTCTGAGAAGAAACAGCCGAAACAAACTCAGAGGTCGTAGTCTCTTTTAAGGTCCAGATATAATCTTGGTTAACTCACATGAGGTCTTTGCAGATAAGTGCCTGAGATAACAAGGTAACAAGAGCCGCGTGCGCGTTTCTCTTGTTGCAAACCGCGTCGCAAGTCGCATTACCCGAGGCCGTGTCTGCGGCTTTAGTACGAAAATGTAACAGAAATAATTTAAAACATCTGACAATCGGATTAACCTTTGCCTTCAAAAGGATGAAACCACAATTTTTCATTCATATCAGAGTAAATCTAATACTTATAATGCATGTAGCAGAACCACAGTAAGCAACATTAGTGAAATTAAATTTTCAGCTTATCTTTAAAATGATTTCATATGCATTATCATATAAAAGCACTTTAGATTTTAATTTCACATTCTCTGCGAGTTACGGCTTAATGTGGATTTTATTTCTTTTAGTACTTTACGTGAGCGCCGCCATATTGTTGCGAATAGTGACGTGACAAGCGAAAATTGTAGACAAAAGAAGGATTTATAAATGAAATGTTTGGTTTTAAATGGAAAATGTTCTCAGAAAGCAGATTTTTTAGTTTTGTTGGTTATTTTTTGACAGAATATTATTTAATTTTTGTGTACAATTGAGGTCTATAAAGCCACAACATTTAATGACACAACATAACATCACGCCTGTGTCCCTGATAGGTATTTCAGAGGTTTACTTAATAGTACACCCACATTTCGCCAGTTATGTTTAAGTCCCATGTAATAAGGGGCGAACCTATCGCCATCAACCGGGCACAAATTTAGCTGAGACATCCCTGATGGAAAAACCCAATAACACTTTGCCCGACCTGAGAATCGACCCAGGACCTCATGCTCAGAAGTCGCACTTGCGACCACTAGACCAACGAGAAAAACGAGGCGAAAACTCTCTCCAAAAAAATCATCTTTGACTATTCCACACATTCAAAACAATAGAATTTATACTTCCCTTCAAACATATAATTAATTTTACCCATTAAGTCTTTAAATATAATAAAAATATCCATTACAATACTAGCAGAGTAGGCGTTACCAAACGAAAGTACTTAAATTGAAAAACGCAACAGACAAATTGAAAAAATCAACCGATGCAACATATGGCATAATTTTCATTCACATAATTACTATAGGCGTTATTTTGAGGGTAGCAAGGTGTATGTATAGGGGAAAAAAATAGGCGGGTTTATGTATTAATTATTTGGTGCAATAAGCGTCACGCAAGCAATAAATGCTTTGAAAAAAAGAGGCAATTACGACACAATAGATTTTTTTTCCACCGGGATGTGTTTATGCCCACATCCCTTTGGTAACATTTCGATTCGCCAACAAAACAAAATACTATCACTAAAGTGCACCCTTACAAAGTGTGAGTGAAGTAATTCTATTGTTTTGTTAAGTTAGACTGTGTTCGATGCAATAATTGCAATCGACCACGTTTTGCTTACCTAGCGATACGGTACGGCCGCACTAAGTGCCCCGCGATCTCAGTGCATAACGGATAGCAACCGGGTGCATTCATTCCCATCATTTTAGCGATAGCTTAGCCTAAACGTTACCTTAATTAAACCATTTAAAGTTGTTTCAGTGTTTAACTTAGTAGCGTAGCTAATCTCACCAGGTACCACTGAGTCGCGTCTCGTTCAGATAGAATAATCTATAAACATTATTATTTAGTGGATATGTTTCCACCAAATGACATGAACAGTCAGGGAAAAAGAATGTTCAGCTAATTGATGATCAACGTAAACTGCTCGGATATTATTTAAATGCCATTCCTTAGATGCCAATCGTCTCATGAAAGACGCATCTTTTTTTTAAAAAAAACGTAAATACACTAAATAAAACGCCAACAAAAAAAGAAATACAGACACCTTAAGAACCCAAATACTTCACTTTACTGTCACTCGATTAACATTCTTTACTTACACTCAAGAAACCACGCATGAAGATGCTTTATCAAAAGGAATTGAGGACTCAACGCTTCACACGGCTCGAAAGTTGACTTTTATTTATTTTTCCTTCAAAAGAAAAAGGTGAAAAGGCTCACGTTTTTCCGTTAACTCGCTTTTGTCACAAAAGAGATTGTCTACAGAAGGTCAGTTCCATAAAAAACGCACACACATAAAGAGACGCTTTACGTGGCAATGCACTCGCGACTGTCATTTGTTTGACAGCTCCATACACCAAATGAAAACGTATGAACGCATAGACAAGCTTCACTACAGCGAGTGCAAGAGTAGGTACGCTTGGACATAGACTGTCATTTGTTGGCGAGTTTTATACAACAGCGAAAATGAACGTACACTTAGCTATAAGGTTCACGTACAGCGAGTGCAGCCGTACTTTCATTAGACTCCCCGCGTTCTAACCAAAGCGACCGGTCGTGTGAATACGCGGTGATCGTGATATTGTCACTCATTTGTTCGGGGTATCGAAAGGCGCCCTTTATCAATACGACTGAACATTCAAGTTCGCCAAACAAAATGAAAGCGACGGTCCCCCATTCACACCACGCTCGCTCTGTTAAGGACACGGCTTTTTCCAGTGTGTAGATGAACCTGTCGCTCCATGAAAACTACTGTTATTCAGCTGCATCCGGTTAGACTGGGAGCCGGCCCCCAAATTGCTGACAAAAGGCTATGCAGATGATGAGATGAAGCTATTTTCGCTCAGTAAACAGACCTGTCCTTCTGTACCAAACCATTTTGCGCTTACGGGTTCACGTAATGTTATTTTTGTGTGGAGAACTGATTTCTTTTTCGATACACAATATACTACTTGAGGACCGAGTGACTGTGTCCGACGTCACTTGAATTGCCTATTATGTTGTACGGGTAGTCTCGATGAAATAGTTTCTGTAGGACGAAGGTAGCTAATAAAAGTGCTGTGAAATTCGCAGATGGACTTTGAATGAAGGTCATTGAGTGGAAAATCAATTTTGTTAACATTAATTGATGATGTTGAAACCAGGGTGATCTAGGGCAGAACAGTATGTAAGTGCACGTTATTACTTAGATCAGTATAGCCTTCACTTTACAGACCGCACCAATTCTATACAACATTAGTTTTAGTATATGCGAAACCTGATACACGTGTCTATAATTTTTATGTAAATAATCTATGTACAAAAATTCAAAACTGTATCATGAAAAATCACAAAGTTATAAGCTTGTTCTGTTACCTAGTTGTCCGCTCAAAAACGTGGTCACGACGCAGCGCGCGCCTCCAGCGTCGTCTTGAGCTCATTGATAATCATAATTTGGCAGTAGGTACCTAAATTATTGTGATAAATACTCAAAGTCGCTCGGTGTCCAACTTTTGACTTTTTTAAATATTTTTGGGAAAAAATATAACATGGTTTAAAAATGATTGAAATCGATTCAGTTACTTATTCTGAACAAACTATATTCAGGTTTCGCATATACTAAAAATAATGTTGTAGTGACATGTTGTTATCCCCAAGGAAGAAAGCACTGAAGAGCTCTATGATCAGTGTGGCATGGAAGGATTATGATATTTCTAAGCCATTGTAACCTCAGTATTTATAAAAAATTTACTCAGATCACTCTGGTTTTTGTTTTTTGTGCCCACATTAACTGCCTTGTTGGTGCAGTGGTAGCAAGTGCGAAATTTTCCATCAGGAATTTCTCAGTAGCAGTCACGGAGTCTGGATTTGTGCCCGGTTGATGGCAATAGGCTCGCCCCCTATTACATGGGACTTAAACATTACTGGCGAAATTTGGGTGTATTATTAGGCACCTCTGGCTAACCCTTCGGGCATTACAGGTGTAATGTTATGTACTAAGAAGGTACTAAACAAAATCCGAACTCAACTTGTACTACCTGTGAAACTGTAATTGAAAGTAATGAATCTGGTATGATAACTTCATGACTCCTAGTATATAATCCAAACCAATATTATTATTGCATAAGAATCCTCTGTCTGTTTTGTTCATTATCTTTTCACACCTTACCAGCTGAAGAGATTTTGATAAAATTTGGTATACAGATTTTTATTTCTGACCTCTACGCGAGCATAGCCGCAGGCTGAAGCTAGTTTCTTAATAAACAAAATTAAAAATAATAACTTTTGTGTTAACTTCATGACTCCTACCTATGTATGCATTACCCCATAGTAAGTATGTGCTTTTAATAGTTGTGCGAAACTAGGAAAATAAAATAAAATAAAAGTAACAAATTCACTGAATTCAATTGAAACAGCACAAAACAATACCATTAACTTCATAAAAACTAATCCAGCTAAAACAATGTAGTTGCACTGTCCATTTTAACAAGACCCCATAAACAAGCTTTAATAACAATATTTCAAAGCTGATTCAAATGTATCATAGGGTTGAAGGGGTCAACTTAGCTGGTTAGGGTTGTATCAGTAAGATCTGAATGGGGTCGGAATAATAATGTTTTTCTGTAATTGTAATAACACGTCATACGATATGATTAAAAGGGGCAAGCCCATTTTGTTGCACAGGGTTCAGTATCGATTTTGGTTAGGTTAATACTTTATTGGACTTTGTTGATCTAGTGGCCTGCCTCGTTGGTCCAGTGGTCGCAAGCGCGACTGCCGACCATGAGGTCCAAGGTTCGATTCCCAGGTCGGGCAAAGTGTTATTTGGTTTTCCATTAGGAAGTTCTCAGTAGCAGCCACGGAGCATGGATTGGTGCCTGGTCGATGGCAATAGACTCGCCCCCTACCCCCTACATGGGACTTAAACATAATCGGCGAAATATGGAAATTACATCGTGATGTTTTGTTATGTTTATGTAATATTGTATTGGCTTCTTTATTGACTAGTGATTGACAAAGTCAACTAAAGGCAGTTCACAAATGTTTCGAAGAGGAAAGTTGTAATAATATGCATTCTTTTTTCAGATTTTCCCTAAAAAAAAAAACCTAGTAGGTACAGGACTGCATCAAATATTTAAATAGATTCGCTTTACCGTATCAAAAAAAGACATTTCGATGGTTGTTTCTCGTATTATGAAAAGCGTATTTATTTTTCCCTGAGGAATATGTGTGAGCTCATTCTTCACTTAAAACATTTTTTAACGCGATCTAAGAAGAGAGCCAAAGATTTGAATCTTTGCCTTGAAGTAACTTAATCGCATTCTTTTGTATGTGATACAAACAACAATTACAACAACAACAACAACAACAATACAACAACAACAATACAACAACAACAATTAACAACTTTTTTTTTTATCGTGACTGCAGGGTTCGTAATTATCAAGATAATTATTTTCTTACAATTATCATGATGATTATTGTCATGTGAGTCATTATCATGATAATTATCACTTCGAACGTTTACGAAGATTATAGAAACACTGGATGATGCAAAGACTGGTAAAAAATATTAATTTTAAATTCTTTACAACCAATCAATAAGAAATACCACAGTCTGGTTAATATTCCGCGCACCACATAACCATAATATTTATGTCATTACCTTTGTTCCATTACTCATTGTTCAGACCGCGAAGGGAAGAATAGCACGATTATTTATTTGTATTAATTGGATAGATCATATCGGGGCCGTATGTATTATTCATTTTACATCCCCGCCCCACACTGTGTTTACCATTTTGTTTCACTTAATTGAATTTACGAAGAATACTCATATCGACCGGTGTAGACTGCGGAACTGAAAAAATGATGGATCACGAGATTGTTTCGTGTTTCGGAAAAATATGACGTATGGGTTGATTGAGTTAAGATCTGTTGAAAAACGTGTCGTAATAAGAGGAAATTCAGTTCAAATTGATTCTATTTCGTCCGGGATCGTTTTTCCTAAAAGTCTCTAAAGATAAGTCGAAGAAGGCTGGATGTGTTGCCATGAATGGCGGCCAAACACAAAAAAAAACGTCAAAACCGTAAAAAGTTTCGTAAAAAAATAAACAGTATCCTTAATAGATGAGAAACAAAATGTAGAAAAAAAGTGGAACAAGCAAAAATATACAGGAACAATATCAGATGATAAAACTGATCAAATGCGAGCGAAGACGAACGAGCCCGGAGTCAGCGGTCATAGACATAAAAACTTTACGACTAGGGTTGTCATAGAACAAAATTACTCAAGATATCCCAGGTATAAGGTAAAGGTAATCCGTCAAGCTAAATCAAAGGTTAAGACCCCAATTTTCTAGCTAAGGGCACATCTACTCGGATTTTTAGTACCACTGAATTTTGGGGACCTTCCATATTGACACTTATGTCCTTCTACAAATGGTCGTCTTTTTTGGAATGTTAGAGATCTTCGGCTGGTTTGCCAGCCCTATTTAAGACTGATAAGCATCTAAGCGCATGTCCCCAAAATGCATTAAGTCTGAAAAAGGGTCGCCCATTTGTCAAAATGTGGCACTATCGGTACGGGAATCCGTCATCGGGACTGGGACAATATATTGGGCATATCTCACGGAATCTCACAAACAATATCTTGGTCAAAAAATCTGGTAAGCGTGAGCTGAGGTAAATGGAGAGGATCTATCGGTTTTCGATTCTTGGCCTTCAAAGTCAGATGTAATCATGGCCCCTCTTTAGTTGTCATACTGCAATTTCGTACCTACTTGGTTTTTTGATATGTTGGAAAAAATATAACGCGTCTGGTAGTCTATACAAAGAATTAGTGTTTTACTATAATTATTTTATTTCTGAAGTGTATTTACTCTCTTAAACCGTCTTTCTAGGTCCGTTTAATCGATTTGAATCCTTAGTAATAAAATTATAAATGCGAAAGTAAGTTTGTTTATTTGTTACCTTTTCACACCTAAACCACTGAACCGATCACCCTGAAATTTTGCATATACGTTGTCAGGTGTACAGAAACGGACATAGAGTACCTTTCATCTCGAGGAAAACAACAATAACATAAAAAAACCGAATCAAGATTGTATTATATTATTACAAGCAGAGTACAACCCGAATTGATTATCAAATTCTAAATTAACGCGAGCGAAACCGCGGGCAAAAACTAGTGATTTTATAAAAGTAGCAAAGATATCCAAAACATAAAATCAACATGACTTACAAAAAATACCACAGAAGCGCGTACCGGTTACATTTACCCGACACGGGACCCTAAGATCTCCGAAATTATATTCAGAAAGCAAGTTCTGTTTATCAGGCCGTCTATCTAGCGACGGTAGCCGATTCGTCAATGCTCCATCCTTAATTAATAAAAGAGTCTTTCTTTAGAAAGAGGAAAAAAAATGAATGAAAGCCTTAATTAATTTGGGTCGGCCGAAGTTTCGTAAATTATGATCATCGGCGCCCCTTAAGATTTGCAATGGTAAGGTATTTTAGTATTTTTTTTGTAAGGATATTGCAATAAAGCTGGTTGGATGAAATATTGGGGGAAGTTTGTTTTACTTAATGAAAAGTGTTGGTGTTTAAGAAAACATGTTTGATTGAGAATTTGGATTAAGAAAAAGAGGTTTTGTTTTCTTTTGACTTTGAAGGGTAACGAGTAAAGAAAATGCGATGCTCATCAGCGAATATCTGCGTAACACGCTAACAAATGCCAGTGCTATTTTGATTTTTCATCTATACAAATAAATGAAATTGAAGTGTCTCTTTTTAATTTCAAAATGGCAGCTTTTTACTGCATGCATAATATGAAATTATAGGTACAGCAAGCCAAGCTAATTCGTGTACTTATAACAAAAAAGGGGGCTACTTTTATTTTTGAAAAATAATATTTAATAAATAATAATAATATATATATTTTTTTTGATTTGTCAACAAAATCCGATTCAAATAGGATAAGTAATATTTTCATGCGACGTCATCGCAGGCAACAGCTAGTCATTTAATAAAACTTTCAGTATTCCAAGTGGTTCTTAATTTTTCACGCACAAGTAGAACTTTCCAAATCACCCAAATTTTGTTTGAAAATGTGTGTTACGCAATAAGGTATATGACTGAAAAAATATATTTAGTCCGTCAGTTTGATTATCAAAAAAAATTGGCCCTCTGTTTTTTCTTTTGTCATATAAACGAAAAATTACCACGATACAGCGCGTTGAAATCTCGCGTGACGTCACAATTTCTGTTACTTTTTACTAGCCAGTGACGTCATAAGCCTCCTCTCTTGAACTTTGATGCGCTGTATCGTCGTTATTTTTTAATTATTTGACAAAATAAAAAATACGTATCCAACATTTTTTGGTGATATAACTCACGGACAAAATATTTTTTTTCGATGTTGTCGAATAGCCTATTGGGGCTAGAATGGAAGAAGAGACACAAAAAAAGAGAGGCCTATATCCAGCAGTAGGTGGATTCAGGCTGTGGATGATGATGATGATGATGATGATGTAGTACCAAACTACAGTAAAACTAATTTTAAACCAAGACCACACATACTTAACCACCAAACAACACCACACAAACAAAATTTAACTCATTATTTAAAGACAAGTTTAAACTCACAAAAAGATAAAAACGGCCTGTAGTATTTAAATAATAACTCGTCTGGATTTACATACAACCTTTTTGAGCGGAACGTAGGCACAGTTCGTGTAATATGCGCATATTTAAGTAATGCTGTCTCATCTAGAACAATTAGTGGTGTGTCTTCTTTGTTTTAGTTCTTAAGTCTTTAATGTCTCAAAGGGTTAAGGCTAGAACGGATGAGTTGAGAGAATAAGAACACGGCGCAATGAGGAGATGATTACATATTTATGAATATGTTACGGCTAAAAGCCGAAGTAAGGTTACACCTGGTTCTAGCCGGCTATACCTAGGTGCGGCCGGTAACAGTTGTGTATCCTTTTTATTGCTAGGACACACCGACCAAATGGATTAGGTTAGGTTAGGTTAGAACTGTGACCAAACGAGCGCGAGCCGTGCGAGCGCAGCGAGCGGTGCTGCGGCAGCGGCCGGCAAGCGCTACATCCAAATTGGTTGCATCATGCCTCCAAATTTAAATTTATTTTAGTGATTATTTGGTATTTACCCAAAGAGCTTGGGTAATACTAAGTTTACCCGGGTAAACCTAGGTTTACTTCTTCTTCTAGAATTAACCGTAACATATATACTGATGTTTTTCACTGCTAGTTAGTGTGAAATTTGGATATAGGGTTCTATTTCAAACATGATAATTATTTTGTTTAACGTTTCAGTATATCATAACTTCAAACGGTATTTATTCTTGCATCTAGCAGATTCCCTCAGCATTCAAGATATCTAAAACGAAAAGCTGTCTTGAATCATCATATTCATCATCATTCTCCTGCCCGTATCCTAATTTATTTGGGGTCGGCGCAACATGTTTTCTTCTTCCACACTTCTCTCTTACTCGTCACCTCCTTTCCACCCATATCATCCTTCACACAGTCCATCCATCGTGTCTTTGGTCTTCCTCTACTCTTATAGCCAGCCACATTCATACTCAAAACTTTCTTCACGACATTTTATTGAATAAGGATCTCAATTCAGGATTTTCGGTTACGATGGCTGGAATATCGAATAAAAATGTCTCTAATTATAGATATTTTGAAAGTCATTGATTTAGATTGTCGATTATATATAAGTAATTTTAAGTAAGTTTAAAAAATGTTGTGAGGATCGTTGTTACATCCCTACGGTTAAAGATACACTAACATTCACCGTTCACTCTCATTTATTAACTATTCAAATATTGATACAGTTTAATAGCTTATACTAGCTCACGCTATCTGGGTATGTCAATATGTGCTAGCCAATCCGTTTGTATGTAATTAAGCAAATTATTTGCCGATTATATTATGCACTAATAGTGTAGATACAGAGTAGATAGCCACAGCAGGAAATTAACTCGACGAAAGCTCGACCGACCTGTATTTCTTTGCATCACCCAAAGGTTGACTGGTAGAAAACGCCTATGGCATTAAGTCCGCCTGTGTAGTATAGTGTATTAAATAAATAAATAGAGCACGTTAAGTCACGTTGGTCATTTGTAGATCTTTGACAGTCGTTACAGGTAGTCAGTGGCCCAAAAGTCTGACAACTAGTCTTACCAAGGGCTTCGTATTCTGAGTACTAACTGGGTTGTGGAGGTCAGTTAGGCAGTCGCTCTATGTTAAATACTGGTATTTAGCTGCATCCGGATAGACTGGAAGCCGACATGACATAGTTGCGAAAAGGCTATGCAGATGATGAAATGTCTTAAAGTAATTCAATAAATAAAGGCTACCCGATTCAGTTTTCAATATTTTTTCTTCGTTATTGTTTGGAGTTTTGGGATGCATGGGGTGGAAGATGCTAGGCGGGAGGGGGAGGGGTTAGAAACTCCCAAAAAGAATTTTGACCTTTTTTGAAGAAAGGATCACAGAAAATTTAACGCACGAGTAAAAATAACACGAGCGACTGAATTCTTTGACCTCTTGAATATTTTCTTTAATTTTTTGTTTAATTTGGTAGGCGCTAAAGATAAATTGTTACGGACGTCAGTGGAGGTCATTTTGACTTTTAACTGGCCTAGCGTAGTGCGTAGTTTCAATAGAATACGAGGCCAGTTTATGCTGGTTTGTTGCCAGTTTTGTGTGCTAAAAGTAAAATTGTTATTCTTTGTAATAATTAAGTTTTTGTTTTGTTACATAAACGGACTGTGTTTGCTAAGCGTGAGGTCTTGAGTTCGATTCCCAGGACCGGCAATTCCGGTTATTCGGTTGTTCAATCAAGAATTCTTCAGTCCACCGAATCTGGATTTGTGCCCGGCTGATGGTAATAGGTTCGTCCCTTATTAAGCATAAACATATTCAGCCTATAACGTTCCCACTGCTGGGAGACAAGGCCGCCTTTCTATGGGATGAAATGAGCTATATATTCACCACCCGCGTCCAGTGCGGGTTGGTAGATGTCACATGTCTTCGATTTTTTTATTCTAGGACATGCCGGTTTCCTTACGATGTTTACCTTCACAGTTTTGAGAGCAGTGGTGATGAAATAAATTACACAAAGTAATGCGCTTGCCTGGGTACCCACGACTTGCTGTTCATAAATCGGGGCCGCCACCACTGGGCCACAGCTGCTCACCCTATTACATAGGCTGTAATAATAACTGGTGAATTGTAGGAGAACTAAAGATACACTTCTGCATCTGCCTATCCCATCAAGAATTACAAACGTGATGTTATGCTACCTACACTATTACTAACGATAACTCCCACGATATTAGTGGCAAAGCGGATGTTTCCACTCACACAACTGATTAACCCACTCCGACGGCTTTTGACACCTACAGGAAGCCAAGGGGTGGTCCAGCTGCCGCAACAAATAAGGTATGCTATTTTCCAAAGAATCAATTTGTATAAATAATGGTTAAAGGCAATAGTATTATAAATAAAAAGAGGGAGAAATCGCACTTACGCGCCCAAATTGCAGACAAATTCAGACAATTGTCGTAATTTAGGTACTTTAAGCGCAATAGCTATCTCTTTATGTATCATACGTTCCGTATTATCTATCGCAGTCGTAACAACGCAACGATATTTGAAGGTCGCTCAGTATGAACGTAGCGTATCTTCTTTACAATAATAATCCTACACTGCTAAATACTTTTCGATAAAGTTAGACCACCCGACGATTCTGCGAACGGTGACGAATATCAGTTTCGTCGAATACCTACAATATTTATTTTCCTTGTAAAATATGTGCCAATTGTATACTAATAATAGGGTCTAGAAAGTGCAACTTGCCTGGAACCACTACACATTGAAAAATGAACCTAGTCAAAAGCTCTTAAGCTTGATTTTAGTTTTAAAGTGCATCCTGTCCAAGATTTGCAAACGTACGCAGATTCGTCAAGAGGTTTTCTCGCCCGTGGAAATTGCAACCATATTTTATACACCATGAAGTTCATTTTTCGTTACTAACAAAAACCCAGCTTCTAGGAGTCACGTCTGGTCTGAATTAGGCATAATTATAAAGTGGTTGACATCTTAATTAAGGTAGAGCTGCCCGCAGAATTCTAAGAAAATGGCGTTTAAAATAAAACTGATACTACTTCTTTTTATGAAGGTGTTTTAATAAAAATATTGCTTTTGTGTTTAAGGTGTCGCCGTTAATTTGGCTTATACAGGTTGCTAGAGATATCGAGGCAAATTATTACCACGAATTCAGTTCCTACACGATTCATATTCTTAGCGTGTTGATGAAAATTTAAATTTAGTCAGCCCAACATTTGGCGACGAGTTTGGCACTTTCGGTTCTCGTTTAATGTGCAAACAACAAGACATTCAGGACTCGGATTCCTATATGATTGTAAACTAACAAGAAATTTAATAAAATACGTCGGGTATTTAAAAAAAATAACGGCATTATAGACCTGACTGTTTAGCATTGCACATTTGTTTGTAACAGTATTTTTTGTATACTGATAAAAATCTAAACTGGGGATTACTGTGGTTCTTGTAATAATGTTCTTAATTCTAGGTCAAATACACCCTGTATATTGAAGTATTCGTATAACCCGTAACTCAGGTATTGTACCCGTAGTATCCACTTGTAGTAGAGCTAATAGGTTGATAACACAATTCACTAACTATATCATAGGCTCACCAACACCACCAAGCCCCAGTCCAGGGTACGCTTCAGCTTCCAACTTCCCGCCATTCGTGGTGACTGACAGTTGTCATTAGTGACAGCTACCTGACTACTTGTGGTTGTGAGACAGTGTTTCCATATCTATTAAATAGATACACTACAGTACCTATGCCTATTTCGGCACCAGGCTCTCATAAATGTTTACGTGTATTAGATTGAATAATAATTCCTGTGCACTGTAACGTTTGTGGTGAGAAAATAAACATTTTTTTTATTCACTCCAAAATGGTTGGGCCACAAATAGTCGCGGTAGGTCAAACCGTTTCATCGATTTTATTTCTTTTTGATTCGTATCGATAAAAATCAGTTCTGGACACCCAGTGCGAGGTGTCAGTTTTTATCGATAAGTAATTATGGTGAGTTGTTGATGTCTTAAGCATGTTGGAGTTAGGTCTGACCGCATAATTTAGCGCGGTAGGTGTTCTTAGTAAGGTGTGACGCGAATTCAGATGATTCACAGGTTGGTCGAAGGTAAGTTCATTCATTGACGTTTAGAAGTGACTGTACAGGAAATTGAAGTCTCTGTGTGTAATTTCAAAGTATAAGCGTTTTACTGAATGCATATGATACTTTCATATACGGTACTTTAAAAAAAAAAAAGATTTTTTAAATTTTTTGTCTGTCTGTCGGTCTGTCTGTTTGTTTGTTCCGGCTTATCTCCAAAATGGCTACACCGATTTTAACAGGATTTTTATTAGGAGACAGCTGATATTAGAAGTAGTAACTTGAGCTACTTTTATTTTAGAAAAAGGATTAGGGTTCCCTGCAAAAAAATTTAAACCCTTGGTTTAAATGGTTATCAAAATCCGATTCAAATAGGGAAGTATAGGTTATAACTTATCTATACTAATATTATAAAGCTGAAGAGTTTGTTTGTTTGTTAGCTTGAACGCGCTAATCTCACAAACTACTGGTCCGAATTGAAAAATTCTTTTAGTGTTGGATAGCCCATTTTTCGAGGAAGGCTATAGGCTAAAACATCACGCTACGGCTAATAGGAGCGGAGCATTTATGAAAAATCCCAGCGCAAGCGACGTTGCGCGGGTCAGCTAGTAAGTTATAATTTTATAATAATTTCACGCGGACTAAGGTCGCGTACAATAGCTAGTTGTTACTATAACGTAGACAAGAGTGATTGACAATTTGTTGACACGTGACACCAAGTTAAAAAAAAATTACTTACGTCGTTTTCATAAAAAAATCTTTTAATGTAAAGTAAATCGAATAATATCATTCAGATCACGATGAAAACGATTATTTTATAGTTCGTTAAATCCTTTCTACATTTCATTGCCAGTACTAAAATGTCCTTATTTACAGTGTGGTTGAATCATCACTTAAATTCAATTTAAATTGAATCGAAATCCGTTCAGTCGTTAAGGCTTAAAAGAACAGATAGACAATCAGACGAACAGACAGAGTTTCTTTCTCATTTTTGATATGGACGAAACTAGATCATTCTTGTATTAAAACATTTATTTGTATAATAAAATAACCGACTAAGACTCGTTATCACCATGTTTATTACTTTTCCGTTTAATATTAGTGACAACATTAATAAAATAATTCAGTAGCTTATGCGAAGTATTACGATATAAAATAAATTAATATTAAATCCGTGGTATTTTGGTATTAATGCTATAAATCTATGCTGGTCTCGTGATCAAAATATAGTATGTATTAGATAATCATTTGCCGGTTTAGAGGAACGGTAGGAATAACTTTATCGACTGCTTCGTGGGTCTAGTGGTCGCAAGTGTTTTAGGTTTGATTCCCAGATCGGGCAAAGATTTGTTTAGTTTTCCTTAAGGAATTTCTCAGTAGTTGACCAGATTCTGTATTAGATACCTGTTGATAGCTAAAGGCTTGCCCACTCACATATAGCACATAAACAAAAATCACCAGAAGGAACCTTAAATAAACACAACTTAGAATATAACATGTTTTGAAATCATGTTCAATATCAAACACATGCGAGATAACAGTACGCCTAACAGTTTCCAAGAAACCATCTTCAATTAACTCAAAACATCAAATATTCAAACTAAATCTGAACGCAAACAAAGATTAGCATACACGAACGAATAAACCACACAGAACGCCTAATTTTCAAGTCATTACCGTACCGCTATTTAAAACAGGGATACAGAGTAAAGAGAAAGCTAACACTGTAGTGACAGATGCGACTTCTACACAGAGCACAGAATCACCTTCACTGCACGGCTAAAGCACCTATAATGTAAGATATGAAATCAGCCATTATTTTGCGAACATCTATGACATTTAAATGCTATCCTTACTATCCTTACTTATATTATAAATGCGAAAGTAAGTTTTTTTGTTTGTTTGTTACCTTTTCACGCCTAAACCACTGAACCGATCATCCTGAAATTTTGCATGTACGTTTTCAGGTGTACAAAAACGGACATAGGCTACCTTTCATCTTGACAAAAAGTACTCATCATCATCATCATTTCAGCCGAAAGACGTCCACTGCTGGACATAGGCCTCCCCAAGGGGGGTTTTGCCATAATCGCCACGCTTGGCAGGCGGGTTGGCGATCGCAGTATGTTTGTTATAAAAAATCACAGAGAACGCTGCTGCCCATTCACTGGTAAGTCCCTTAGTCGCCTCTTACGACACCCACGGGATGATATGGGATGGTGCTATTCTTTACGTCCGGACACCATACAGACAAAAAGTACTGTTCCCGAGGAAAACAACAATCACGTTCTTATGATAATAGATGGCGCCACGTGTCTTTCGAATCATGATTAAATTATATTATTACAAGCAGAGTACAACCCGAATTGATCGATCGCGAGCGAATCCGCTGGCAAAAGCTAGTACAACATATTTAATTTGAACTCCGCGAATAAAATGGATGCAGGATGCAGCACCAGGTCCCGTAAAATATATGCACTTGCAGGAAATGCGAAAATTAGCATGCTCCATGCAACCAAATGCACTTGACACGTGTTTCGCCCCTTCACACGTATAACGTTCCTAATACTGGGACATAAGTTCACCTCTCTGCTGATGAGAGCGAACACGATGTCATGTGTGTCTGGTGACGACAGAACTATTTTTCTTTGTGCAGAATGGCGTTCAGCCGTCAATTCCTATACGTCATTTGTATTAGTCCGAAAGCTAGATCACCTTCAGCTGTACACTACTATGCCGTCAACGGAGTTCTGACATATCCGCTTTATGCTCGGAGTTTTACGGCCAATGTTGGATATGCTAGCCACTTGAAAGCTCTCGACAACCACTCTAGGAAGCCATCAAATGCAGTCAATGCTGTGGCCGAAATCGGCTATCATCAGCATCATCATCATCATAAGTTATAGTCCGAGTAAACAGTCACACGGTATATGCCATCTCTAGAAATGGCCGCCCCGAGGCGTTCCGTACTCTGTGAACTATCAGAATGTAGGAGTTTCGAAACAGATACAGTTAAGTTGCCGGCAGATTCGGAGTTTTCTAACAATGTTTACTGACAAACTTACAAAGATGTGTACTGAGAATTTTAATTTCTACGTTTCTCGGAAAAGACAAAGGCAAAGGAAAGATTAAGAAACCTTTTGCTGGAACGTTTTGTTGTGTAAACTGAGAGGAGACTTGGCTTTAGTGAGGAGTGAAATGCGAATGACTTACTAAAGATTTAGACTGAGATTGATAAACGATGTTTTGGATGTGCTTCGGCTTAGATTATGTTCCCTTTTTACAAGCTTTTATTATGTAATTTTTTGCTTTTTTTTTCCCAACCGATTGAGCTGAACTTTTGCAACCACGTTTAGTGTGGATGACAATGCATCGTTAGTTTAGTGACGTCATTCTAAATCCAAAATGGCAGAGTCCCAAAGATGGCGGACTCGTTATTTTTTATGTATTGCCATGATATGGGTATCAATTAAAAGGTCGGGTATCAATTAAAACGTCATAATTTTTTTCAGTAAACTGAGAAGAATAAGAAAAAAATTATGACGTCACACCTAAAATTAAAAGCTTGTTTTTAAAAAAGTTCCTTACTATAAGTTTGTCTATCTTGCACTTATAGATTGTCAGTTATGCGAAAGTGGCAGGAATAAAGGTTAGCCATAGTGTACGTGCTAAGTAACGTTTATGAATCTCAACCTCGGTAGTTTTATTCTTACCCAAAATCATACTTAGTTTTGGTACCAAAGTAGGCAAAACATTTATGGGCCGCCTTTTACGTAGACTTAAACATAACTGGCGAAATGTGAGTGAACTATTAGGTACACCTCTGCCTACCCCATCGGGGATTACAGGTGTGATGATTGGTATGTGTTAAAAAGCTAAGAGGTGTCTCAAAACCTAAACTACGTTGATAATTGTAAAGGCACTTTAGGTAAACAAACATATGTATTAAACATATTTACATAAGAATATAAACTCAAATTGTATTGACACAAACATGAATTCATTACCAACACGCGGTTCAAGAAATACAAAATCCAGGTTCGTCAGAACTAATTCTAAGGTGAAACACCACGCTGTTTTCATTACTACCCACATTATGTCAAATATTTACTGACTTGATAAACCAAGGCTGCAAAGCTGTTTATTCAAGACTAAAACAAAACTAAACGCAACATCAGATTAGATAAAATATACCGACAAACGTTAGGAATATTCGTGTTATAAAATATTCAAGATGCAAGAGAGAATTTTTAAAGACCTATATGATAATCCGGGTCGCTTAGCCGTTTTTATTACACAGACAGATAAGGATTAATTAAAAATGGTGTATTAAGAGAACTGACTGCTTAATTGTGGAACAAAGTGTGAAGATAAAAGAAGATAGTGGCGTTTGTTGAAACTAAACATGATGGCTTAGTGGCGTGCCAAGTGACTAACAATACGGCAAGCCCTTAAGGCGAGCAAACTGTTCAGAAACCATAACATGCCTCGAAGAACAATCAACATCAGACAGTTATCGGCAAGTCTTTGTAATCTGTGACTCAACCGAAACTGTAATTTAGCGTCGTTGATTTTCACAACACAAATTTAACATCATGAAGAGTAGTAGGTTATAAGGGCAAGCCAAGCTTTTAGGCTTGTATGAAAGTACCGCCACTATGCTGGCTGGTTAAGATAAAAAAAAAAAGAAATTTAGAAGAAATTTCCGGAGTCCTTTCTGTCGTTTGCGTTTCATGTTTGCCTAATACTAGACATCCTTTTCTTGACAAATACAAACCAATCTGTGTTTCTAACATTCTATCAAAAGATCGTTGCTTCACTGACTGAACTAAATAAAGCATTAGATGCTGTCAAATCTAAGTCTAAAAGATAAATTAAAAAACTTACTGGTTCCGTGTCGCAAGTCTCCAAATCCGGAATAGGGTCGTCCCCGCAATAGTATTCCGCTTGCAGGAACGGTGGTCGAGGAGGAGGCGGCAACAGGAACTCCGGCGGAGGGCCAAGGCAGTCGCACTCCGTCAGATCTGTGGGCTCGATCTCCCACATCGCGTAATCTAACTTAACACTACTCACAACCTTCTCACTGATATCACTATCACTTAAATAACCACTAGTATCACGTTTGTCGCGTTTCACTTCATTTGAAGTCCTCTCTTTGATTAAATTCGCTATGTAAAGTTCATCGTCCACGTCGTTCCATACGTTTTTTCTAACCTCCTCATCTTCTAACGTATCTTCGAGTGAATCGTATAGTGGCGCTATAACACTATCGCTGACTCTGTCTGTGTTGTCTGAGTTTTTGCTTCTTCCAACTGTACTTCCAAGTACATCTTGGTCTTCTTTCTCACTGTCAGCATTCAAGTCACGAGCTTGCTTAAGTTTCTCGTTTCTATTGACAACATTTTGATACGTCCAAACAGCGTACGATGACGCTTTAATTGGACTCCTGTTGTATCTTTCGGCCATACGCAGTCTTCTTTCAAGTTATCTGCAACAATAAAAACATATTTATTTATAACGAACGCTTAAATCGAAAGGCCATTACCGGCTAAACCAATTTCTTATCTGACGGACAACGTATCGATTTTACAGTGGTATCAAACTACTTATTATTTAATAGAAGAGCTAACACCTCATTTTGTTTAACAAAGCAGCCGCAATTAGAACCTACCATTGGTGTGAGTACAATGGGAGAGGGACTGGTATCGATATCATCGGGTGCTACGTTCTCTGGTTATTTTAATTTATTTTTTATCGCATCAAATTGGATGGACGGGTTTCTAGCCATGCACTCGGTATTCCGGCGCTATCACGATGTACCCGTCAGTGAGGCGGATTCGAAAGTTTAAAGTTCATCGTTTTTTGATATTTAATTTTGATCAAACCGCGGTTGAGTGTAGGCGAATAATTGGGTTTTGATTTCCTATTTTGTTGAACAAAAAGTTGAGTGGCAACATTGTAGAAAGATAGAAAGTATTAAATGTGATTTATTACTAACATGGGTTTGGCTTCCGAAACAAATTAATGGTTGCCATCTAAATTAATTTCATCTATAAACAATTCGTTAAATGCAAGAGTTTATTGTTAAAGTACAAACATAAAACACACCTGCCGAGCAAAACAACTTACAGACTCATATTTACATAGTCAACCCATTCATTGTAACCCCTAACAAGAAGAAACAATATTTTTCCACAAACATTTCCGCGCTCGTTCAAATGTTTTTCGATAGAGATGTGCCTTGGGTACGCAATTATGCATGCGTAAGGCGTTTCTGAGGAGGTACCGCAAGATTGCGAGGTCTAGGGTCAACAGCGTCAGATAACCCGGAGGTACCAGCGAATAAAATATTGAGAGGTGTTATGGCATACAAAACAGGGTTTTAGATGCGATTTATGAATGTTTAAAGTACCGTTTGAATGGAAATCTTGAAAGTGAATAATATAACCATTCTTTCGGTGATTGACGCTGATATTCTTTGTACTTTTATTTCTTTGTAAGTTCATTAATGATTTTTCGATTGAAGGCAAGTATTATCTTTATGTTTCATGTCTAAGTTTTCTTGTACAGTTAATTAATACAGTAATTGTGTAGTTATTATTGTTGGCTGTTTTCTTTTCTTAAGAAGACAAAGCTACGTTTAATTTGTTTCTCAGTGTAACCGTTACCTTTTATTATTTAGTTACTTGCCGCTTTAAAAATATCTTTTGCCTACTCTTATTCTATTCATAGCAGTACTATTATCATCAGCAATGATTATGAAAACGTCATCTTCACACTCTACCTGTCCATTACACATTATAACATCATTTTCTTTTTGCATATTCATTGCAGTCTATCAATGTACAGCATTAAAGGCGTTATCTCCGATACTCCATGTCTCATTAACATTTGGCGCGCTCAGTGGCCACTCGATAGCTGTCAGAGGAACTTTGACAGCGATACAATACTCGACAAGAGCCCTTAAGGAACTTAACGAACCCATTCTATGGATTTTCTCACGTGAATTATTATTGCTAGTGGATAACGGTCTGCGAGGGGACGCATGTGTGTCGATCGATCGCGTTTGAGTTCATGAGCGAAATAAATAGCGAAGCAGTGGGTTATGCTTGCGTTTGATCGAGTTTTAAATCAAGGTTATGTTTTCGAATATTATTTGGTTTAATTATCTGTAAAAATAACCAACATTATTGATAGAATTCCAAAATTATGGCAGGGTAATACAAATAATAAAGAAATAAACCAAATCCGAAAACAATGATCTAAAAAAAATTAAAGAGACAGCAATTAATAAATTAAAATATCTCTACTCCGAACATTGTTCTCCTTGAGTATCGTATACGGAAATTGTCATGCAAGTTAAAGCAGAACCACGATGGGTAATAATATTTGAAAACTATGCCTGAGCTGTATTTCATTTCAGAGCTTTATCTCCCTTTCTTCTAAAAATTACTGTAAAGAACATAAATTCCTTTTGTTCTTTTGAAAGACAACATCAACCCACTCAAAAGACATTCAGCAAAACGCATCAAGTTCAAGAAAACACAATAAGTTTGAGCAGTAATTCGTAAACTCGCCCGTTTATCATGAACGTTGTAATAGCCTCCTGCCCACACTAGGATAGTTTATTACTCTTGAGAATCATAATAAATCCATCGAATTTCAAGTTTCGCCCCAAGATAAGTAGCATTCATTGCTTTTATTTATATTTGTGGTCGATTTTCTATATAAGGTAAGCAATTTAAGTCACTTCATTGGTTAAGTGCCTTTGTAGCATTGCTTTGGCAGGTCGAATAGTGGAATTGAGATTAGCTTTCAACCAATCAGCTGTTGTGGGTGTTAGATTGTTATTGGGTTTTTGTAGTTTATCTTCAGAATTGACAGTAGCATTAACGTGTATATTGACTGTGTTAGCATGATAATTATTCCCAAGTTCATTTGTTTCTGAGATTTGTTCTTTTAGATGACTGTCCTCTATCGATTTTTTACATAATCAGCATAATCATAGCCTTTCCTGCTGGAGCACAGGTCACCTGTCTGTGAGGAGTGAGCCACCATCTACTAATTGGTGCCAGTGTGGCTTGGTGGATGTTACACGTCTTCGAATTTTCGGTGTTTTTATTTACTGTTTCGAGAGCAGCAATAAAGAATACAAAGTGCCTGTCTAAATCCTTAATGTGTAATTGTTCACTTTTACAAAGATTTGAGTAAGATGATCTCAAATCAATGAATTTTATATTCGTACAAAAACATAGGTTGCCGTACCATTCCTTTTAACAGCGGATCAGTGGATCTAACGGTAACATTACGTGTTAGGTCCCAAGGTCGATTCCAAGCAATTGCAATTATTACGGTATTGACTACTCCACTTATTTTTGCTTTAATTCAATGTTTGGTTGATAAAGGCGTAAAGGTAACTGTTTAAAGTACTGTTATCGATAGGAAATAAATCAAAGTGACCATTGATATCGAAGCTGTGATGTAAATGAGTCTTCACATACTCAGAGGCCAAGTTATGCTGGAGAATTTTTGAATGTAGGCATTGTCAGAATTAAATGCTTAACATTGTATAACACTGACAATAGTACAGGAAGCTAAAACTGTTCGCAGTATAATAGATGATGTATAACAACCTGTTATGCCTAATATTTATGAATTTTATGATCTATTGAAAACTTACTATTGTATGTTATAAAGTTTAAAGACTCTAAATGAAAGAAAGGAACACTCTATCAGAGTGTCAGTCTGTCTCTTTTTATGCTTCAGATTTCAATTAATTTGGCATAAAGAGAGATCATGACTCATAACCTAGGTTTAAACTATAATGGACTTTTTATCCTACTAGCACGTCCCTGTTTGATAATTTCAGACCTCTACACAAGCAAAGCTGTGGGAAAATCCTAGTACATTCTAACGTCGACAAAACCGTTAAGCCCACGTCATAAAAAAACTAAACACTCAGAGTGTACCGTTTCCCATGGGACATTCAACGTCTGTATTTTAAAGCCTTAGTGTAATCCAGATCGTTTCGGGTTAACATGAATGGGTAAATCTGGAGGTTGAACAAGACTATCTATGTTATGTAGTAGTATTATTTAACTCGACAAATATATGTATGCACCAGTGAACCAGCGCTTATAAAACCATCCCCCGTAGCGAGACCACTGTTGACAAGAATTTCTTTGACGGAAGAATCGACAAAATGACAGATAGTGCAAAAAATCTGTCATTGTGTCGGCACAATCTGTCATTTTATCGATTCTTCCGTCAAAGAAATTCTTGTCAACGGTGGTCACGCTACGGGGGCATGTACTCGAAAATACACTGGTAGATTGATAGACAATCGCATGACGGTCTTATCTTTAAGGAGTGGCTTAATATTAAATTTTAGTTTTTCAAGATTAAAGTAAAACCACAGAAATTGGTATCACTGCGGCTAGAGACGGAACGGACAAACAAACGATAAAAGTGTCACTTTGTAACCATTTTACGAATCGTAATTCGTATAAATATTATCTTAATATGATTCTGCTAAAGGCGCCATTTTTACCCCTCTTGTAGCTGTCAGTTGCTAAACGTCATTTTTGTCGTATTGCGAATTTAAGAGAAAACGGAGGCACGCATGGTTCAATGGAAAGCGTTGACAAGGCGGTGACTATGACAGCAACCACCAAGACATTTCTGTGCTCTGTGGTTAAGACCAACGACTCTGACATCGCATCATCTGCCTAGCCTGTTCTGAACTATGTTGGGGTCGGCTTCCAGTCTAACCGGATGCAATCAATACCAGTATTTTACATGGAGCGACTGCCTTTATGACCTCCACAGTTAGTACTAGGTAATACGATACCCCTAAGCAAGACTGGTTTTTAGACTTTCGGGCCACTCACTTCCTGTAACATCTGTCAAAGATCTACAATTGACAGCCGGGACCAACGGCTTAACGTGCTTTCCGAGGCACGAAGGAAACTCGGTATGTAATGGGTGGTATTCGTCACACATCTACGGGTGTGGCTTTACCTGAAGATGGACCAAAGCGGCTGTTATTATTTAGCCACGAGCTCCTCCAACGACACTTACATCTGTTGTATCTAAAGTTACTCTAAGATATCCCTCCAGTACTACTCTGTCTATTTACCTAACATCTCTCCATGTTGACCGACAAAAGAGCAATAGGACGTTCTAATAGGCGTTTCCGTTACTCTAATAATAATGTAAACGAAAAATCTTCTGTAAGACCGATTTTAAGATGGTTTTTTTGTGGTGTTAAAATAAGCAAATTGAAGTACCATTTGGAGTGGTATGCAAGTAATTGATTTTTGTTTCAACTTCCGGGATGGTTGTGGTGTAATGGACGGTTTTGTTTCGACATTTCAAGTAGACACCGAACTCACGGAACAACTTGAAGTTATCTATGTATTCAAAAAAAATAAAATTGAAGTGTCTGTTTGTTATTTCAAAATAACAGATTTTTACTGAATGCATATGAAAGTATATACGACACTTATAATAAAAAAAAACATTTATTTTCTTTGCCGTCTGCCGGTTGTTTGTCCCGGCTAATCTTCGAAATGACTGGATTTGACGGGAGTTTTACTGACAGTTAGCTGATGTTATAAAGAGTAACTTTGCTATTTGTATTTTTGATACGGGATTACGGTTCCATGCAAAAAAAATAATACCCTTGGAAATTGTTGACGACATCTGATTCGATCGTTATATTAATATTCGATACGTTTTCCATTGAGTACTAATAGTAATATCATAGAATTGCTTTTTCAAGAAAAATAAGTAATTCTATGACATCACTTTTAACAAACAGAATGAAGAGTTTTAAACATAGATACACAAGGTGCAAGATAAGTTCCGAAATACTACTCCAAAAATGGTTCGGCCCTATCACATGAGACTAACTGGCGAAATTTTTTGTATATCCACTATCACGTACACCGCTGCTTAACCCTTCAAAGATTCCAGGCGAGATGATAATTATGTTATTATAAAAAAATGACTTCAAACGTGCTCACAAACAGAACGCTACAAGTAAATCCTCTGACTTTTTCATGAGAAAGTAAGTAAAATATGAAGGATGCCTTATCTTTCGAGTACCACCCAAGTAGACAAGCATTTAAAAAATAAACGTAGATAAATGAGTCACTTTGGCATTCCTACATGATGACTTGGCTCTTTAGTATTGTAGGCATTTTAACCATTTCTTCGTCAGAACGACAATTTTGAAATAGCTTTTACAATGAATATTTTGGCAACAATCACATCAACAATTATTTAATGAGGAGGGATGAAACGCATGTGACTAAAAGAGTGATGGACATGAATGTTGATGGATGAAGAGGGAGAGGATGGCCAAAGAAAAGATGGATGGATTGTGTGAAGAATTATATGATTTCTTCGTCAGAATGACAATTTTGAAATAGATTTTACAATGAATATTTTGGCAACAATCACATCAATAATTATTTAATGAGGAGGGATGAAACGCTTGTAACTAAAAGAGTGATGGACATGAATGTTGATGGATGGAGAGGGAGAGGATGGCCAAAGAAGATGGATGGATTGTGTGAGGAATGATATGAAAGAGAAAGGAGTAAATGATGCCGTGACGTCTGACAGGGGAGAATGGAAGAAGAAAACATTTTGAGCCCACCCCAAAGCCCCAAACAGAATGGGACAATGGCAGGAAGATGATGATGATGAATTACATTAAAAATTTGTTTTACCTTCAAATATATTGAGGAGTCATATCGAGGAATGTTCTGGAACCGAAAATTCGAAGTTATTTGTGAAATTGTGAAACCTTCTAACCCCGGGACTATGGTTAACTCCCTCTCTTATAGAGACGATGCCTGTGTCCCAGCAGTGGGGACATAGCTTACTATAGTGGTTTTATCATCAGCAACTTGGTCTATTGCTTCTTCTAATTCATTAATATCTTCTAATTCCAGACCTTTATTAATTATGGTACCAGTATGTGATGCCGCAATCAAATTTTTCATCCCTCCTACAAAATTATCAACTCGATCAACTTTATACTACCTCCAGGCTACAAACTACTCAAGCTAATAGAAATTTAAAGTTAACCGGCAAATCATGAAATTACTTATTACTACGTGCCGGTTAAACTTCAATAGAAATAATTGAAGTAGAACCTACATCTTAAGAAACAAACAATGTAATTGGAATCGGTCCTATTTATAGTCGCGTAGGGTAGAAGGTACTGTTGTTGTCTCTAGTCACTGAAATAGTAATAATGCCGATTGTAACGCCCCCTCAGCATGTTAACGCGGGCCAATGTCTGAGAATTACATCCATCGTTCCACTTGTACACGAGAGCTTAGGAAGTAGTTTCGTCACTTGCGTGGGAATAGACGTGATTGTGCCAGTATTAGGAATAGGTGTGTGATAGTATTGTTCTAGATTAGTTGATTTAATTATACAATAGTTACTTATTCGTAACGAAACGATTAAAATAGCTTATATTAGGGTAAAAAGATTGATGAATATGGTGGTGAGGCTGAGTCTAAACGATGGATGGCCTGTGAAAGTTGAAAGGAAGTGACTAGTGAAATTACGTGAAATAGAGAACTATGGATGAAAAGAAGATGTTGTGTCAACCGCAAATAGTGTGGGTTAAGGGCAGGAGATTGATAATGATGGCTGAGTCTAGTCCATCGATGAATCATCGTACTCATGAAAGATTTTTTCATCATTCTCTTCAAAGTTAAGTAGGTAATATTGGGATTAAAAAAGAACAACTTCATTTAACATTATATCAAGCCGGACTACATCCCAATCAAAAAGAACGGTTTCCAATTAACCCAGTTCGATAAAATTGCAAAAAACGCGTGAATCCCAATACTCTTCTTCTACATTAAACAATGCTAATGGAACTGCGAATATTTCACCATTATCACGGAGAACAATTGGTACGTCCACCCTACATGTATACGAATGTAATAACATTATCCATCGTATGTTCGTGATCGGTTAATTAGCTTCCTCTTATGAAGATTTGTTGTCTGTATATACGTAGTTTTCATTATGTAGACACCAGATACCCCAACTGTATCAAAACAGACGAATTCCAACTGTATCTGCCCCTAACAAAAGTTCAGAACACCTCGCGATGTGAGACATCAGAGCTTGAAAAGTTCAGTGCATGCGAATTTGGACTGTATGTGAAAGGTGATAGGTTTGAAATTAATATTTAGTGGAGTCTCGTAAACAAATAAATTAGCGCCTGTATTTGACTAATCCAATTTAGTGAATAACAAGTAAAATGATAACAGATAACGGTAGTTTTGTTAGATAACGAGATACGGTGAAATAGAAAGTAATATTTGGAATAGGCACGTCTCATTCATAAATGATTTACGTACTTACTTAGATATTTGGGAATCCAATGATAAATTTTGTGTATAGCTACAGAACTCGGGGATTGATCAAATGCAGGCTTTGAAAGCTTGCCACACTTAGGTTAGTATAAGAATTGCTTTAAACACAAGATTAGTTTCTCTAAAACGCTTATTATATTGACGATCGATATATATATTTTTTAAATATTGAAAAAAATTCAAAAGCAGATGAACAGCTGTAACTAAATAACCTTTTATTTAGAACTAGCTTATGCACGATAATTATTGTACCAAGTCCCACGGGATCATGCTACCGGGATGAAAAGTATCCTATGTGTTATCCATGTTATAAACTATCTGTGTAAAAATGTGTGCTAAAATTCATCCAAATCCGTTCAGTAATTTTTGCGTGAAAGAGTAACAAACATCCATCCATCCATCCTCACAAACTTTCGCATTAGTAGGATTAATAAATAAAACAGCGAAATAACTAAAGACGAAAATCTACAGCAGTATTTATAACCTAACAAACAGGACAATCCTTTTAAATAAACTCCAACAAAAACACTTAAAACTCAAAAAAAAAACTTTCACTAAATCACACAAAAATCTCAAAAGCAAAGGAAGCCGGCCATCTTGGTGGTCCTTTAACAAAAAACGCCTGTATTTTCTCAGCGTAACCCGCACCGTGTAGATAGTTAGCACTAGCTTAGCCGAGCCAGTTGAGGGTAGGTAGAACAGCGCCGGCCATTAGCCCGACTTACGTTAGTGCAAACATGTTGGTCAATATGATCATGGTGTGCGTTTCCATTGGGTGTGACGATAATCTGCCGTTAATCTTGGGTCAGTTTTCGGAATTTATATTTGCAATAAATTATATTACTATTATATAATATGATTATATTAATATAAAAAAAAAAATATTTCAAGTATTTTTTTGCACAGGCATAGTCGAAATAAAGTAAGTCTAGTTGCTCAAAAAATCATAAAATTACGAATCCGTTCAATTAGACAATTTATATGGTTTTCTTCTTAAGCGATTTTCAATAGAATTTAGAGGATTTATTCCAGAACATTTATGTATTAATATTCAACTAAGATAATATGTTTCGCTACGTTATAATTAAGAAGGGGTGGGTCGCAAATGGAAGTCGAGAGATTATGTCTAGTAAAATTAGATTCATTTAGGAAATCAAAAACCTACATTTTAAAAACAAAAAGTTTATTAAATTTACCCTAAACGATATGAGACAATTTGATCCTTAAAATTACTGATCAGTCACGACATAAACTCATCCGTCATTTCCACAGTGGAAACGCACTAAGAGGCTAAAACGTCGGCGTGTGTGATTCCTTGGTCTGTTAACGCTGTGTTAATAGTAGTTATTGATGTTTAGTGCGTTTTGTTGCCTCGCTTGCCTTGTTCAGAAAGATTATGGCCGCTCACTTACGTTCTTGCCAGATTGGACGCCTTCTCTTGCTTCGGATAGTGTGGGCTACCTTTATAAGTGGTTCTTGCTAGACGACACATAGATAGATTTAAGATGATTTGAAGAACAAATAATTTCCAAAGTTCTGAAGGGACTTGCTGCCGGCTCTCATGAGGAAAGGAGGATTGAGTTTATTTATGTAGTAAGTATATAAAGCGACGAAATTTTTAAAATGTACTAATATTGGATAACTAGCTTGTGCCTGCGGATTCGCCCGCGTGGAGTTCGGTAATTGTCCCATGGGATCGTACTACCGGGATAAAAAGTATCCAATGTGTTAATCCAGATTCCAAACTATCGGTGTGCCAAATTTCATCCAAATCCAGTGAGTAGTTTTTGCGTGAAAGAGTCACAAACATCCAGACATCCATACATTCTCACAAACTTTCACATTTATAATAATATATATAAGTAGGATAATAATATTATACAGGACTTCCTGATGCATAATTTACCAGTAAAATACCAATAAACGATTTTGACACCGGCATTGTCTCAATTTGAATGCTCCCAAATCACCATTGAACATGATCAATAGACAGTGTAATGAACCGCAAAATTACCCTGATCCACATTCCACAGAAAACAAAGAATCAAAAACACAACACATAAAAATATACCATCAGAAAACCCTACTTATCATAAACAGGTTCATACAGAGAATAACCTCGTAACCTAATTTCCGTCACCCCGAACTCCGAATGAGAAGAGCATTCCTATTGTAGCCAGTGTTCCAAGTACGTATCTGTTACTGGCAAGCATTTGCCAAAATACTCTTGCCAAGGTTGGGCATTCGTTACGAACCTAACATACCCCCTTAAAGGGGGGTTGGCAACAATTCGATGCGCATATTGAGTTCCCCGTTCTGTTTGAGGGCAGGGGCGTTCGCCAAATATATTGGTATCTCTCCAGTTTTTATATTTTGTTGGAAACTGTTTTATTTATCGCGGGGAGCATTGTTCGTGACGCGAAGATGTTGTGTTTAAAGGTAAGTTATTGTTCATTCGTGTGTGAGGAGTTTTTTTTTCTCGTTTTGGAGGAAAATGTTGCTGATTTGTTTGTTACTGATATTTGAGTGGTGTACTTTTTGAGATTTTCAATTTTTTCCTTTATTATTCCTTATTTTTTTTTTCTTTTTATATTTGTTGGAATGTTAAATATATATTATTGTTTTTTTTTTCATATTTATAATCCATATTATAGGAAGAAATACCGCTCTTGGTTTTGGATAACGTCCTCTTTTTGGAAGTCGGTTAAAAAGCGTCTGCAGCACGGTCTTTGACATAATTATCATGTTCTTTGTAAGAACAAGTTTCGTCAATAAAACTGAACGCGGCATCTAACTGCGTTCAATTCGTTGAGCTATCGGCGTCAATATTTCATGACAACATTAACAGCCCTTGAACACGTTTTAGATGTGCTGATAATCTGGAGTTTCGTTGGTAAAATTCGCCCAAATAAAAGTTCTCTATCCTGTCGCAAACTAAGCAATAATGACTAAGACAAAGAAAGATCTTTATTACGAAACTTTCAGTCTTATTTCTAACTAAAAATACCAGAGTAAATACAAAGGTATTTCATGAAGCATTTCTACCATCATTATTATCCATTATTGCGTTCTGAAACATTCCTGAACACATCAAAGTGAAGCTCTTTTAAAGCCGGTCGCTTATTGGCCGACAAATCTTTTACTTTTTTTTTTCTGAACAACTTACTTTGCTTTGACTAAAGACGAGAAAAACATTTTTGTTTAAACTTTTATTTTATTCCTAGTTTTTTTTATTTATAACAGTTTTTTACAGCTTAAACTTTTAGCTGTTCGTTGTTTATAACGGTTATTAGAATTTGGAACTTTACACGGTGGTCAATCTGATATTTTAATGTAGACAAAAATCAAAAAAAAAAAGTTGTGTTATTTTGTCTAAACATTCGACTGCATAGTGGCAGTATATTTTCGTTTACTTAGTAGCATAGTTACTGAAGTACTATTTGTTTTTTTATCACAGAAGTAGTTTTTTTATTTTTCTTTCCTTTCTCAAACTAAAATCTTGTATTTGACGTCACGTCACGAAGCTGGGCGTTCGTGCATATCTTTGCCAAGCTTCCGATATTTTCTACTTCAACGCCACCGACAGATTCTAAGGAAACTATTTATGTGTAGTAAATACGGCTCTATTAACGTTGTTTATTAAGACGTGAAGTAGTGAATTTAACTAAGTAGAACAGTTTTCCGTGCGTGCGATTGTGCGTGGGTTGAGAATTCAATGGTGTTGTTTTAATTAATTGTAGAGTTAGAGTGTTATTTAATCGTTTGCTTTTATTGATTCATTTATAAACTGAATTTTATTTATATTTTGTTTTCTTTTGAAATATTTAAATAATCTAGAATAGTTTTTCTTGAATAGATCCAAAATGTTTCTCTGTGTTATAAAATTTTTTGCCAAAAGCTAAAAAAAAGTGTTTTATAAAAAAAAATCTTGAACATTTTTCCTTTCTTTTTACTATTTGATGGCTGCATGCCAAATAATAAATAAACTCTTTTCTATTCAGGTTCCTAGCACTTAAACAAACTAATATCAATCTACATTTTCCTACAAGGAAGTCACGTTACCGTCGGACAGACCTCACGAGTTGAAGACACGCCAGCAGCGGTGTACCGCTGCAGCGCTTGAGTAGCTGACAGTCTAAAAACTGAAGCGGCTTAATTAAGACCTCGACGACGCCAATTTATAACGAATAGACGTACGTGATTTAGAGGTTACGAGTACGACTTTAAATGGAACGGGATTTCTTGTATTTATTTTGTAGATGTCACTTAGTTTTGTTGGATGTGAATAGAAAATCTATTTATTTCGTAGGAATTTTACACAATGGACGGATTAAATTTGGGAGAGAGGGTAGGAGGGCACTTGCCCAGCAACACGATAAAGTTTTTGGAGTGTTACTAAGTGGCAAAAGTTTCTCTTGACACTGAACTTCCACTCCATTGAATGGTTATTGTATCTAATATAAACAACGAGTAAAAAATTCAAGCAAAAAGAAATATATATTTTTTCTTTTTTATCACTCCATAGCATACAAGAAAGTTGCTTCCCGCTATCTGTCCCTATGTATGCTTAGATCTTTAAAGCTAAGCAACGGATTTTAATGCGGTTTTTTTAATAGATAGAGTCATTTAAGAGAAAGGTTTGTATGTATATATTGCACCCGTGCGAAGCCGGGGCGGATCGCTAGTTTGAAACAAATGGTTATCCGATAAAATGAAAAACATCGCACAGTGGGTCATCGTAAGATTTGAAACAATTTTACATTAAATCAAAGTAAAGTTACACATTAATCCCAACCCAAAAGTGTCATCTAACGAGGCACTTCCCATCCAAATACGTAGATGGATAGACCCCTTAAGCCATGGCGTGCGTGCAATGCCACTCTAAAAACTGATGTGACTTAATTAAAGACTGAACGTCGCCAATTTACAAGGAATCCCGCGCGTGATCGCAGACTTGAGAAGCTATTCGATGCCGCAATAATAATAAGATACGATCCAGCTACTGTTCCATTTAGTACATTTGTTACACTGTATATAAAACGATTTGATGATTGTTGAAACTGAGAACTGGGAGCCTTCCACTGACTATTATAACAGTATTGTTTTAATCTTAGTACAGTGCAGGAAAGAGATGGAGCTAGATGTTCTACATAGCTCCATTTCTTCCACACATTAAAATAAGATTGAAGTAATACTGCTAAGAGGTGATGGCACAGTGTCTATGGACACAGACAATGTGACAGTTTGACAGCGATAAATATGATGGAAATATCAAAAATTTATTAGATTCACCTTAACTTTTGGGTAACTGACAATACTGCTGAAAATAATAGTTAAAAGCGATTGCTAATTTAATTTTTAATTAGCTATTAATTATGTTGACAGAAAAATAATTAACTAACTGAAACAAGTAGTTTTATAACAATGAAAGGAAACTCTTACACAATGAAATTCCATTTCCATTTGACAAGCCGCAAAGCTATAATTTAAACTCACAAAATAAACACATTAATTACAGTAACAGGGTTTTAAGACAGTACAAATTAACATATTTCCCTGCCAAATACAAAGTAAAGTAATATGCAAATAAGATATTACTATGCAACGTATGGTAAGTATGCCTTTGAAACTTCTACGCCAGTTGTCATAATTGCACGTTCATACGTGAGTTCGATTCGAGTGGCGTTTCCGAAATTCCAAATTCTCGAACGTGAATGCATTTTCGGGATTGGCTCGCATTTTCCTGATTAGTTTTCGTGAAGCTATTGTAGGTGTTGATTACTGATAAAAGTGTAAAGTTATTTGGTTTTACTGGAAAAATAGCAGGGCTTTAGAAATAATAAAGATAAAAAATCTAAACATTTTTATGTACATTTAAATCACATTTTTGTCAACTAAAACCATAAAACCAAACTCGCATATCCCACAAAATTGTTAAAAAAAACATTCCACTCAACATATTTTCGTTAAAAACTCCATAAAAAATGCCACACTCCACTAGCCGAAATAACTACATGCAAATTCACTTTACCTATCTAAATATTGCCGGTTCTACACATTCGTTGCCCCGGCACTAGTATTTATGTTGTCAATAAAACTCGGCGAGTCGCCGGGGAGTCCTGAGATATAAACATGAATGAAAATAGTCTAGCTCTGTTTTTGTCCAGCATCATTCTCGCTTGGCGCACTGTGCAAGTTTGAAGTGGTGTAACCTCTGTATGTCTGAAAGTTCGAATGTGGTTCATTGTCTGTGTTTTGCCTAGGTAGGTTAAATTGGGATATCCGGTATTTACCTGCTGAATTCACTGGCCCGAGAGGAAAATTGTAATTTTTGGAACTACACTGAATTATGTTTTCAGTACAAAGTTTTAATGTTTGCTTTAGCTACAATGCACTGCCGGGGGTGCCTATTCTAAAATCATACTATTATGTTTATACCCCCGATTTTAGGCTGGGGTCAGGACTTCTGCCCGGTCGATGGCAATATGCTCGTCCCCTATCATAAAGGAGTTAAACATTACTGGCGCAATGTTAATACCCATAAATAAACCGCTGCCTAAACTTTCAGAGATTACAGGTGTGATGCTAAGTCATTTTCCAAATATCAACTGAAAAAAAAAACAACGTTTAATACAAGTATTGTAATTATTAGAATAGCGACCAAACCAATCGACTAAGGCTATCATAACAGCCCATCCTCTTCAATTAAAGGTGGATGGGCTTCTCATAGAACATTTTAGAGATGACACAAAGCCGATACACTCTTAGTTCATCGTTTATTATTACAAAGCAGAATCAATTATCATACCTATTCGTTCGGATCGGTTCGATCGGTTATATAATTGCAGAAAATAAGCACATTTTACAGGATAACAATATAATATGCATCTTAAAGCTATTTGGTCTAGATCTGTAATCGTAAGCACATAAGTCGTGTAAGTACATATTTTGTCATTGCTATTACAGTCGCACACCCATCAAACTACAAGTACAAGAAAGAGACGAAAATAATTGTCATAAACAAAGCAGAAACGTTAAATAACTTTTGCAGATCTTATCAATCATAGAAAAGAGTTGTAGACACCTTTGTGATCAGAACCTAATATCTATTAAAAACACTCATATACATTCAAAATTTTAAACACAGTGTGCTAAAATTTGAAACAAGTAGACAAAAATAAAAACAACACATCACAAAACTACGCAACAATTTTACTAGCATACCAACGTTTCTATTGTACAGATAGCAACAAAATTTATTGTACGGTGTACAAATAAACTGCGAATATGTTAACAAGGTATGAAACAAACGTTGCAAAAACAAGACTCAAGCGTTCATATTTATAGAGAATGAAATTGGCGCCCGGAGCCCTATTTTAGCAACAGCCCTTTAATTTATCGTTGACTTCGTAGTCCTGTAAGTAAAATTGGTTGCACATTTTAATACCCGTAATTGGTATTGGATGAGCGGTTCTGGATTGATGGTTTTTTTTTCAGACTGTACAAAAAGTTAATGATTTATTTGAGTACTGGTTTTTTGCTTTTAAGTGTGTATTTAGAGGTTTTTTGTTTGGATAATGGTTTACTTAGGTATTCTACTTTAAAAAGATATATTTGGTTTTGATGGTTTCTTTGGAAAAAAACTACGTAATTTTTCTAAAAATATTTTGATCATCCATGATTTAATCTTTTTCTGGCTTGGTGTTAATGTTCGTGTTTTGTATGTTTTATAAATAATTTGCAAAGTTGTCTTTTTAAGAAAAGATCAGCTTTCCAGTCTGTTATCCTATTACTATCATACTTATCAAATAAAAACAGAAACTCTTCCATTTTTATACACAAACGAATAAATAAGCTTTCTACTTTTCTCTATATTCGTAGAATCTTGTATATCTATCCTTCTTTAAATATTCTTAGAATCTTGTCAAAGCGTTCCCTCCCTCCTAAATATAAAAACGCCTAGCATCCACCTTTTACTATATCTCTCCATTTATAAACAATTCAAGCCAACATCAACAATATTCAATAATGGTAATGATTCTAAAAAGCCCTAAATTATGGCATTTTATGCGTAAATGTACTAAATAACACGGCCATAATCGGCGTATTCCCGCCCACATTGCAGGACAAATCATTCGTTCAATCGTTTATTTTAGAACTCAAGACAGTATGACACAGTGTAATGAAATAAAAGACAATACAGGCCTTTGATGCTAGAAAATGAACAAAAAGCGTGACGAACGCTTTTGTGAGAGCTTGCATTAATATGTTTGACAATTATAGGTGCATAGTGGTGTTTTAGTCTGACATGAAGGACAAAGTTTTGAAAGTGTTTTTTTTTTTCAATGTGATTTCATTATGCCATTTATGCACACGCACAAATAAATACAGACTGAAGAAGGGAACAGAACAACACGTACAAAGGTTATTTTTATTATCAAATGAGATATTGAATCCGCGTTTTTAAATAAAAATCTGACACAAAAAGCAGATCAGACTTGTTCAAAATACATTTCCGTTAATTAATTATGCAGTTCATTATTTATTAATATTCCCTCAGATTAAATTATAAAAGAGCTAACTATGAGAACACACGATAATCCAATTGAACGCATAAATTATACATTTGGTAAATTAAATACCAATATTAATATTTCACTTCGAAGGAAATAATGCATAAAAGTTTCTCTGCAAAATTATTCCTCAACGGTAATTTATATCACGAAATTGGGTTAATTAGATACACAGGTGATGTGTATTTATTAATTTGTAAATTTTAATTAATGCTCGTTAAGCACGGTACGCGTAAGATGTATAAAAGATCACTCGAGCCCGTGTTTTGGACGAAATTACCGAAATTTTACTTCAGGTCTTAATGATAAATTTAAATTATGATCTTATTTTGTCATAAGGACGAAGTTAGGCAATATGACAAGCATATAAAAAAGAAAAAGGTGTTAGGAAATTTGGTTTCACAATTTAATTTTCCTAAAGATACTGTTGTTGTAGTCAGAGTCCTAAAAAATAAAGTAATCTAACAAGTCATCCTCATTTTAATCAAGTTTTTATCATATCTAGGTTTTGTTATACCCACTGAGCTGTGAAGTTTAACAAAAAATTTAGGATCTACAAACTAAAACACTGCTGATTTAAGATCTAGGAGATTCGAGCATTATATTTTTTGTCCAGATTTGATCGAGTTGAACCACTGGGCCTTTAAGTGCTACCAAAAAAACTAGATCGTGATATAAAATTCGGTAGGAACTCGAAAGCACGCGCTAAAACCAACTAAAAAAATGGAAATGAAAACAGAGTTTTTGTTCGTGAGAAATATCAACATGGGATTGACAAAAACTAGCATTTTGAAGTTCAAAGTCCGTTCTCGATTACGTCGTCAAGCACATCGCCTGTTAACTCGGTCACAGATTTTCTACGCACGTACGTTCCTGATCGAGTTCGTGATTTTGTTGAGAAAAAAAAAGTGAGATTAGGGACAATAGTAGCCACTATTTGTGTTCTGATTTTCACGGCTTGATTGTATTTCGTTGGTGTGAGATGACTTATTTTGTGTATATTCGTGTTGTCTCGTGCGAGATATAAAAAATATTCATCACGGTGTTTTTTACAGGCCAGTAGTCCAATGTTTGTTTAGACCAGCAAAGACGAATTTGGCACACAGCAAAAAAGGCCTATAAATGACATTACAGTCACCAGATTTATGAGAACTGTACAAAAATGTTGCGCACCAATTTAATCCATAATTCTGCTTTTTCTTCCAAGGACCACAGTGCAAACAGCATAATTCATTAAAAAAACTTTTGCGCGTAATCCAAACAAAGACATTTTAAATAATCGTTTCCCAAAGATAATACGTTTACTGAATACACATTTGGATATAAAAACAGATGATTGTCCCTTCATTACGACGGTAATAATTCACACCAACGCGAAAAGTTTTGGACACAAAATTGAAAAAGAGATCGCGCTTGTGGTCTAAGTTGTAAGAATTGAGAAGTAAACGCTTTAACTTTGAAGTAAACAATGAAATAAAACAAGATGAGGTTTACACTGTTTATATTGCTTATATTAATGGAGCAATAAATTAGTTTTAGCAGAACACTAAATTTATTTGTTAGAAGAACTGAAACAATAAATAAATTGGAAGACTATTCTTCCGTTATTAGTATCCAGAAACGAGAAACAATATAAATAATTCATCATCATATCACCCACTGAATCACCCAATGCTGGGCATAGAGGCCTCCCCTTATTTCTGCCACCCTTCCCGGTTCTGTGCATCCCTCATCCAGGTATTTCCCGCGACTTTGACGATATCTTCGACCCAACGAGCTTTAGGACGGCCTTGGTCGCTTTGGCCTAACTTTGACCACCACTCGGTCAAAGCCTTGCTTCATCGGCCATCCCAAAATAATTTTAAAGCCTTTACGAATTACGACAGTGGAAGCCACTACCTATGGCTAAAAATATAGTCTAAATTGTTAATTCTGCAATAAAACCAGTTCTTTGCCCGTATAAAATCAACCGTCGCTTGTAACTTGGGCCACACTTGCGTCGAGGTAAAGTTTTTACCCCAAAACATGCCTACAGATTTCCCAGTTTAAATCGCTGGTCGGTTATGCGGCAAAAACAAGTCGCTTGAATAGCTCGTAAATTTCGGCAGGGGGCGCTTTCGGCTTTTTCTTGGACTTCAAAATCGAATTTACTGGTGGAGTATGGAAAACGATATTGAGGGGAAAGTTGGGTTTGTGGGATAGTTGAAGCTGTACTATTACTTGCTATGTACATTATTAAGCAAGAGTTTTTATCTAAATAAGCTTATTGTATCATAGCATAGAAAATTATGTTTATAAAACCTATATTCAATTGCACTTGCACCACAAATCAGTAGAAACGTTTAACATTATAAAACCGGCTTCAAAAACACAAAAAAAATAAAAATAACTTTAGCTTCAGAAGTAGGTGACTTTTGTTTGTTCATCAGTTTTATTGTCACGCCGCGCCGACCCAAAGTAACATGGGACAAGAAATAAAGATGATGATGATGATGATTCAAAGTAAGAAAAACAGTTTGCTTAGACTTGTTTAATTTCTCTACAGCATTTTATTATTTTTGCGATGAAGTGTTTATATTGCATAACACAATCCAGGTCACGTATAAGTTTATTATAATGAAGTAGGTATACAATCTCAGACAAAATAGGTTTCTGGCCTAGCCTACAGCTAAACGTTTCCATGGAGACAATAACTAACAGTCCCAATCTACACGGCACTAACATACATAACTACCTAACGGCACACATTGTCCGATTTCAAGCCATAAACACCGTATTGTTTGTTCAGACTATCTACACACGCGTGCGCCGAACGGAAATATGCATGATTTGCGACCCACTGTTCTGTCCAACGATGTATCTGGCGTCAAATTACCCTGTAAACAGGACTTTTAGTGTCGAATGCCCCCAGGTATGTTTTGTCTTAAGTTGATGTCATCGGCCTCTTTTCGACGAAAGAGATCGAAAAGTCTGGAATTGAATTGTCAGGAGAATTCAAATTGAAGCCGAAACAAAAGTAGTTTCATAAATCATTTTTTCTAGTCTCTCGAAAAAAAAACATGAATTTGAGTCTTGAAGACAACAGCTATATGATAAATATAAAGAAGCTTAGCAAATAATATTATAGGTCTAAAGAATTGCTGTATTCCAAGAATGCCACTGGACATTTACTTGACAAAAAAGTATTCCAATTTTTTTAGCACGGTTTTATTAGGTATGTAAAAGAATCTTAGAAGTTATATTTGACCCACTTCCCGTTTCCCGATTGAGCTGAAATTTTGCATACATGTTTAGTTTGGATGACAATGCATGGTGAGCTAAGTGAAGTAATATTTTTTATGCATTCCCATGATATTGGTAACAAATGAAAGGCTTTGCTGAGAAGAAAACGAGACAAAGAATCACGTCACTCTAAACCCTGGTTTTAAGTTTTTTTGTTTTAACTTCAATATTTTATTAATATTTCGTATACTTACCAACTTACGCTACTGAAAACTCAAATATCAAAATCTGATGTGAGTTGACTCGCGAACAGTATCCAGTTTGATGAGCGAGAGATTAATTAAATTAATTAATTTCGCCATGATGAATACTTGGTGTTCATATTCGCTTTCCGGTAGTTTGACTGACAGGCAATTTACAGCTACCTATCACGACACCACGTTGATTTTCGAGAGTTACTTTACGACCTATGGTTAATGGTAGGCAGCTGACACCAGTTGACGTGGATGTGGATTTATTTTGTTCCATTGTGATGTTACGCTAATCGATAAAATAAGAAATGAGTACATAAGAGGAAGTCTGTAAGTGGCACCGGTGACTGAAAAGTTGTGTGGTAATCGGTTGTCGTGGTATGGGCGTGTGTAAATGTCGTGAGGAAAGTTTTGAGTCTGAATGTGGATGGGTGTAACAGTAGAGGGAGACCAAAGACACCATGGATGGACTGTGTAAATGATGTGGATGATATGGCAAGAAAGGAGGTGTCTGATGAGATGACGAGTAATAGAGAAGTATGGAAGAAGAAGACATGCTGCGCCGACCCCAAATGAATTGCGATAAGGGCAAGAGAATGATGAAGTAAACTCAATGGGCTGAATTAAAATACTAACCACGAAGGTCCATCTATCATGGCATGGCTTTTTAAATTTGATTGTCGATAGTAGGCAGATGATACAAATTTATTTTGAGCGTATATAATAATGTTATCGCTTATTTTCCTTAAACAAATTTAATACGAACGAAATAATATATCGCCTTTCAAGGAAATAGAGCATGTAAAGCGATCACAGTACAGGTCAATATCACAAGCGTAAGACACATCTACTTAAAGAAAATATTGTTTCTAAGAAGAGTTTATCTTCCCAGTGGATTACAAGTACTACCCTCCTGAACGCTGCGGATTTCTTCAATATTACTCAGTTCCAAGAATGACGACGGAGGTCGTATGTTTTGATGAGATGTTGCCTATATGAGTTTTCCTAAGATGAAAATATCGGTTACCGTGACCATGAAAAAAATGAAACTGGAAGGCTGAAATGAGGTTGTAAGGATGGAGCAAAAAATTGGAAGTAAAAACTTGTTGAAAATGTTAAAAGAAAAGCGCGTTATGTTGTACATTTTGGGGTAAAATGATAAAGTTTTTTGCTACAGAAAGAAATCAAGGGTATTATGAAAAGTATATGGGATTAGTATCAGCCATACGTGTTGTCTTTGTGAGGTAGCGTTATTAGTCGGGAAAATCATAATTGACTTTTCATTTAGCAAGAACTTAATTTCATTCCTATCTCCTTATCCATACAGATCGATCTATATTCATATAACGTTGTGCCTTTATTCAATGGTAAATATATCGTGTCCCTTCCACCCAATTTTATGGAGCTATAATTAGTTCGCCATAAGAATCAAGTTTGCTTTTTAAACCCTCCAATTTGCACAAACGGCACTATAACTCACAAAGTCGCCAGCCACAACGTTACTATTACAAAGTTTCCGTCTTCACTCGCCAATAAAAGGAAGACGATACGTCGAAATTGCCACAAAAAACTACTTTATATAGTTAAATTGGAGTTGTCGTACCAATTCGAAGTTTTCGAACTCACTTTTGAGCTCGAAAAGGCTCCTATCAACATTCCTCATAGCCAGTTCAAAAATCCGAAGGCGTTAAACGCAAGTTTTTCAACCGAAATGTTTATAGGGATGTGGAAAGTCGTCGCGTGTAACTTATCGATAGCTGCACTAGACACTTTCTTTTTCTAAGTGATTTTTTGTTTCGTAAGCAAGCAGCCAGTCATCATCTTCCTGCTCTTGTCCCAATCTACTTGGGGTCGGCGCAACACGTTTTCTTCTTCTATTCTCCCCTGTCAGACATCACGGCATCATTTACTCCTTTCTCTTTCATATCATTCCTCACACAATCAATCCATCTTTTCGTTGGCCTTCCTCTCCCTGTAGCCTGTATGAATGACAGAAAAACTAACATCCAAATATCACCGTTACACCAAAGTAAATTGCAAAAATAGGCATCGTACCGAATTCTTCATCATAATATTTATTATCGATAACTGTACTCCGTCGACTTCTCCCACCCCTACGCTAAAGTATCGCAGATCGTAAATCTCCGTTTTTCCTCGTCGAGTGAGGGTCGACAAGGATTGTGCAGACCTCCAAGGAGTTAGAAGTCACACCTGGCACTCTCAAGCCAGAATTAATGGCAGAATGGTGCACTCCCAATTCCAGTTGAAATCTGCATTAGCAAAAGAATTATGGTGGAGCGATAAATCTAAGGAAAATTTAAATTTTTAAGTTATTAGTTCGCCCAGTGAGTTATGGTGGTAGAAACAAGTTGAGGAAAAAGATTTTGCTGTTTTGCGTTGTTTTTGAAAGTTCATTGAACTTTAGCACTGTTACAGAATTAACTTTGTGAAATATTATGATATGATTAGAAATGGGATGAATACTGAAACGAATAATATAAAGAAGTATGGAAAAAGATGATTATGCTGCTTATATAAATTTGGATAAGGGCAGTAAGTTGACGTCATAAACATTTTCAAGTGTAGTAACTTAAAGCATCACATAGCTAGATAATTTAGAGTTAAAATTATTTTAAATATTTATTGATTGTTACTGCAAATAAGAAAGAAGAGATTTAATTGGAATTTTAAATTTTTTAGGGTACCGTACCTCAAAAAGAAAAAGAAGGAACCCTTATAGGATCACTTTGTTGTTCGTCCGTCTGTCTGTCTGTCTGTCAAGACCCTTTATCTCAGAAACGAATAGCGGTATCAAGTTGAAATTTGTATCAAATACTCGGGTCTAGGGTCTCTTTCAGCTGTGAAAAAATCAAACTTGGAAGTCAACATGATCGAAAGATATGGTATATTTTCATATATTTTGCGATTTCACAAGGGAACCAAAACCTACCCGTTGTTTTCAAAAATACTGGCACACTACAATCCTCACCAACATAATCACACCCGTATAACGCGTTCATCATTTGTCTCCAACAACACATCAATCGAATTCGCAGTTATTCGAACGAATACAATTTATTTAGAGAAAAAAAAGCCTTTTCAAGGGATTTAAAACCTATAGGGTACTTTACGTTTTTTTTCAAAAATACTGGCACACTATAATCCTCACCAACCTAATCACACCCGTATAACGCGTTCATCATTTGTCTCCAACAACTCATCAATCGAATTCGCAGTTATTCGAACGAATACAATTTATTTAGAGAAAAAAAAGCCTTTTCAAGGGATTCAAAACTTGTAGGGTACTTCCCGTTGTTTTCAAAAATACTGGCACACTACAATCCTCACCAACCTAATCACACCCGTATAACGCGTTCATCATTTGTCTCCAACAACTCATCAATCGAATTCGCAGTTATTCGAACGAATACAATTTATTTAGAGAAAAAAAAGCCGTTTCAAGGGATTCAAAACTTGTAGGGTACTTCCCGTTGTTTTCAAAAATACTGGCACACTATAATCTTCACCAACCTAATCACACCCATATAACGCGTTCATCATTTGTCTCCAACAACTCATCAATCGAATTCGCAGTCATTCGAACGAATACAATTTAGAGAAAAAAAAGCCTTTGTCTCCGACACAAAGCAATTACTGTGTAATTTGTCACTGTTTCCATCCGCAGTTTGATTTCTTTAGCAGGGGATCAGATTGATTGATTAGCCATTTAGCCAATTTTAGCTTCCTCCTCTGTAGCACTGAACTAGCGTAAATGACTGTAAGATTAAGATTGGCTGTGTTCCCAGAGATATTTGGGTCGTGGCGTACTCTCGTTGGCTTTGCCAAGAAAAAATGTGTCATAGAATTACGGGCTATAAGACAATTTTAAACGGCAGAGGTTTAAGAAAAATTTTTTTTGTGATGGTATTTTTATAGCAACGTTTTAATTAATTACTGAGCCTGAGGTCCTGGGTACGATTTCCAAGTTGGTCAAAGTGTTATTAGATTTTGCCATCAGTAATTTCTCAGTAGCAGCCACGGAGTCTGGATTTGTGCCTGGTTGTTGGCAATAGGCTCACCTTCTATTACATGGGACTTAAATATAACTGGCAAAAGTTGGGTGTACTATTAGGAACACCGCCTAACCGTTCAGGGATTACAGGCGTGATGTTACGTTTTGTTATTTTTATCAGATGTGTTGGAAAATGTGTAAATAGATTTTATTTGTTTTAATTTTCTATGCAAAATGTTATAAATTTGTTAGGAATGTATGGCAAAATAAGTCCAGTCAGATATAAAAAAAATATATGAAAAAATATATGCAAAATATATGAAAGGTTAATTTTGCAAAGTAGATCACAATATTCTCAACCGACCTTGAAACTTTAAATTTATATCTCTCCATAATTCTTAACACCGTGAGACCACATAAATTCACAACTCTTGGTAAAAGACGGTAAAAGGTGCACGCCAAGTAATTACATAGCCATCGGCCCTTAAACACATACTAGAAACAAAAACGAAATGGGCAATAACTTTACGTGTAAATAGCTTACTTTTACGACTGTTAAAATATCTTCACATTCATTTCCTACAAGGTTTGGGCAAACTTAGAGATGTATTAGCACTTGCTATTTCAGAAATACTTACGAATTCTTTCTAATTCACGCAAGGAATAAACCTCTTTTTTAACGAGGCCGAGAATTACAACAAGTAAAATTCTCCACATAAAAAGATAACATAACATCACGTTTGTAATCCCCGAATCATTAGGCAGAGGTGTACCTAATAGTACAACCACATTTCGCTAGTTATTTTTTAAGTTCCATATAATAGGATGCGTGCATATTGCCATTAATCGGGCACAAATCTAGCCACCGTGGCTGCTATGAAAAATTCAATAACACTTTTATCGACCTGGAAATCGAACTCAGGACCTTATGCTCAGCAGTCGCGCTTGCGATCACTCGACTAACGAGGCAGTTACAAAAAAAGAAATTAATAGAAATATTTCAGGAGGAAAACAAAGTAAATTAAAAGACTGACTCAGTTTAACAATAAAACCCAGAAAATGATGGTTACAACAAAAGTTTCAATTCCAATAGCATAATTATTATCTTACATAAGCTAGAAGATAAAGAACTTAACAAAAAAAAGAAGAAAGGAAAGATAAAATATTAAAATCACGTGCAAGATTCAATTGAAAGCAAAGTTCTAACAACTTTAAGTTTGCAAAGTGATAACATTTCTATTACGGACCGAGGAGATAACAGAGTCGGACCAATTAGTGAGATTGACGCTTTGGTTACTTACACTTTGATTCCAGAACTTAAGTTTAATTATATCTTAGATTGGTGGTCTAATTTATGAGATTAAAGCTCTTTTTTTGGAGTAGATGGGTTTACTAATGAATGAATGAATGAGAATAATTACTTACTTCATGTAATAGAAACACGAATGAATCAGTCAATAAATGAAACAAATATTATTAGACATCAAAAGACAAGTTGAGTAAACGAGGACAAAAAAACAGTATTAGCTAATGAGTCTTAAACTTTGATCGCAATATCACAACTACGTCTACGTGGAATTTATTTCTACAACGTAATTTAGTTATCCAACGCAATATCCACAATTTGAAAGAGAACATTTCTTTTTTTGTACAAGGAAACATTCTAAGGTACAGATTCTTGGAACCGAGCCAGCAATTATTTACCTTACCCTCCCGCTACAAACTAAGTTCAGGTATCCGCAAGTAAGATGTAAGTTATCTCATAAGCCACTGTTAAATCTAGGACAATATTTGCCCTATCCTATTCGTAATCGACATCCCACTATTTCGAGTAAAGCAAATACACTGAAGTAGTATTAATTACTCTGCCACGATTAAATTTTAATATAAACCTAACGCAAACAACGTCAACGAAAATGAAGAAACTGTTAAATCTATCCATAAAACAATCACAAGCTTTGATATTCTAAAGCGAAAAGGACAAGCAAAAATGAATCTTAATCACAAGTATCATGAAATAAAAGCCTTCTAAGCCCCGCAAAATCCGACGATGGCCCGCAAAAAGGGAAGACAACGTAGGTTAATTTGAATCCCCGCGTTTGTAAGCCGAACAATAATTGGATTTGGACGTCCAAGTTGACAGTTCATTTCGTTGTTTCGTCCCCTGACATGTACCGTTAAGATTATGAAAAGTTATTATTTCAGAAGAACCCTCCTTCTGCTAATTTGGATAAGAGCCAATTATAGAAACGCCCAACTTTTTCCTTTTTGAAACTGAGTTAGGTGTAACGCAATTTTGCAAGGCAGATTTATGTTGTAATTTCCTTCAGAGGGGGACAAACGCTTTGAGTTAGTTAACTTAAGCATCGTCTAATTAGGTACTTTTAATTCAAATTGGATCAACTCTCGACTCAGAGTCGTAACTTTCTCGTGAATCGCGCTTGGCAAAACATTGCCGACATAAAACAATCACAGCGAGACGTGTAATTATGTAATTATTCAAGACAAATTAAAGTTCGGGAAAGGGTGACTTGTCAAGTGCGCAAAAACAGTAGACAGGCGAACAACAGCGGTTTTTGTTTCGGCAATAACAAGGGAAGACAAAAACAGTGGCATCAAAATGTATGACACTCAACCGGCGTTCGTCTCGCCAGTTTTTGCACAAGTATAAAAACTTTGAAGGGATTGTAATGCTTGGACTTAAGGGCCTTAAGTGATTTTCGTCGTATTTAGTTGAAGAGTTTGCTCAACTTTTTCCTTAGGCTTAATTGTTTCGTTATCTATATTTTGATAGAAAAGTTTTGTTTCCCTATTGTTCATTCTTAATGTTAAACAAAACTCTCCCACTTTCCACGATCTATCTTGTATCAGCCGGAGTATTGTCTGACCTATCAGCCGTATGTGTGATATTGATGACTTAAGGAAATTGAATGAATGTCTACAACCATTAGCTTTTATCAAAATCAATGGCTACATCGAATCGTATTGTAGTGAACACGCTCCATCAGTAACGAATGATTTACGGCCTAACAAATAAAGTGTTGACGCGACAAATGGCCGATGTCGATTTTTTATCTACAACTTATACATCAATAGAAAATATAGCAGTTAAGAAACAAATCTTTAATAAAACTCAAGATGAAAATGTTCAGCGAAAAATAAAAAGCTTAGAGATATTAAAACAAGCCAACCAGATTAAAATAAAAGTGCTCAAGCAACGAATCTTATTTTAGAGCTCTCGGGAAGTGAAAAGTTGCTACGGAAATAATCCAATCACAAGCAATAAAGAAGGGCAAAGGGAAATTAATACCAATGCTGGCGACAAAGTTGATCTTGTTCGTCTTGACAGATGTCTGCAAGATGAAATATTGTGTCGACAAGATGACTGGAGACAGTTGGAGACTTGCGAGAGTCTTAATTCAAACAACTACTGTAATACGTAGCAAGGTGAATTCGTTTGTAGACATTTTTGTATAATGAGATGTTGGATTTGTATACGAGCGACATGCTAAACGAAATAAGCTGTCAGTAACCGGTGAATGACAGTAAGACGGATTGCAAGTTGCAACTTATTTTGCGCTAACTAAGGCCGTTACGTAATTTATTGCCTCAGTATTTTATGCTCATTTTAATATCTTAGAAGGCAACGTCACCCTTCCTTTAAGATAAAGCGAGACGGGTAACGGTGACGCTTCGGGCCATAAAATTAATTTAAAAATTAGATTCCGGCGCTAAAAAAGTCGTTACCCTAAATTACTAAATTTTCAAGTAGGCACCTCAATATTCATTAAAAAGATACCGAAGTCATTTTAAACACGGAGATCTTATTCTTTCTACGATTAGAAAATAAACATTAAGAGAACCGGCTGGCAAAACACACATCAAATGTTTATTAGACCAAAAGATCACGTTGAGCCAGTTATATGGCCACCCAAGATGAACAATGTTTCCAAAGGTTCCCCATATCATAAAATCTTTCTTTTTATCGAGTGCAAGTACGTTTAGGCGTAAGGGAATGAGATAGATTTTACACCCACTCGGTTAGCTTCGATTGTTTTACGATGCCTAATCAAATACTAAGTGCATATTTGCTTCAGATATTGCAAAATTTACGAGCTTAGTACCTGAGTGTTTATCGAGGACATTAAAGGCTTCGCTTCGATTTGTTTTATTGTTTATTTCTATTAGTGGTCCGACATGGCATAATACATTTAGCGGGAGTGTTCTTAAATAAATGTTTCCTGTAAGTGGTTCTGTTGTAGTGTTTGCATCTACTGATAATTTATTAGATGTCTAGAGTTTACGTTTAACAGAAATATCTATTTTATGTTTTGCTTTCTTTGTTCGCAGAGAAGTTCAAATTGCGTCACATTAAGGTAGCATCCGTCTTATTTAAACACAAACAATGTATGCAATAGTAATATATCATCCTGTTTTCCTCACAAATAAGTCCAATCGCCAACCCGCCTGCCAAGCGTGGCGATTATGGCAAAACCCCCCTTCTTGGGGGAGGCCTATGTCCAGCAGTGGACTTTTCAGCTGAAATGATGAAGTCCAATTAACATCATACCAGAGAATTTTCTAAATATAAATTCGCGTTGCTTGGACATGCGTTGTAAAACGTCTTACTTGATATGTTTATTTAATATATACGAATAATTCTCCGTGAATTATGTGTGTGGGCAGGAAGACGGTGTTAGATCGAATATTTATTGTGGTACTCCTCATCTATGAGGGATTTATTGAAGGTGGGATGCTGGAGTTTGGGGACAGCTTGTAATGTGGTGATAAATATCGACGGGGATTGCCGTTGATGACAGCCAACGCTGCTGTGGAAGGTCTTTAGACGTGTCAAGCTTGTCTTGAAACCATTTGACACTGGTATAAAAAAGATAAGTATCCAATGAATAATCTGCTTGTCTGATGGTAAAGATTTTTTGACTTGAACATGGTTTTTGTTTTAAAATGGTCAGGTAAGCAATAAAAGGCATAATAATTTATATAGAAGACATGTTAAATATAGATAAGAATGCTTTAATATCATATAAACGAAATCAAAATTACAAATACACAAGAATGAAGTAAAACATGATTCCAATCTCAATAAAAATCAAAAGTAGTTAATGATAAAACTAGTAGCGATATTGATGCGAACATTAGTACTAAACCAGTCGGACATCAAAGATGGTCAATAAAACTTTGCCAGAAGACATTTATTACTGATTCAAGCTACTTAATATCTGAAATGCCATAAAACATTACTGAACAAGCAATATCAATTAAACAGTGCGTTGGTTTGAATCAAGGTCTAAGAAAGGAATGTTTATTAAATTGGAGAAGGGTGATTGTTTGAATAAAACGAACGAAGAATTTTACGGAGAATTGTTCCCGAATAGATTTGAGCAAAATTCGGAATTTTAGTAAAGGTATGAATCCTTAGCTGCAGGTGAAGTACCGAAACAGAATTTTTATTGCAAAGATTGGATGAATTTAGTACTAAGGTGATACCATAAGTGTGAAGCAGCTTGACAGACCCAGATTTTGATTTCTTGAGTAAAAATTAAGCTTTCTACAAAACAAATCTACTCGGGGCAAGTGTCACGTCCAGCCTTTAATACTATCTTAGCTTCATTCGGAATAGCTCCACAAAGACATGTTCAATGCTCAGAACACGATCACATAAAATGGCCAGTAAACCTCCAGACACCATGTCAAACATAAAACAGAACAATAAAATTTTTTACAACTCCAGATACATGAAAAGGGATTAAATTTATTTGCTGAAGCAAATTCCATTAAAGTATTTGTTGAAACAATTAAATTGGATTCCGTTTCTGATTTATTCGAATACTTTTGAGATTGAATCGAGTGGATTTTAGATTGATTGATTGATGAGCAATTTCTATTGATGTCGTTTTGAATTATAAATGCATGAGCGTTCATCATCTGCATCATTCATCCTTCTCCCAACAATGTTGGGGTCGGCTTCCAGTTTAACCTGATGCCGCTGAATACCAGTATTTACGGGCCACTGACTGTGATGACTGTCAAAAATCTGCATATGAAAGCCGGGACCAACAGCTTAACGTGCTTAGTGAGGCACGGAGGAAACTCGATATGTAATAGGTCACCCATCCACGGACCCACTTAGGAAAGCACGGCTTTACCTAAGGATCGACCCCGAGCGGCTGTTATTATTTAGCCACGAGCTCCTACATAGGCATCAGCGTTATCAGCCTAAAATGTGCACTGCTGAGACACAGGAATCGGCAAGAAGGAGTTCGTTGTACTCCACCGTTTCCGTTGATGCAGTGAAAGTATTATTTTTTATTTCAAAATTTAAATTACATATTTAAATTTTGAAATAAAAAATAATACTTTCATAATATTTCGTAGGTCTTACTTTGTACTATATTGTTGACAAAAAACCGTTGGCGTTTTTATTTTACCTGTCCGACTATTCCTTAGAGAGAGATTCATTTTCAGTTAGTATTGTATTAGACAGAAACAAGATTAAAATGAAAAAGTCTTTCTCAATTTAGATTATTTTTATGTAAATCTTAACATAAATTGGGCGTGTTTTATTTAATACTTCGTTTGTACCTCAAAATGTTTCTTTATATTTATTTGAGATAGTTGGTAGACTATCTCAAATAAATATAAAGAAACAGTTTACGTTTATATAAGATTCTATAAAACTTCAGCTATATCACCATCTAAATATGGGCATTTGAGTTAGTCATAGAAGTTATTTTTATTAACATAGTTAGATAGACACTGTTAACTGCTGCTGCTAACCCAACCTTAGCCACATTCTATCACCTTTGTCTGGAACAACACATCGCCTAAAATAAAACCGTATAATTTCCCACTACCCAAATCTAATCCACAAAAACCAATTACGGTAATTACCAAAGAACCAATTCGTCGCTCGAATAAATCGCAAAACCCAACTTAGCTCCCCGACAATTAGCAGAACACACAGTAATTAGCAGCAACAGCGTGACAACGGAATTTAGAAACAATATTAAGCCCGTATTGATCAGCGACAGTACAAGCTGTGTTTTACCTACATCAATTTTATTCTCAAAACTACAACAACAAAATATACTCTCTCAACAAAGAGATAAAGTCCAAAATCGGAACATGTATAAAGCTTTGTGTCCTTTATAGTGACGTATTGACAGAATGAGGACAAAACTAACGACGGAACAGCAAATATTGGTTGCTCAATTAGACAAATGAAATTCAATGAGGGAATAACAATGACACACGTGACACACACCCTGGTAATGAGGGAGTATTTTAGTGGTGCTGATTTTGATATAACAATTAATTAGTTAACAATACTGTCAGTAACTTATATAATTCCAGTTTACTCTAATGAATCAGACTAAATCAGAGGAATTCTGGCATAATTCTGTCAATTACTCAATGTGTTGAAATATTAATAATTAAATATCCAAAAACCATTTTAACTAAATCCAACGATTTCTAACTACAGTTAAAAGCAAAAACAACTTCCACCACTTCAAATTTCATTAATTTCAATGCTACCTTCTCACTGCTCCACCAGATAGTCAACTCTAACAAATTCAAGGATACACACACTAATTCTAACCACGTTGAGGAAACAAACATGGCTGAATACGAGGGTGTTATGACATGTGTCAGCTGCGAGCGTGTCGGTCCACATTTAACAATGTAGAACGATGAAATATTCTCTACTGTTTTCTAAAGAAATATTTAATTCTGTAACAGAATTAGAGAACAGTAGGATTTGTAGAATTCTTGAAATATTTTTAATTTTTTTTTGTTTCGGGTTGTGTGAACGTTGATCATAATTAAATCATGAAAAGTGTTTATTGAATCTTGTCCATGTCAATATGCAAACAACTGAGTGTAAATTAGACAATGCCACTTACATCTGTTTCGATATTAATTCCCACAATAGCCTTGCAGATGTCCGTGAGTTTTAAAAAATATGATGCTACGAAATAAACTTTACATCACAAAGAGGCCCAGTTAATCAATACCCAATAATTTACAAAACGAACGAAAAATAAACATTTATCCACGTTCCGTATCATAAAACAGGCGAAGGATATGATGAAGCCATAATTCAAAATTACAACAGGGCAGGCTAACATAGAGACCGGCCGACTTTATTTAGTCATTACCAATTTCTGAGGCTCATTACCTGTTCTCTTTTATGGGACCGACCGAACTATGGCCACTGCCCACATTTACGAAAAAAAAAACGACAGATGGAGGTTCAGAATATAGAGAACGGACATTACGAATTATCTTAATTTTGATATGGGCTACAAAAGAGTGTTAACTCGCGACATATGTGTTGTAACGGTTGGGGCTTAGATACCATTTATATCATCGTTTTTTTTTTTCGAGAATTTTATCCTGACCGTGACCAGTTGATAATGTTATATTTTGATTTAGAGGATTAGTTTTGTTTTTTAATTAGGCTCTGTCACGAGCTGTGGTTATTAAGAACACGGTATCTTAATTAGATTAAATCTGTTTGTGATTAGCATAAATGTCTAATTAGTGTTTATTTATGATCTTTTACTTCGTTTCTAGTTACTTGAACTCTTGTTTGAATATTTTTTTTATTTCTTTAAGCACACAAAATGTACAGAGGCGGACTCGTAATACTAAAATACTAATATTCAATTACTTTATGTACTTTTTCTTTTCTGGTATTAAGATGATACCTCCAGCATTGTATTTCATTGCAAGCTTTGTGATAATTTACTGCTTATCCAAAAGAAAAACTAGCCCCGTAATCTTGCCCCCTTATCTAAGGAACACTATTGACAGTTAAAAAATTAAAAACTGTAACAAAACGTAACGACATACGGTGGTCATCGATAAAACTGTCCCTCACATGGCAGGGGCACCCAACGTTTCTGAGGATGTCACAAAAAAATAAACAGGTAGAGGCACCACAGCCTTCGTTAGCGGTACGGGTACACAAAGCGAAAAAACTGATACGAATCTATATATAATTTCTAAGAAGTCACGGGGGACTTGATGCGTTGAAATTTTTGGTCACCGACGAATAATTTATCCTTTACTGTTCACACCACGGGTCGTTAGAATGAGTTGTCAAGACTATTTGACGGCTTCTAGATTACCGATAAAGTGAATTATAGTTAGTTTTGTATGCAAGAATTCGGAGATACGGTGGAGCGGAGGAGCGGACGCCAATGGGCCGTGGAAGCACTTAAATTTTGATGAAATTTGTTTGAACTACTGGTTTTGCTTATATTAAGTTTGACCGTGTGTGAACGTAGGCGATTGTTCGAGAGTTGCTTAGTAAGATTATTAAAATGATCGCTTATTTTGTTACGTTTTCCTTTATGAAAAATAGATTCGTCTAAAGCTGTTATTCCAGTAGCATCACCCTTGTTAAGCGGTTTTCATCAAAATACGGTCTCAAAGTTTGGCCCATTGTCAATTGACACAAAGAAGATACAGATATTCTTAATCTTATATTGTATTCCCATACATGTCACCCAAACAGATTTTATGGCTATATCATAGAATCGCAAATGTCCCAATATAATGTGGCAAAAATTTTAAAATTTTCGCTCGGCCGGCACTATCAAAAGATTCTACAGATATTCCGAGAAACTTTTGTCCACTCCCAGCTACAAATCGGTTCCTTTAAAACCGGGGGATGTATCCAATAAATTGAGATGTCTCACTATTTTACTAGCGTTCAAGATATTGTCACCTTTTTTTCTGGTTCAGGTAAAATCTCGCCCATACCATGTGGTTGAGATTGAGTTTCTTAAAAAAATGATTGATGGATTTTCAAATTAGTAAATCGATGGATGTGTATAAAAACGGCTTGGAAGTGTTGATGATCTGTTTAAATATGATACACGTCAGATGATTATGTCGATAATGATATTACTAGGAGATGGAGCAGAAAGTTATGATGCTGTAAAAGTTTTTGCTAGAAATCTTGGAGCAATCTTTTATGAGGAAAAAGTGGAAATATTTATAAGCCTCAGCTATACTAACCATACAAGTAATAAGATTGATTTTTAAATTAAAAAAGCATCCGGTGTAGGCTTTACTATTGCCATAACATACATTTTCTCACAATAATTTTATCCAACAATATTCTATGATACAAACACAGTGAGTTAAACAGACAAATCGCACCATTCATTATTTACAATTCCATTTCCAGTGACATTTATTCTTATTGAATTTTGAAAATGAATATATAAAAAGGAAAGTTTCGATAAACATCTTGTTTTACGATACCAAATGTAAAATACCTAGAGATTTTACGAATGGCGGCTGGCGTAGAGACAATGATGAACACAAAAGAGACATGACAGCGGGAACCTACTCTTTGGAGATAAATTAAATGGTTTTATTCCTATTGTTAGTATTTTACGATACGAGGGAATCAAGTACAGGCGAGGCAACGTTTCTGCGGTTATATAGTCTGCTCGTAATATAGGAAAGGCATCAGATGAACCTTTATTAGGATTTTTCCTTTTACGGGATCAGTAGCACTTCGGGCTGTTGTAAATTGTAATTCTAGAGTCAATGTTACTGATGCAAAGTTACAGGTAGCAATAACTACGGAGAGTTTTAGTGTTAACAATTTAGTATTTAAAGTATCATAAAACAGTGATATTTTGATTTTATTACCTACTCATTTCATTTCGTAACTATCGTCTAATTTAACGGACACTATATTTATAAGCTGAAATGATACGTTTTGCTAACCACAATCATTTCTAAACTCTTCATAGTCGGACGCGATAAAATATTTAATATACTTTTCTGATTATCTCAGTTCAAAACTATAACTTTTTGCAGCTTCAGCGTTGCTCAGAGGCGGTTCGTCTGTGCGAATTTAAACACTCCCCGACTTTCATTACCCGCCATTTCAATTTTAAGCATTCATTGTGCTTTAGACATACTCATCCATTTCTCTATTATTCCTGGAATTATCATAAATATTAAAGTTCTGCTCTTAAAACACTTTCTGACGAAACAATGGGTTTTTGTTTAAGACTTCAGTCCAATGATCTAGTGGAAGGTATGTAAGGTATTTCAACATTTAAAACGGCAAAGTTAATTTTATGAGCCTTGTGGGTGTGGAGGTACAAGTTCCAAGGTTTTATACCTTGAGGTGTAAATGAATTTTGAAAACTTTGACTTGGTGACAGAGGTTTTAAGTTTTGTACACATTCCTAACAAAATTGAGCTTTTGTCAGTTTTAAGTGAAACTACTGTTGAAAGACATAACTTTGTATCAGAAAAAGCCAAAGCAACATAGAAAATAATGCAGAGGATTTCATAAGCGGTTTGCTTTAACTTACACAAGTACATCAAAAGAAAATGAATTAATAAACTTCTTGTTAACACTTATGTGCAGACGCCAGCATATCAACCTACAACAATCTGTCAAATTTCTTTAATAGATTTTCAACTTTATCCAAAAATCATTAGGTTCCAGGTTGATTGGGAAAATTTGACAGTTTCGGGTAGCTTGATGTGCGTCTATACCAAGGAAAAAGGCTCTACACAGCCACTCAAAGATCCATGAGCAGCTATAGGAAGACGACGAGAAAAATTCAATTTACCAAACTTGTCCTTCCTTTTTTATCAATTAAGAGGTGTCCAACATTCCTATTTATGACCGAACCATATCAACAGCAGCTAACACGACCTACCCTAACACATGTCGACTAATGAATCAATTCCGACAACAATAAAAACGAACAATACTTTTAATCTCGGCTAAAGGCCCCTTAAACGAAGCCCTTAAAAAAGATAATAAAATGGTAGCAAAACTGTTTTCTTACAGTCATCCTGACAAGTGGCGATGGTAAACAGGGTTTATGGTTCCGAGGGGTGAATTTTACTATTCATTTTTAGGGTTCCGTGGACTTCTAAACGAACGTATGGTTTGTGTTCAATGTTAACAACAGTATGAATTCCACTTTTGGTAATTTCTTACTGTTCAATACGAAGAATTTCGAAATGATTCTGTTAGGTTCCATACGTAACACCATAAGCTCTCTTTGTGCCTTTTCTTCACTATCCTGTAGAAGACTATTTTCTTTGTTTCTCTTGTTTTAATCTAAATATAGTTTCTTTTTACTACTTATCTTTCCCCCTAGACCACACCACTATTAACATCCCCATCTTTCTCATTTACTTTACTACCGTTCTTCAAAGTGACCAAAGTATCTCCCAGCCAACATGCTGCTTAACAATTTTCTGTATCATAATATAAGGAACCGTCTCCACAAACACCAGCCGTGCTAGCCAAGTTTTTTTTAGTGCCTGTCGTAAACAGGGCGCTATTGAAACGTTACCAGCTTGTTTAGCAACATATGCTAGGCGCCACGCTCCTAAAATAATAATGCTAAGCGCCACGGTATAGTGCGGATTTTTTTTGGCGGTTGAACATTTTTGTTTTTGTGTTAAGCTTCTTTTTCAGAGAATTTTATGTAGGAGAAATTCACACGTCGAAATGTTGATTCAAAAGCTTCCTACTGTTTTTATTTTTGTGTTTCCTTTGCTTTGTTTTTAATGGTTTGGTGGATTCAGATATTTTCATAAAAGCCTAAAACAAAGCGTAAATCTCGTATAAAAGCGACTCTTTTACTGGCATATACTGATTTTCTATGGACACTGTATTGATCTCCACATAATAGCTTTTAATAGACTGCTTCTATTTGCTAACCTATTGGATAATAATAATGAACCATTATTAATAATAAAATACATCCTATCCGAAAACACCCCATGTAAATTGCGTTATGACCGAATTAACTAAACCAAATTCAATGCAGTATTCACTACATTGTGATATTCATAATTTCGCACAAACACACGCGCAAATCGGTCTATTGTGTAGATATTCTTACTGGTATACAATGGAATATGAGCTTTATATTAAGAATGTTTAAGCTTATTTGAGAAGTGACAAGTTTCAGACAATAGAAATTATTACCGCGGGGTACGTTAGACCATCTGTCGTATTTTTGTTTATAGTTATGAACTTTAATGACATTTTAGTGTTGAATAAAATGCGGCTTTTAATGAAGGTATTGTGTTAATAAATGCTAAAACACTCGAGTTTATTGACTGGGTGGGGTTTTTGAATATTAAAACGACTGTGGTCTTAGCATACTTCAGCAGTGTGTGTACTTATACTTAAAGATTCCATTTAAGTTGTTTTTGGAATATATCTAGACACAGACTACCTACATATAGTACTCTATTAATAAAATATCACCTTTGATTTATCCTCGTTCCGATTTATTTTTAGCTCAAACACATATCGATACTCTATTTCTGATTTATTTGAGATGTCAGGAGAAAAAAATATACAGATACCGGAATTGTTTGACTGGGATAAAGTAAAGTTCCTTCATTCTTTTTGGTGTGGTGCCTAACCTGGTGTCAAAGTTTTCATGAAATATCTCTCAGTAAAGTTCCATACTACCAATACTAAATATTCTATAGTGACTCTGTTTGTCTGTCTGTTACCTACGTTTTCACGGTTATAAAAGCGGTAGAAGCTCAGTGGACTTATTTTCTATAATTATTTTCGCTTACTGACTTAATCGACGATTGACCATGAAGCACATCTCTAAAATCTTTACTGAAGAAAAAACAACACACAATCTAATATTTTAAATGCGAAAGTTTTTGCGGATATGTATGGATGTCTGGATGTTTGTAACTCTTTCACGAAAAAACTACAGACCGAATTTGTTTTACATTTGGCACACAAATAGTTTATAACTTGGATAACAACATAGGATACTTTTTGGGACAATTACCGAACTCCACGCGGGCGAAGCCGCGGTCATAAGCTAGCTAGTACTTCTATAAGATTATCTTTATCCACTTCCAACCCAAAATTTACTCTCCAAATCTTTCCCCTCTCCAAATCTTTCCAAACTATTGGTCGTTTTATTCAGATAAAACATAGCATGTGTGGCATACAAAACGTAACAATTTATAATGCGTCAAATCTTAAAAATGGCTTCCTTCGAATAGAGATGTATAAAATTAATTGTGTTTATAACATCTGCCGACCCTATTGTCCTTTTTTTTGGTCGAAACGGTCAGGTTGGTTTGGTCGCTTTTTTGGTCATTTTTGGGCTACTAGTTTCAGCAAGGTTTTGTGTTTAACAACATGTTGTTGATTAAGTTATTTTGGTTAGAAAAATTGTGGTATAAGATATAGACGGATTCAGATTATGCTCGGTAAGTCTGATAACCAGTCTCACCAAGGAGTATCGTATTATCCAGTACTAGCTGGGTTGTGGCAGTCGCTCCATGTAAAATACTGGCATTCAGCTGCATCCGGTTAGACTAAAAACCCACCTTAACATAGTTAGTAAAAGACTCACTATGCTTTTTGTATACTTATCACTCTATTTAGCAAAAATTTATCATACCTTATCTCGTGGAGAAGAAAACTTTTTCTTTAAATAACCTTACAACCTGTAGACCGTCTATTACCATATTTTCTGACTTTTAAAAAGGACTTAATCTCAGCTCCCATCGTCTTATATAAAAGCTGCAAACTTCTATGCTTCATCGTTGTGTGCCCCAATTTCTTATTCACACGTTATTCTCCCAACAAAAAAGGTCGAAACAGCTCAAAGTTTCGGTTTTCGGTCTCCATTTACACGTTTCAACCAGATTTTCGCGCGAGTGTTTCTCGAAGGCTAGGCTAACAGTACTTCTTGCTGATTAGAAGGTATTTTCATACTTAGTATTATAAACACTAAGCCTAACGAATGAGCTGTAAACTTTTATGCACAATTTTGCCAACATATGCTAAGGTGTGGCTAAAAGCCAAGCTCTTTCATTTGAGTCGAAAATACCAAGAAGAGGTTTTAATATTTCGAGTGAAGCCACATGCTATCCCATTTCATTAAGTATAACTTTTGCTCACGACTTCGCTCCCGTTATATAAGGATATTAACCCACGAGAACGTTTTAAATGTAACCTATAAGATTTGGGGATAATTTAGCTTCCTGTTAGTGAAAGAATTTTCGGAATCGGATCAGGAGTTCCGAAGATTATCCTCTACATACAAACTTACAAACAAATTTTACCTCTTTATCAAGTATAGATTGTAATCACTTTTGCGACGCTATTTATAAAGAGTTAAGCTACTTTTTCATCTAATGTATTGCAGTATTCATCGGTTTTAGACAGGAATTTAGCCACAACGGTACCAAATCTACAATAATATAACATCACGCCTGTAATCCCCGAAGGGTTAGGCAGAGATGTACCTTATAGTACACCCACATTTCGCCAGTTATGTTTAAGTCCCATGTTAATAGGCGGCAAGCCTATTGCCGTCAACTGGGCACAAATCCAGATTCCGTGGCTGCTACTGAGAAATTCCTGATGAAAAAATCCAATAACATTTTACCCGACGCGGGAATCGAACCCAGGACCTCATACTCCGTAGTCGCGATTGCGATCGGTAGACCAACGAGACGGTCACAATAATAAAATATAAATTATAAAGCGGTCAAGTTCATATGTTTGAATGTAGGGGGTAATCTTCTAATCTGGTTTCAATAATTATTTTACTATTACGAAGCTACATCATTTCAAAGTGACATAGGCCTATTATAATATAATCTCGTTTATTCATGTATATACACATTCTTTATATTTTTACATATTTAAAAAAAAAAAACATTAAAAATATTTAAAGCGCTCTCTGGGATATTTTCCGACCATAACGTGAGCGAAGCCGCGGGCAAATGCTAGTATAATTATTGCTTTTCACGTCAACTTAATCAGAAAGTACACCAAAATTCCGTCAAGATTTTAATTACATCAACTCACATTCTCCCTCCAGTCTCTTTGTATGTTACTTCCATAATTATCTCTCCATGTTTACACCAAACAATGTATCAGATTCGCTCATTACCATACCAGAAATCGATCCCTACTATCGTAATTATCGAAAACAATGTTCGCTCTTGTCGCACACAGATACGATCGTAAACTACCCGATAAGCAACTCAAAATCCAATGCTTATATTACATTTCAATTACCATATAAAATGTTCTTACAACCGCGGAGCAAGACCCATTGCGTCTGTACTGATAATCATCTAATCAGAGATCATTCAATAACTTTTATTCCAAGCCGATCAGGCATATAACTCCAACATAAATTCAACTTTAACTCCGTTTCTGTAGAGTTTAAAATACACTGAAGGTACAACCAGAAACTTCAAATCGAATCCAGAGTGTTATCTCAAGTTCGTTCCGTTTCCAATGTGTCACTGCTTGAAGTACATAAGCAATCGAATTTGACATTTATCTCTTTCAGTGTAAAGTTCGTTTTAGTTTGATACCGTAGGGGTTGATATGACGTTCGTATTTTGATAGGGATGTGGAAAACGTCGACGGATTCGAAATTCGAAACGCAAAGCGATGTCGATGTCGAGACGCTGCTTCGGAGAGATGTCAGTTTAAAAAAAGATGCAGTACGTTCGGATATGTGTAGTTTATTATTTTTATTTTTTAATGGCTCTCAGTCATAATTAACAATGATTTTTCGTGTCTTGTATCCGATTCTATTATTGAAGGGTTATTTGTGAAGATAAATCTGTTATTGGAAATAGAAACGTAACAATAGAATGGCTGATGATGGCCTGTTTAATTAAAAATGGATAAGATTGAAATTACTCGCATGCTATTAGACATGATGTTGATTAGAACAACTAATAAAAGGTATAAAAGTAATGTTACATATATGTAGGGCAACATAAAAGCTAACCAAAGCACTTGTTCAAAAGCACATCACTAATTCAAATCACAATTCCCATAAAAATAATGAGAAAGAACATTTACTAACATTCAAAGATTTATTACTACATCGTTACCACAATAAAGTTTCCATTGTTTAATTCGTAATTAAAAGGACTACAGATCATAGTCATCAACAGTCCCTTGATAACAATAAAAACATTGTAGAAACTTTACAACTTAATTACCTACATCTGTTAAACTCCACAGACGCGATTTACAACGCACCTTTGTGTCGTAATAAATTTTAGTGGAATAAAACTTTTGCGGTCGAAGATGAAGAAAAAAAAGGTTTATAAGAAAACAAAGGGCAGAATGAATTAAACAACATAATAAGATTGAACACCTGCGGATATAACGTCTTCATTAAAAATGAAATAGGGACGTGGAACAGGTGCCATGATTGGTGCTCTGAAATCCGCTACGTCTGTTGATCCGACGTGCCGAGGTATCTGTATCGTTTTGTTTCCTTTATCATTATTATCTTTGTAAAGTTTAACTTCTGTTTCTTTTTTGTTATCTGTAATAATAATATCATTATCTTCTGCTTCTACTACTTCAAGTCCCTAACTCAAATATTTTCTTTAGACCAATTCTGCTTTCTGAAACAAATCTTTATTTGAAAGGATGATCAAATAAATGATTCTGTAGATTCTGCCATCCGTGAATTTGTGTGTGTACGTTTTAATGAACCTATACTTGTCTTTTTTTTTACTTTTTCCTACTTATCTACCACAACAATTAATTTCTGTCTTCTAAAAATTACACTTAATAATGTTATTGCCATCATTAATACAATCTCTACCATTACTATCTTGAGTTTTTCACTACTACTTCATTACCTTTACGAACAATATCTTCATAAACATTGCTTTCTAGAACAAGATCAGAAAAGTTTCCTCAATAAATACAAATATAGACACCATTTCGATACAAGCTCGATTCAAATTCGCCGTCTACGCAGATCTTGGAAAATGATGAGGTAAACGATGTAGTGGGATGGCTCGTTACTAGTTTATGTGCGAAAGGTGTCGACATGGTGCTGGTACTTTATGTTATGTTCACGTATCGCTTTTTAAGGGTATAACTTTAATGTCTGTAAGTAAAATGACTTGTCTATAATTTTGTGAAAACATGAAGTACGGCGTGAATTTTATGTACTATTTCAGTTGTCAGATTTTAGTTAGTCGGGCAGAGAGCTGCAAAATTGAAGAAAAAGTTAAGTAGACGAGATGCGGTCGAAAATAACTACCATGTGGATCTCGGACACAGCCAGATCAATCAACAATTTAAGTTACATTTTTCTGTAAGAGTAGAGGCTATAAGAGTAGAGAAATAACAAAAAAACGGTGGATGGACTGTGTGAAGGATCATATGGCTAGAAAGGAGGTTAAGGCTGAGATGACGAGTGATAGAGAAATATGGAAGAAGAAGACATGCTGCGCCGACCCCGAATAAATTGGGATAAAGGCCGGGGAATGACGATGGGGAGACATTTGCCTAGACGTAGAATTAATCAATGATTCAGTTCGTATCCTCCAAATAAATAGCGTTAAAGACACCTTGCATACAATACAAGAACTTTCCGCGGAAATTAGCGATCATGATTGAGAATTTCTGTAATTAAATGTTTTTTACACCACCTCAATTCCTCGAAGGTGAAGATTAATAGTCAAGCGACTGGTTTAGCCATATAAGATAATTACATGCTGTTAAATCTCTTATTTTTTTCAAATTCAAATGGACTATTAGCAAGTAATTATGGACCATATAATTTATGTTCATTATTAGCATTTTCTAGTATACACTCGTTTATTGGTTGTGCTATTAGTAAAAATTCTACGGTGAATTTTATATGGTAATATAATTTGTTTTATGATTGCAAGAATCTATGAATACCTATAGTGAAATTTAAATACTAACAAGTCTTCATTAGAGGCGGAACACAAAAAGTTGAGTCTTGATTAAAATTTATTGACACTAATGTCTAAAGTTAGATTTACTCGTAGATCGAAAATGTCTTCTAAATGCAAATCTTGAAAATGAAAATGATTCGCAGCTATCGAAAGAAATAATTACACAAATCTTATTACTAAGATTATTTCGTGTAAATTCAGCACCTATTAGTGAATCTCTCGGAATCATACACTAGAAAACTATATTCAAATATAGCTCAAAATCATTTTTCATTTTAGTTTTACCTAGTAAACGTTTCAGAATCAATTCCCAAGAGAAGAGTCAAAACAAATTTAATCCAGCTCTCTCGTTTCAAAACAGATCTCGTATTACCGAAGCCATCGGCGGTAATTACGTTGCTGCTGTTGACAAGGATGCCAAGAAAGATGCAAGATGGCCGACCCGTCTGACCTATACGTCAGGAGGACCTAGAAACCATCTGTTTTGTAGTTAATTTGACGAGAAACTAAGAGGGAGGATTGATTTTGATGAAAAAAAGATTGTCTTCTTAGGTTAGGTTTGTGAATATTGGTTTATTTTCTACTAGCTATGCCCCACGGTGCCTGATGATTAAATTGTCTATAATCTTCCCAAAGAATTGGACTATGAAATGCAAAAAGATGTTTTCAAATCTGACTAATTACTTCCAGATATTAGCGCCTTAAAACACACAAACAAACTCTTCAATTTCTTATATTTACAGATTTTGTCAATGATTGTTATAGCATTTTTCATTTTTAGACCGTTACTTTACCTTCTATAGTTATAAATGAATTTGTTTTCAACATCTACCTAACCCTACTTCAAAAATTATATCTTCGTCCCTTTGCCCACATTACCATAACCGAAAATTCGAAAATAATGCGATCTTCTATTTACAATCACAGCCGGTGATTATTATTCCCACCCCTGTCAGGGACGCGATTGGCGGGAACTTCCAAGATGGCGACCCGGCCTGACCCTTACGTCAAGCACGAAACATCTGTTTTAACATGTCCGACTGGCTGGTAATAAGCGCGCTCGAATTTAGAACTTTTTTTATTTTTTGGAAGAATTTTTGGCGGTGTTGCAGGTTTAGGGAATTTGTTTGATGTTTCTAATATTACTTGAAAGTTTTCGGTCAAATTAGTTAGAATTACTCGAAAACATTAATTTAAAAGAGACTTTCTACTCCAGGTATTTTCAGGTAGATAAGGAGATAAAAATAATGAAATCCTTAATTAAGCGGACCAAGGGGGAAACCGTCGAAGTCCATGACTTACTCAGTCGCAGCATCTAATATTCTAGCTAAGAAAGTATGTAGACCTAAAAGCTGTGACACATAGTTTAATGAACAAAACCAAATAATTTAAGCTTCGGTAGGATGTAAGGACTCATGGGACACTTTTTTCTACCTAAGAATTAGTTCCCAGAAACTTAAGAGGTTTACGATGATGTGCTGTCACCGAATTTTTTGTTCACATAATTGATATAGCTAAACTATCCGCCCACAGTGGTGACATTTCGTCGAAAGCTAGAAAAAACTTTTAGCAATAAGATTTATCTGATGTTAGAGACAAAAACTTTTGACACCATAATATTTTAGGGATTTTAATTAAGTCATTTTCTTTTCGTCGTTGAAGTTCTAACACGACGTAAGTCAAAAATTGCAACTTTAGATTAGATTGACAAAACTGCATAAATATACCTTGTAATGATACAATACCAATTTTTAATTTCTGTTTACTTCAAATTAGGTAGAAACGTTGCTTGTTTCTGTGATTAGCTGAAACAACGCGTCTTCCAATTTTCTAGCAAACGGCATCAAAAATCAAAATGTCAAAACCGCCTGAAATGACTTATGTGGTGTTAGAACTTCCACGTCGTTTTGATATATTGTGTTGACTTGAGTAAAGTAATTTAGAATTTTTGCTGTGCCGTTTCTCAAAAAAGTAAACTAATTATGATTGAGCTCTTAATAAAAGACATTTGACAAAGAAAACATTCAATCACTCCACAAATCCAGCAAATTGCTTCATCAGACCATAATCACAAGTTTATTCAAACTTGGGTCCCGGTAATTGACCAGAAATCCTCAGATAAGAAAAATGTACGCATAATCTTTTATAAAAAATCTTGAAGCAGCCCATAAACTTAATACAAAAGTATAATGGACGAAACAGACGACGCTTAATTTCCGCTCGCTTACTGTCTTCTGCCAAAACTCGAGATCTATTCGAGTAACTTCGATTGTTCATCATCCTGTAAGCTTGTTTTCTACGAAAAATATTTTGTTTACGACCCACATTAGAGCAAGAATAATTATGAAAAGAATTTTCTCGTTCTTTTTCCGAAAAAGGAATTGTTTTTGGCCAAGCATTTCGGACGTTTTGCGCAGTGGGCTGCGAAGTAATTTGGGTTAACTAGCAATTTCCCGCGACTCTGTTCACACGTTGAGCGGATAATTATTAGGTCATATTATATCCTTGCTAATACCTATAGGCTATGAAACTATCCGGGGATCTATAAATTATGCTTCAAAATAGTTTTAGATATACAGTACCTACTAAGCTATTTTAAATTAAAAACTCAATCTTCACTTAACAATTAATTTTGAAACACTAGGTATAAAGCTGAGCTTAATAAACGGAAACTCAAGAGCTAACAAGTTTAAATAATAGATGGAACCCTTGGGTATGGTAATCAATAATACTGCTTTGTACTAAGGTAGGTAAATTAGTTACTGAACCCCAACTAACACTATGTATTAGTAAATGGTAAATCAAATTTGGAATATAATATTGATAATGTCAATTTATGTGTTACTATTATGAATAACGTACTATATACTTATCAAAGATAATCCAATAGTTAAGAGCTTCTAAGATTACTACAAAGAGAGTTACAAACAACGCCATTCATCACCTGCCTAGCCTTTTCCCAAATATGTTAGGGTCGGCTTCCAGTCTAACCGGATGCAGCTGAATACCAGTATTTTACACGGAGCGACTGCCTATCTGACCTCCACAACCCAGTTAGTACTGGGTAATACGATACCCCTTGGTAAGATTGGTTGTCAGATTTTTTGGGCCACTGACTACCTAACGACTGCATCTACAAAATATGATACCCGGGACCAACGGCTTAACGTGTTTTCCGAGGCACGGAGGAAACTCAGTATGTATTGGGTGGTCATCCATCCACAGGCCAACCTAGGCAAGCACAGCTTAACCTAAAGATCGACCCGAGCGGCTGTTATTATTTAGCTACGAGCTCCTCAAAAAACGCCATTGTAAACGTAAAAACTGAACACAAGAAAAATATTAAAGGCAAACATATAAACACTATAAATAAACACAAAGCTGCTATAAGAAATAACCCTGAAGAAAATACCGACCTCTTAAAAGATAAAGATCAAAACAATCAAGAAACTACTATAAAAGAAGTTCTAGGCAGTGAAAAACAAACAATTTTTACAACACACTTTAATACTCCCACTCATATTACAGTCGACCATTAAAACCCGCAAATTTAACGTTGAAAAACGTATGAATAAAAATACGTTAGATGAGAATACAAAATTTTATGGCCTGTAAAATAAGCTGGGTGGAAAAAATTGGATTTATGATAATTTCGCTGGCTACTAATAAAAATTTGGGTTAGTCTGCCCTCTTGTTACGGGTGGATGTTCTCTCTTACGAGGGGGCACTTTCGATATAATGTAAACTTTGCAGATGATGCTTAGGTTGGTTTTATTGAAGAAGAAATTTTGAAAGGCAAAGTTTTATTGGAGACCGAGAAAACAGTGATGTGACCAGTGATATGACTGCCAAGTCATAGGTCTCAAGTTCGAACCCAAGACCTCTGATTTTTCGGATTCATGTGCGTATTATTTAATTATCACTTGCTTCGGTGAAGGAAAACATCGTGAGGAAACCAGTATGCCTGAGAGATATTTCTGACGGCATGTAAAGCACAGTCAGAAGCCTATGGGCGGCATAAAAAATCTGACACCAGATTAGGAACTAACCACACAGTAAAGAAGGTTGGAGGCATTATGTATAAAGGAATTTTAGAAAAATGTAGTCTGAGAAACCTTTGGGGAGATAATTGGTGTAGATAGCAATAGGCAAAGGTACTGAGGAACTGTTGGAAGGATTTCAATAAGTCATAGATTCAGAAGAGCCTACGGTAATAGTTTGTGTCGCTATGACTGTTATGCCGTTTGTATATTGGGAATTCTTTAAAAGCTTATTAGAATTGAAATATTCAGAAAAGAGTTTGGTTTGCATAGTTATTTTAAATAAAATATGAATGACAATGAAAACTGAATCAAAGTTGATAAAACGGTTTAGAATAACGCAATAAACGCATCCAAAATAATTATATTCTTCAAACGTTTCTCAAGCTGGAAAAGTCCTATAAAACCGTTGATTATACGAAATAAAATAAACTGACTTATTATTTTAATTGCCTGTTTTATTTAATATAATGAGTCGCTTATTACTTTTTAATACTGCTCTCAATTGCCATAAAACAAATAATTTTATTTGGACTAACGAACCTGTTAACGATGTATCTCGAAATGCGACGGCATCTGAAAGAGAATGGAGAACAATTAAAGTATTTTCCTTATAAAGACATCATTACGAATTTTTGGAATGACGACTACTTGAAAAACGGCTCAGTAAAAATTTTGAATCAATTTTATCAGTTTTACTAGGTTCAATCCTGAGCATTTTTGGGCCTATTCTAATATGACTTAGTACACTCTTATTAGTAAAATCATGGAAAGAATCTCCAGTAATAAACTAATCATTCTTACATTTAGTTATTAGCCCTAGAGACCTCTTCTTATCCCGCAGATATATTAATCAGAAATCTCTCACTTTTGAGACTCTGATAGCAGTCAGTTGTAAAAATAATATTTCAAAAAACTTTTGGGAGTACATTTATAATTTTAGTATCACATTTAGATTTTCTTTCTCAGTGTCCCTTGCATGTTTTAACTTATTGCCTATGTCTAGCTATGCTAGAATATTTTACAGAAGAATTATTCTCGTTTTACATAGAATTACATTGTAATGCCGTGTTTCCAAAGCTTCACCCGTAACAATATTTCAAAGCGTCGAGTCCGACCACAATTGTGTACAAGTTATTGGTGATAGCTACACCATCGTTGCACTCACTATAACTAACCACAAATCGCGGTCTAACCTCTAGAACGTTTACGATTTGATGAACGAATATTGAGATCTCAATGGAAGCAACAATATAGGTTTCTTCTTCAATTGGCTACGAATTTTAGTGTTCAACGATACCTTACTATTGAATGACATTAATTCCTGCGTATTTCTAATAAAACGGTGATTATTTGGACTAACTCATCATCATCATTTTCCTTCCCTTATCTCAATTTATTTTGGGTCCACGCAGCATGTCTTCTTCTTCCATACTTCTCTATTGCTTGTCTACTGTTTGGACTTACTATCTGTCTATTGGCAGTTATAGTCCTTTTACAGTTATCATGCTTGTGGCCGGACTGTAACTTCATCTTATTGTTATTGGCTAGTCAAAAGCACTTATAACTGGTCTATTTGAAATTAATGCTTTGCTTTTGAGTCTAGTTATCGTTAATTGGGGACATATAAACATACAACTCACTGGCACACCAAATATAACATATAGTTAGGATTTCTTTGGTCAGTCAAAGTATCATCTATTTCTCCTTTCTGTCTAATTATATCATTATCAAAGAGAGTATTTTCTCCGTCAACCGAAAATATTGTTGGAACCAATGACGGAGCATCTTCCATGATTAGTAATAGACAAAAACATACTCTAATGATACCCACTTGGATTCCCTTCACACGTTATTCCCATTACCTGGAAGATGCCTGTGAATTCAAATATTTCCATCTCTTTCTGTATCGTTATTCTTAATATTTTTGTCTTCTTCTTTGTATAAGGCTTTGCCGCAAAGATCTTGTTTAACAATGTTCATGTAGAGAGTATGTGTCAGTAATTCCACTTTTAGGTTGTAAAGATATCTTGTTGCATGTTTGATCACTTTTAATATTCTATTGTATATTTGGTAAAAAATCATGATGTGATTATTTTTTATGATTTTATTACATTAAACTCTTTTAAAATCTAAATTTTTAATTGAAGCGTTTTTTCGGCATTAATTAAAAACCCCATTCGATTGAGTTACTGAAGAAATATATCTGTTTTCATATAAGTAACTAAACTGCAGTTCATAGTTAAATCTTTGAAAACATTTTCTGAACCTAAATAAAAATAATAATTGGCTTTATTAGTACTTACAATTTAAAATGCGAAAAATAATCCAAAACACACACTATCCATTCCAAATCACTTAACAAACAATCTACTAAATAAATTCAAAAACTTTCATTCATAAATCGTCACTAAACTTAAATACACGAACTCGAAGCACAACAAAACACACTTAACGGGACAACTGAGCTTACGTCCGCCCGCGACGAAGCCTCATCGCTTACTGGCGATCTCGCCGGTGCGCTAACAACAAAACGCACACTACTGCAAGCGTCTATGGTACACACGACTTGTTCGTGAGAGTGCATCACCTACAGCTTATACTTCTGACCAAAGACTTTGGTGTGTCCATCTCTGAATTAAGCAATTATGGTTAATTTCGAGGCTCCCCATATTATGTTGAGTCGTGTCGGCGAGAGAAATGTGTTATTTCGTATCATAATTTGTGTGAAGGCATCCGCTTGAGCAGCTGTGAATTATATACTGTACGTGTAATATATTCGTTATTTTTTATATCTATTATTTAATACGTTAGACGGTTATATTAAAAAGATATAGCGGTTAAAAAACTGTGAGGATAAAACTGTTCTGTGCTAACGAAGGATGCTTGTTTGGAGTTAATTGCAGTCTATACATGTTTTTTAATCTCTCGTTTTTTCTTCATCTGCAAGTTTTGAAATTATACGTTTGTGGGTTGCTTCCACTTTACATGTAGGAAGTTTTTTATTCATTTTTAATACTATGTTGGCGTTAGAGCAGCAGTTTGTCCCTTGCACCTTAGTGACCTGTTTTACTCCGTCAACTCACTGAAGAGCCGTTTCAAAGAATGTGTCAACTCCTTTGTGATAAAAACGAGTATTTTTTTAATGGAGTGTTATGAAACGTTTTTTAAGTTCTTTTAAAATGAAAGTGTTCCTCTAAAATTTAATTCCAATTTAAGCTCAAGATAAATCGAAAACTTAATCGAAACAAATGAAATATCAGATTTCATTCAATAATAGACACATTGTGTCTTACAAAGCAATCAAATAAAATCAAAAACCATCAAGAATCCTCTCACTCATCAATCATTCGATCGTTCAATCGTTCATTCGAAACCGTTGTCAATTCGAATTTAAATTTTTCGACGTTGAAATTTAAAATAAAAAAAAGAACATTAACACTCGAACGGCTGGTACAAATTTTAAATCATAAATGGTGTGATTAATGTACCCTGGGTTTGTTCCAATGACACTTTACGTCAACGTTGCCTAATTTGATTGGACGTTTTGGTATATATTACAAGACAAGGCGGAGCCTATTGGGTGTAATTAAAAATCATAGATTGTTATCACGCCAACCAGCCAAGTTTCCGGTGGGTTTATAATTGTTCGGAATTAAATAAGCGTCTGTTGTGTGAATGTGGGGTGAAAGTGCGTGTTTTGAATTAAGAATAATTGGATTTGCAGTGAACGTGGGGACAGGAAACGCGTTTTTTTTTTTCATTTTATTAATGCGTGCAGAAAAATTAGATTAAAACGGCCAGAATTTAAAACACTTTATGATTATTTTCTTCTAAATGATCTGTGTCATAAACAATTAAACCTAACCATGTTACATAAATTGCTGTTGAACCTGGCAAGTGAAATTTCCTGACGCAGAAACCAAGTTATTACCCAAGTTTAGAAAATTTAACATAACGTACATATATTTTAACAATGTTCTCTCAACGGTAATGTAATGTTTCACCACCGACGGTGGGAATAAAATTACAAGTACAAGCCAAGTTTAAACGGGAGCCCTTAATGCGCCTTATAAAATACAAGCCTTAATAATAATGTTTTCTTTTTTTATCTCCAAGATTTTCTGGTTTTTTGTTGTGTCTTTGGTCGGAAAAAAACTGGAGGTAGGTTTAAAAACTACAATTTGGCGAGTAACTATCAGAATAGGGCGTAAAACTAAGATTTTTTTAGAGCACTTCTAACACCCGTATCTATAAACAAGTTAAAGTGATTACTTCAGTAAAAGTAATTACTTAAGATACGTTTTTTATTCTGTGGTTAAATAATTGCTTGAAATTAGAACTGTCAAAAGTTAGAATTCTTAGCTTTGCTTTTTCTGGCGGTTCTTACTTCGACCAAATTCTTGCCTACTGTTATTTTGCTTTGACCATTTTCAATCATGTTTTTTGATTGGCATTTACTTCAGTCTATGAGCAATCTTTTAGCTGTATCTGTATTCAATTTAACATTTTCCGTTTCTTTCTATTGAGTTCTAATTTATTAACACCCTTTTGAATCACGATTGCCCGCTTCGACTTCTATTTTAACTATTTTATTACCCGACTGCATTAGAAGGAAGGTAATGTTTTAGTTTTATCTTGATCAACTTTTTTATTTCCTTCTAGATGATTTCTTACATTCCCAGAACTACATCCATCTATTTCCACTCCAATAAAACTAATAACAAAAGCAACACTACCCTAATTTTCCCCAAAACAGTGACACACAGTAACGTTATTAATAAAACCCATCAGGCCGTCAGTTCTAACATTAAACATAGTAATGTGGGGGTAATATAATACATACGTGTCATAAGTCACAACACAACGTTATCATGTCTTGATGAATTATCACTGTACTCCACGGTGCTCGGTTTTGGGGGGTTCAAGTTATGAGCGATGTGAATTTGGAAACTTCTCTGGTATGTCTTTCCTTACCTTACTATCTTGTGTTTATGTTAAAGTTCTTAAAAGGTAAGCAAAATCAACCTTTATTATCTGCAGGGCAAAGGCCTCCTTGCATCACAAAAAAAGTACGAGTATTGATCCCCACAATCTTATCCTACTAATATTATAAATGCGAAAGTTTGTGAGGAGGTATGAATGTCTGGATGTTTGTTACTCTTTCAAGCAAAAACTACTGACTGGATTTGGAAGAAATTTGGCACACAGATAGTTTATAACCTAAATTAATACAAAGGATACTTTTTATCCAGCTAGTACGATCCCGAGAGACAAATCCCGACCTCAACGCGAGCTGCTAGTTTTAATTAAATGTTTATTTTTTATGATTCTGGTCATTGTCATATGACGTAGGTTCCCCCAAACATCGCACATTTCCTGGTCTTCTATTTCTATAACATCCTGCGGTTTCCAGCCGCCTTCACCAAGTCATTCCATCGGTTCACATTGTTCCAACACTAGCTTTAGGTAAGTTGTTGCCTCTCCAGAATCTTTTGAAACCAGTTGCCATCCGTTCTGAGTTCTGAGAGCAATCCGCTCTGGCCACTGTCACTTATATCTGCCATCTTGTTGATTGGCATAACCATACCCTATCCTAAGCGATCATTTGCAAGATTTTTCCTTTTGGGTCAAGACTTTTTTCAAGACTTAGATTAAGTTTTGCTTAATTGTGTGTTTGTGTTACTTAATAACGGCCTGATATCCAACTGTTTGTGTTACTTAATAACGGCCTGATATCCAACTGTTTGTGTTACTTAATAACGGCCTGATATCCAACACTATAAATCTTTCTTTTTCGTGTGGCTGGTATCCGAGTCTTTCTGCTGCCCATGGGCCTCTGACTTGGCTTTACATGCCGTCGAGAAATATCTCTCAGGCATGCAGTTTTCCTCACGATATTTTCCTTCACCGAAGCAAATGATAATTATATAATACGCACATGAATTCGAAAAATCAGAGGTGCGTGTCTTGGGTTCGAACTCCAGACCTATGATTTGGCAGTCACACCACTAATTAACACAATATTTGCAACACATTTATTCGCTACATCCAACAGCATAGCCCCTAAACTTCAGCTAAACGACGCGGGAGAACTAATATGAGCAAATTTCTGTCTCTCTATACATTAGCCGTATAGTCCTATGGGACACCGTTTGATATGCAAATTCTGGTGCTCAGGTAATATTAGTCAATGGTATATTGGTTCCGCTAGCAAAGCACCCTTTGAAATGAGCACAGGCTTCGATTGATTAATATTGTGCTGCGATTTGATGAGTGCTGGTTCAAAAAGGTAGGCTATGATGGATGGGGTAGAAGACTTCCCTGTGATTGAATATTACATTGATTTTGACTTTGAATCAAAGGAGTTGATGCTAATTTTAGCTCAATCAATAGATTTCAAACCATTTGATATTATGTCTTAATACATATTGTATAACTAAAGCGGGTCCTAAGCAATCTATTTTATGAACAAATCTATTACAAACATTAGTTTCCAAGTCCAATTTTAAGTGTTCAGTATTATTAGAATACTGACTCAACAATTGAATACTACCACTAATTCTTAAGCAACAAAGCTCAAATTCAATTAACTGAAGATACAAGAATTTCCTACGTAAAAACGAACGATACAAAATTAGAATAGCATGCTTTAAGTTAATTTATAGAACCGGCAACACTTAATTGAATTAATGTTTCAATTTGATTAATTGAAACCAATTTTGGCTTTTACAACTGAAATAAATCGCGACAGGCATTCATAATTTTGGTTTAAAATTCTGTATCGTGTTTTTAAACGGAAATGTCTTTTTTATAATGTTCATGTAATTTGTATTATCTTTGATCAAGTATTGTGTATTAAAGTTTTAGGTTTTAATTATGAAATTGAAGACGAACTTTTGTAATTTTGGTCATTGCAACTTAGCTTTGTCTTCCTGATTTTGAGAAATAATATTATTAGTAGGTACAGCTGCTGTGTCAAGATCTTTGTTACCTATAGGATACATCCATGATTTATCATCTTAGCTGCCAAGCCTTTTCACAACTGTGCTAGCATTGGCTTTAAGTCTAAGCGAATGCAGCTGCATACCATTACTTTTAGACAGAGCCTGCCATTAATTTTAGACTGCCTATCTTAACCTTCATATCCCTGTTCATAAATGCATTAGCCATAATTACAGTAGAGTCAATTTTTTTTTGAGGTATTTTTCTTCATCTTGGTATTTCTTCTTTTCAAAAATTCGTTGATAGGATCTAGTAAATGATTACATTCCTCTTCGTCTATAATTTGCAGATCCTCAGTTACTACTATGACCTTCAGTTATTTTGGTTCTAAAGGCTTTCATTTATCAATAGGTGATTATATATTATTGAGTAAAGTTCTCGAAACATCGAAAACGCCTACACAAAACTGGAGTATTTATAGATGAAAATTCCCTAGCATCACCCATCATTTTCAGAATATTGAAAATTATTGTTTACGAGAATTTCATTTCTAATTATCATAATGAGCATCACACAACTCCTAAATAACATTATTAAACATGCAAATCTGAACACAAAATTTTGTAGGTACTAATTTAGAGAGTCTATTAACGTTCAAAATAGTTAGTGTTACATTGTGCAATTTACGTTTGTTAGAATGCAAATTGTGATAATGAGGACGGAAATGCATGTCGTTCATAATTAATATCATATTGGAGTAGCGTTTGGTGCTAGGTGGGATTTGGGAACTAGAGCGGTGAAGGGTTAGTTAGTTTGTTTTGAGGGAAAAATTAATATCAAATGTGTGCAGAATTAATGGAAAATTGTGTGTAGTAGTACTGGATACGATACCCCTTTGTAAGACAAATTGTCAGACTTTCGGGTCACTGACTATCTGTTAAAAAATATCAAAGATCTACCAATGACAGAGCTCGTTTTTGAGGCACGGAGGATACTTGTTATGTAATGGATGGTCACCTATCCACGGACCGACCTAGGCAAGCGCGGTTTAACCTTGAAGATTGACGCGTGCGGCTGTTATTATTTAGCCACGAGCAATTAAAATCTTGATAATTTATTCATCACATCCTGGACATGACATTATAAATCTTGATAATTGCATTGCAGATAATTCCTATTCATCATAATTAAATATCAAACTTAATTGAACCACAACATAATTACCTATATCGACCAATAAACCTGTCTTATTATAAATTATTGCAATAACTTGATAACACTTAACTTGATAAATTGATAACACAATCACGATAAATATTATTTGCAAAGTCAATTATTTTGCCTGTAACTAGTTAAAATTAATCTGATATTTTTGTTTCCAACCCTATTTTGCAATTAATTGGATTGATAAATAAATATTGTTTTATGTGTTATCTTTGATTATTATAATTAATTTTAATAATTATGCTCTGTGTATTTTACATCGATTAAAATTAAATTACCTACAAAAATATTTAAATGTTTTCAATTTAGCATATTGGACATACTACTACTATATTCGCATTAGTAAAGAATGTAAATCATTGGATCTCTTAGTTATTAATAAAAACAATATGATATAAGCAGGAAGATGGCCTTCCATTGAAAATAGTTATATAGGATTGCAAACTCCTTACATTAATATGGAACTTATATTTTCACTTAATTCCTTTTTTTTTCAATACCAAGAAGTGCTAAGTTTTTCTTTATCATTTTAAACCCATTTTGGCAGCTATCTGAATATTTAAATATTTCGATATCGAGAATCCATTTTTCCCGCGTACTCTATTTTCGAACTTCGAATTTCAAATCTACAATTCGAATGTAATTCCACATGTCATCGCCGACAGTACATTAATTTGGGGTGACATTCTCACATTAACAGTTATATCTCTGACAGCTACAAGCCAATAACAGCCTCATTGTAAGGAGCGTAAAGATCAGTGTGATTTTGACAGACTTGATGTCAGCAAGTGAATAATTCAACAGCAACTTTATGGGCCCTAAAATAAAGCCCACTATGATTTTGACAGCGATGCACATTCAGTGGTACTCACCGTCTGCCTAGCCTTTTCACATTATATTGGGGTCTGCTATCTGGATTTAATTGAACTCCAGTACTTTACATGGAGCGACTGCCTATCTGACCTCCACAACCCAGTTAGCACTGGGTAATACGATACTCCTTGGTAAGACTGGTTGTCTGACTTTCGGGCCGCTTACTACTTGTAACGACTGTTAAAGATCTACATTTGACCGTCGGGACCAACAGCTTAACGTGCTTTCCGAGATACGGAGGAAACTCACTATAAAATGCATGGTTACCCCATCTACTGACCGACCTAGGCAAGCGCGGCTTAACCTCGAAGATCGACCCGTATGTTATCCTTAAGCCACGAGCTCCTATTGTTTTATATTGCAATGAAAAGCCAGTAATACGGACGCGATATTCGGAGGAAAAAAAAACAATAAGTGCGTTGCCACGAGACACGGTAAGTGTAATTTATGTGGCTGGCTCTAGATATAATCTTACAGAATCCTGTGTACTGGCAGCTCCTCGTTGAGTTATTTCGCTGTTGACCTGATAATTCCGTGGAATGTTACTTAAGCAAACATCGGGGTTTTCCTTGTTTTTGTATTAAAAGCTTTCCGTTGCATTTAATTGTTTTATTGTTTGGTTGGGTATATATATTTTTTGTAGTAATATTATTTTGCCATTGTATTCCAAGAATTTATTCATGCATCATTGCATCATCATGTATGCATTCATCTGAGCTACATTACTAATACATACTGTAAATTGAAATATAGTCGAAATTATCGTTGCGGGATCCAAGACAGTTAAATTGTTTCTCTGGGACTTCGTCCAGCTTCATTGTCTCGGCGCTTTTCTGGTGGTCGCCATTGTTGATTCTGGGTTTCAGGAGTTGCAGTGTTTTGGGAATAGTATGGCGGGTTTGTTATACTATGGTAACTCAGTCTGTCCCTTAGGTACTCTTCATGCCTTAACGTCTAAACGGATTAAGATATAATTTGGCAGATTTACAAGCAGACTAATCTAGGTTAGGACAAAGGATACATCTTTTATCCCAGAATAATTAAACAGATGGCTATGACCAATTTACCATTTGTACATGGGGTTTTGTTTTAAAGATGTTTTTATCAGACGTAGCTTTTGTCGACTGTAAATCCCGCTGACTTGATATATTTTAACGACAAAGCTAGCCTTATAAAATAATAACATAAGTAATCAAATTGTTAAATTGCATTCATAAAATTGTTGCTCCACCAAAACCCGTAACTATTCACCCTAAAAAGATCAGATCTATCCCAAATCCAAGTTCCATTGTTTCTCGTCAATCCCGTAAGGACACTTGACAACACAATAGTCTGAATAGAAATCTCTAAATCAACACCAAGTTCCAAACAAGGTACTTTTACTACACTTTCGATAGTACTTCAACCCACCCTTGTACTAAAAGAAAGCGTGAACGACAATGTCGTCACTCAGTAGCTATACTCCTATTCCTTTTTTTTTTGTACCTTCCTTTATTCCTCTTTTTTGTCGTACTTCACTTGTTGGTTTTGTTAAGAATGTAAAGGAATTGACGTCTCCATCGCGATTCGTCACGCTTTACCGTCGACGCTATGACGGTGCGATTTTTTCCGCCATTAAAACGAATATAAAACCTCCCATTATGGTATTTGAAACCTTATTTTGTAGACTCAAAGTTGTAATTCCATTGGTGATGGTAGTAGTATGGTGTAGCTTAAAATATACAAGAAAAGTAGCATGAAGACCCCTCATAGGGAGACGTGATGACTTAATTTCATACATCCATTTGGTATGGGTGCAAGTTTTGCATATACTTTTTGTAGCCTTGAGCGTTTTCTAGTGATTGTAGACATGTACAGTCTTAATGTAGGCACTAGGTCTACAAAAAACTGATTGAATCATTTCAACTCGATTTTCGCTCGTAAATTGCTTATTTCGCAGCCATGTTTTAGTTTTGATAGTTATTAAGTTTTTTGTTGTTATGAACAATTAGTTATTAAAGTTTGAAAGAACTCCGAATTATGTTTTGAGCAAAAGCTCAACTTTTTAATTGGCAACGGCAACGCTCTAATAACATCAAAAATTAAAGATCTTAATTTGGGAAAATTTTGTTAAAAGTTTGAAGGTCTAAATAAAACAATTAAAAAGTTTAATTTCATATTTAAAACTGAATTTATTTTATCACGAACTGTTCTTAAACGTTTGGTCCCGATTAAAAGTCGTGACATCATCATTTAAGTTGCGACTTGCGACTCATCAAGTGGATCCAGCTTAGCCCTTCGTATTTATCTTAGTAACTTAACAATTTCATAGTATTTGCGTTCGTTACACAACATTTACATTTCGTTTGCTTAGTTGGATAACTTGTTTTAAGTCAAAGATAGGGCTGGCAAGTTGAGGTGTTTTTAAAACTAAACTAGTTTAAGCAAATCAAAGCTGGTTTCAAATACTCAGGTGCAGAAAAAATGTTGTTCGTATTTTTATTGCATTTCAGATTCTGTTATATCAAAATAAAATGTTAAACTCAATTAGTTTAATGGAATAGACAGAATTGTTGCAGCAACAATAAAAAAAAATTGATGCTAAAGTTAGATTTTACTAAAAAGTTAGTTTCCAAGTAAAATACAAAGTTGTCGTGGCAACCCTGTGTGAAACAGATGGATGTGAATTGAGACGTTAGTCCGTCTTGCAACCTGTAGGGTCCGATGTTTTATTTCTTTTAGTCCTCAACTATAATGGCTCTTTTTACTTCACCTTTTTTAGGTTTAAAAGTTTAACTTTGTATGAGACTGCTCGTTAATTTGTTGTTGCAGCCATCCTGCAAAATGTTGCGAATGTTTTGAAGTAAAAGATGCTTTTTGTTAAAAATGTGGGAAACTAAATTGAAGAGGACATAAGAAGCTTATAAGAATCTTGGTATAGGCTTCGCAAGCTATAAAACTATAAAATCAGGCCGTTAAACAGATGTTTCTAGAAACTGATAACGTGTTAGATACTTCTTCTTTTCAAGACCATCATCGATGGTATTTTTAAATAAGTAGGCTCAGAAAGCGACGTTGACATACCTTATGAACTACATAAAACATCTGCATTTGAAATTTTACTGATCCTTAAGATCCTAAACATTTTTCAGGAAAAGCAGTGCAGTAAACAAATCACCAAAAACAATAAATAACCTTATCTTACACTTACTAATGAAACTAAACAAAACAAACATCTTGTCAATCCAACAAAAGTAGTTAAAGTAACAACCTAAAATGAAGTAACAGAAGAAATATAGACAGGTAAGTAACGTAGATAGAACAGAACACAAAATTGAAGACAAAGACCTTAAAACAAAAGATAACCTAAAACAAAACACTACCTGTTCTACAAAACACTAATACAAAACTTGACCTAACAAGTGTCCACCATATTGGGAACAAGCTTGTTATGGACCAACAAGGGTGATTAACAATTCTGCAGCAAATCGATGTATTTGGGTGCGCGCCAACTGAGCCTTTGATTTAGACGGTACGATAAAAATTTGGAGTGTTTCAGTAGTTTTTTTTGAAGGTGCTGTTGATATTTTAGTATGGTAGTATTATTAATTCCAGGTATCGATGAATGAGGCTTCGTACCGAAAGGCAGGAGGGCCTTCCAGAAGGTGGACTGATGACCTGGTGAAGGTCGCGGGAGTTTGCAGGATCAGAGAAACACAAGCCTACTGTGATGAATATTTTATATTTTTTGTCAACCGTGACGACTTCAAACTTGTTCTAAACTAAATATTGCCAATGGCTATTATGGTCGTTAAATTTGATAAATGAAATCTAATTGAACTTGGGACAGTAGCTAAACCCGTATATTTTTAAAGAGGTTGTCTAAGAAAGCGAGCATTTTTAAGCTCTCGCCCGTTATAAATCATCATTATCATCATCATCATCATTTCAGCCGAAAGACGTCCACTGCTGGACATAGTACGAGACTCAACAGAAGAGAAACGAGAGTTATTCCGTGACTTGGTAATCACTTTGGTCTAATTACATACTGTTTATAAAGGGTGTAAAAATGCTCTAAACGAAGGCGAAGGGCACTTTGATCTCCCCGTCATTGCGATATTATTTTTGTTCTAAACCATACCTGGAAAACTTCTAGTTAGGGACATTTGTCAAACTTCCAACTTTTTCACAAGCTTTTTTTAATATTTTTTTTTAATGTTACACTAATTTTGTTTTATTATTGGTATGTTTATTTTTTTATGTAATTTTGTTTTGCCAACTGTCGCCACATTGACCGGTCCCGTGCGACTCGCATCAAGCGGATCCCTGCAACCTTCACGAGGTCATCGGTCCACCTAGTGGGAGGCCTTCCAACGCTACGTCTTCCGGTTCACGGTCGCCACTCCAGAACTTTTCAGCCCCATCGGCCATCCGTTCTGCAATGCCCTGCCCACTGCCACATAAGTTTGGCAATTCTTCGGGCTACGTTATAAATCAATCAAACGCATTTGATAAACCAATGATGTCCTCTTTCATCATATAATTTCAATTTAATTACTTTCATGACTGTTGTACTTCATTCATGTCTCATATTCACTTTCACTTGCTCTGTTCCCATAACACCATAAAATAAAAACATTTTCCGAGCCTTCCATACAAGCAAATAGCTTTTTGCTAAGCGCATATCGTTTTCATTAAAAACAAAAGCAAAAAAATAATCGGTCAAGTGCGTTTGGTAACCAAAGGGCAGGTTCCAATTATTTTTTGTTAAAAACAGCTGCATTGTCAACTTTTAACGAAATGATGTAATTTTCATTTCCTGGGACCACACGCGATTTGGAAATGGCGGTCACAATTTGTTTATTTATAAATGTGTGCCTTTGTTTTTTTATATCCAGCAAGCATGTAGGAAATTCAATAAAACATATTAATGATTGGAAATGATTTTGGTGGCATGCTAGTAAGTATTACTATCATCTTGCTCTGTAGCACATAAGTTAAAAACTGTACAGGTTCACCCCTCATCATCGTACCATATCATTTTCAGACCCCCTCACAAAAAATAAAACCATAACTAATCTTCACAGAAAACAAACACAAACAAATCATATAGGGGTTAGCTATCTTATCGCGGAACCCTAAACATGAAGGGACGTTCGCGCCGGGGGCTCAGGACGTATATTATAATTATTGTTAGACAACCATCGCACTCAAAAACGCCGACAAATCAACACACATGCACACACAGACATAAAAACACACACATTTGCTTGAAACACACACAAACAAACACACTCACACACACAAATTCAAATTTCGAACACAATCCGGCGCGTACGCATTGCTTTTTTTACACACACTAACAAAAACTTTATTCGCGTTATTAAGGCCTGATACACACACGCGTTTTAACATCATAATTACGAGCGCCAGTGGCGTGCGTCGAGATGTAACGAGCTTAAGCAAAATGGCCGCCAATTTTTTTTTTTTTTTATCGTAAATGTGTAGGCTTAATAAGTTGATGTTTGAATGATGGATACGGATATTGAAATTATGTGTTGGATTCACGCGTAGCTATTATTTGTGGGAGATGAAACAGGTTGTCCGTGATAGGTGTGTTACCCGTCACTACTTGTACTACACGGAGTTTTTAATTTTATGTCTTATTGCTTGATGATGTTTCGATGAAAAATAATAACTCGTTTATCTGCTATGAATGTTGCTTGTAATCTTTTTCCTTTACAATTTTTATTTTTGTCTGCGCACCAACAGTTTTACAAGTATACAATGTGAAGATTTACAGTTACATGTTTCTATGTTTTTTAAGGCGAAAGCGTCAGGGTGTCCCGCGAAATTCAAATTTCCTTACTTATTTTGCCATTTGCAGGTCAGTGGTTGAGTTCAATGTTGAAATTTGGCTTTATAGAATTAAAATCATCAATAGAGCCCTCCAAGTTCATTTAATCCCATTGAATGACTTATTCATGAAATAGTCTTTGAATGGCATTAAATAAACTTAAGAGGGTTGTGCTTTAAATGATTATAATTCTGTAACTACTTACGTGTTACGTCCGCGAAACATAATTAGTTCAACACACAGCCTGCAAATTGCAAAAAAAACCTAAGATTAGTCAGAATTTCACGGGCTACACTGGCGCTTCCACCTTAAGTGAAAGAAAGAAAGAAAATATATTTATTTGCCGCAGGGACATGACGTGCATCATACAAAATTACAAAAAAAAATAACAACAAAACACAAATAAAACAATAAACTATAAATAAGTGAGTCGGAGTGAGTGAGTCTTATGTATCTATAAGTGATAGACTTATTCTTTTAAAGTTAATCTCAGATTGTTGAACAGCCAAGTTTTTATCAGTTCTACCTCTAATCAATTCAAATGTAACTTCCGTCATGATAAACCCACCGTTAACACAGCCTACTTATACGAATAAAAGCCAAAAAGATTAAACTCTTGATACCCCAATTATCCCAAACAAGACAGCCAAAATAATCAGTCAAGTCTCGGGGTTCTTATATGATAATGAAGCTAAAGAATTAAGTTCGTTTGCCCACGACGGTAGCAGGAAACATTTAAGCATGAGTTAGTAAGTGATTATCATTTATTAGTAAACTAGGCGCAGTACGTTAGAATAAGTAAGGAGATGCTTGGAGAAATGGTAATTTTTTGAATAAATTTTAGAATAAAGGAATGGTTGGACAATGTGGCTCTGTGACTGGAGAGTGTTTTAAAATTACTGTTTTTTTTGTGGTTGATCCTTTTTCTTTCTCAGTGAAAAGTTTTTAAAATGTCCTCTGGGTCTAGACAAGTGACTCGCTGCTTTAAGCTTTCACGGTTTAAAACTAAACTATTTAACTATATTAACCAGCCAACCCAGTGAACCCGCAATCATAGCGCTTGCAATAGCGTCGAAATATCGGGAGCTCAAAATTATGAACAATCACGGAAGATATCCCGTAAGTGACAGTATAAGTTTAAGTGACTCGCTTTCTAAGCAAAGAAATATGTGTTCGATAATTGTCCCACGGGATCATACTACCGGAATAAACATATCCTATGTGTTAATCCAGGTTATAAACTATCTATGTGCAAATTTCATCCAAATTCGTTCAGTAGTTTTTGCGTGAAAAAGTAACAAACATCCATCCAACCATCCTCACAATATTTCACATTTATAATATAAATAGGATATTTGTATGACTTTCAACAGGCTAGCTATGGCCATACATTTTTATTATTTTTCTTCCATCGTTACTGCTTGTTTGGTTGACAGTTTGTATGTCGACCTTTAGCCTTCTTGAATATGTTCACAAAATAATATTAATAAAAATTCATGATTTAGGCAGGCAGTAAACTTAAATTGAAATAGGTATGCAAGAAATTCTAAACCTGAATTGATTATAACAATCTTACGAATATTTAGTTAGCGCAAAGTTCATGCAGAGGTCAGTAGACAGGTGGCAATAGCTTCACATGATTCCAGAATGTAGCTAGATTAAATAAATGTTTTTAATAATAAGCTTTGCAAAAAATATGCAAAAGAGCATGAAACGACACTTCGAAAATTCATACTACGAATTTTCCATGCAAAACGAATAAAAAAAACTTGGAAATGCACCAACAAGTCACAACAACGAAGACGAATCGGGTAGTAAACACAAAACAGTAAAAAATAAACAAGAAAATTTCTTAGAAAACGCCCCGATCCCTGATAACGTCAACGTAGAAAAATAACAAGAATTAAGCACTACTAAAAGAGTTGTCGACCAAATTAAGACAAGCAAGAAAAATAACGTACAAATAGACTATCAAGATTGTAGGAAGAATGAGTGAGTAATTATTAAAACAAGATTATTATCGGAATCGCTAAGTCTTGTCCAAAACGGGTTCCTCCTAGATTAATAACGCATGTCAGTCATTAACGCTATACACAGTAATTGCCTGGCACTATTTTGATGAATTGTCCAGTTTTTGTGGGTAGATTCTCACCGGCTACTTTTTAACGCTTGGAGGGATTTTGGTACATTAACTTGGGTACATTAGAAGCGATTAGGCAAGGAATTTTCTATGTACTCGTGTGTGGATGAGAAAAGAAAGGAGTGTTTGACGTTTTCTATTTAGTCTCGTATTTTGTTACATTTTGTCATATCACAATCATGGTTAAATGCAATGAGTTCTAGTACGCGTGGAGCTCGATAATTGTCCTACGGGATCATACTACCGGGATAAAAAGTATCCTATGAGTTAATCCAGGTTACTATCTGTTTGCTAAGAAAGTAACAAACATCCATACAAACATTATCACAAAATTTCGCATTTATAAAATTAGTAGGATTGCCTAGCGTGACTCCACAAAAAGTTTGGTATGTGCGGTAAGAAAAAAGCCAATCACAGGAGGTGGTACCCATGTCTATTCAAATAGGCTCATAATCACTGATTAAACAATAAATAACACAAAAAACATAAAAGAAACGATTAATTACACCGTCTTTACAACACAGAAACAACGACCCTTTTTACCAACAAACAATCCTTCAAAGACTATGATAATGTGGTGAATAAAAATATCCTTTTCGTTGTAGCTAATTCGTTTACGAATGCCGACGAAGTCACAAAAGAACTTAAGCCCTGTCTTATTTAAATTAGGCTCTAAAGTAAATACAACGAGGCTAGGCAACTTAAGGTGTTTTACACACCGAGAGCAGTACGCGAAACGGACGCGCGATTTCACGCGACAAATGTGCAAAGACGCGTCCCATTTTACGAGTGTCACGGTTAGTCCACAGAGCGTCTAATGCTTTACTTAAATAAACAAGTACACTCGCAATGGGGCTCGATTTCACGCAGCAAATACTCCTCGTTCCTAGTGCCCGTTTTAAATAAACTAGTGACGTTACACTACAACTGCATTCGCTGTATTTCGAGCAACTTTTTACAGTTAGCTTGTCGTGTGTTTATTTTTCAGCCCGCAGAAATATACAACGTGAATTTATGTCTGCATCTGCATGTGTGGATGTAAAAGGGATTTTTAATATTAAAATACTTGAATTGTCGTTGAAGTTTTTCATAGTATAGACAAAGAGAATGATGAAGCCCAAAATATTTCAGCAAATATATTTAGAAGGGTGACACTTAATTTAAATATTGAGACATTAAAATTATCTACTTATTAAGAAACGGTTATAAATGAGAGCACATCATCATCTAACGCAATTAACTCAAAAGCAGACCTCTCAGTGTGCAAGACTCCTAAAAGGTTTTTACAATCTGTGCCTCCGCTCGTGGACGCTCTCAACCAAATTGTATTATTTTGCATTTATTTTTGACAAAGCATACTTTAGTCTGTGGATTTTTTTTTTTAAATTTTAATTAGTATACTTAAAATTTTATTCCTTTGTGTTTGTAGACGGTGTCTTTAAAGTCCAGACCGTCTCAGAAAATAATACGGAAACAGGAAGACAGTGGTTTTGTTTTGTCTGCGCCTCTTCTTCGCGTGTTTACAGGAAAATATTTCATAGCCTCTTGGCTGAAGAGGTTTTGGCATCTTTTACGAAGCTTGTTTAGGAATGTCTATTTTTGGGTATAAATCTGTGTCTATTTTAAGCCTTTCCTATTCCACTATATTGTAGGTATTTATCTTCATTCTTCTAGAATAATCCCAATTTATTTGGGGTCGACGCAGCTTGTCTTCTTCTTCCATACTTCTCTATTCGTCTCGTTCGTACTCATCATCTCAGCAGGCACCTCCTCCCTAGCCATATCACTTTCACACAGTCCATCAATCGTCTCTTAGATTGTATTTGTAGTCAAATTTATTCTACGTCATCGATTACTAACAGTCTCACATTAAGATCGTTTATAATGCTGATTTCCTTATTAGAAAGCCAGCCATAATTCTCTAAAACCACTCTAATATGCAAGAATCTCCATTAATCTCTAAAACCATAAGTTTCCACGATTAATCACGTGACCATGTGAATCTGTCTCTGGTACATTTTCATAAAATTATCATTTGAACACGTTTCAACACAAAATTAGTTGTAAATCGCCACACTATCGCGACTCTATTACCAAAAACTCATTTCAAATGTCGTTTCAAACGATTATTAATCGATTGAAACTACATTTCATCTATTCGATTTGAATTGATTTTCGATTCCGTTAGTAAAGGTGTAAAATATATTTTTATAATCTTTAACGTATATTTCTTTTTGTTATTTATTATTTACATCAATTAACCCTTGTACGTGGGTAACATTAACATATTAATATGTTTCGAGATCGTAAATTACAGCCGTTTGAATATGGTCGACTGTTTTTATAGTGCGCTAGAAACTGAGACTGATTCAATTAATAATTTTGACGTTATGCTTAGTTCATAGTTTTTGTTCATCAACCTTTTTTGGTCTAAGTAGATCTTTAAGTAGATCATTGCCTTGTGTTGTTTCTTTATGTATATAATTGTTAGGTATTGCTACATAATTATCGATCAATGATTAATGATAAGTGTTTTTTTTAATACCAATATTATATTATTTATAACCAATATTTCAAAAATATGCTTTCAAAAGGCAACGGACCTAAAAAACTTTGAAGAAAATATGTTCCTGGGCATCCTTCAGTACCTACAGCTACTTAAACGCATTAAAATTGTTTATTTTGAGAACCTAAAATTTTCAGGAGCAAGATTTTTTTTATCATAGTTAATTTCATTCAAAAATATTGAACTTGCAAAGAGACACTGCACCGGAACCAAACTTTGCATCACAAGAAACTATACAAATTCTTAATTCATTCATTTTTAAAGTTCACTCACCTTCACTACATATATGACCAAGGTTGCGCAACCAACTATTCAGAAAATTCTATTGAATACACTATTTCTGTTAAATAATTTTCTCACAATTTAAACACTACAGCTAATTTAGTTGGAGTAATTAACACGTCTATTAATAATGTGCACACACCATGTTCTATGCAAGCGTAGAAAGATACAATTTTGTTTAGAATTTATAATTTCTTTAAAATAATATTTTGACGGTGTTGAGGTCGAAGGTAACAAGAATTTGAAATCTGGCACTTGCAACAGCGCCGGAATATTGGGAGATCAAAATAATGAACAATCACGGAAGATATCCCTTATGTGACAGTATAAGTTTAATTTGAAATCTATTCAACATTCTCTCAAAAAATCTTATACTTATCATGATCAATCTACTGACCATCTGATGATAATGAGGAATCGTCCAATTATATACGAGAATGTATTCATTTAGCAAGACTGTCAATACTGTACTTGGGCAAGTCGGGAATTACGTAGTCTATACTAATATTGTAAAGAGATAAGTTTGTATGTAGGGGGTAATCTCCGAAACTAATAATCCAATTCTAAAAATTCTTTCAGAGTGCTACATTATTTGTGGGTGCTATAGATTCATGCATATTAGCCGAGCTATAACAATTTTTGCAGACGAAGTCACAGCCGAGATGCAATATAAAGCAAGCATTTCTCCCTTGCTTTTATAGTTAGCACATACAACATTTCTGTAACAACCTTAACCGCCACATCCTCAGGACTTTTACTTATTGTAACCAACCATGAAAATACTTATTTGGCCCAACAATAACCAAACCCTTAACTTCACACCAGTCCTTGGTTGTCCGGCCAAAATAACTCTTTACAAAGCGGCCGACTCGCTCAGTTCCCCGAACCGACTCGTACAATTTGTCCTGCTCGTTCGCATGATATCTAAATTAGTTCTATCTTTTTTGTTTCGTCTCTGACGGCTCAATTAATGACTTGAAATCTCAAAGGTTTTATTCGCTGATGCTTCGTTTCATCGCGAAATGGAGTGCGCCTGGTGTACTGCTCGTTTTGGATGGGTTAGCATGTGATGTGTTTATTAATTCTGTGTGATGGTTACTAGAATTTGTATCTTTAAATACGTGTTTAGTGGTCAAAGAATCTATGGGATTATTGTGTAATATACTCACAATCCCAATGCCATTTATTTTGACAGTCAATAATGATTGCAATACTTAAGCTGTCAAGCAGACAAATTTTTAAGACCCTCCCCCTCCCCTCCCTCCTTGATTAACTCCCTAGTTGGTCTAGTGGTCGTAATCGCGACTGCTGAGCATGAGGTCTTAGGTTCGATTCTCTAGTCGGGTATTGTTATGGATTTTTCCATGAGGAATTTCTCAGTAGCAGCCACGAAGTCTGGATTTGTGACCAGTTGATGACAATAGGCTAGCCCTTTATTACATGGGGCTTAAAAATAACGTGTAAAATGTGGGTGTACTATTAGGTACACGCCTAACCCTTCGAGGATTATAGGCGTAATGTTATGTAGATTAACAATTTATTTCTCAAACTTTTGAATTGCGATTGAAGGTTTTCTTAAATCTTTTTCTTGGTTCTAAAACTTACAAATATTGCTACTTACTTCAAATAAAGACGCGTTCAAATTTTTCACCATCTTTATTGAACCCAGACATCATAATTTACAAAGGCTCATCAAATAAAATGGGAACCTCTTGAAGCTCCCTGAAAGAGTCCAATCAAAAAGAGGTAATATTTCATACTATTTACAAGCCTATTCAACCATTATTTGGGTTTGGAGGGAAAAACACAATTTTCTGCCTCGCTACGTTTCAGCAAAATGAACGAAAGTAGCTGGCCAGAACTTATTACCATACTGTATATGGTTCACTGAAATGTCACATACGATATGGCCAGGTCACAGTCTATGCATATGTGAATATTTTTCTAAGAATTACTTACTGTATTTTACAGGAATATTCAGCATGACAATGAGCTGTAGTATCGATCAGGTTGGGCTGTGGCAACTGATGGTATCGTGCTATATCAGTAACCATTATCTGTTAGCTGTGATAGCCTTGTGGTGTAACGTCGGACAGCCATTGGTCTCAAGACACGCACCTCTAATTTTTCGGGCTTATTTACCTATTGTTTAATTATCACTTGCTTCAGTGAAGGAAAACACCGTGAGGAAACCAGCATGTTTGAGAGATTTTTCTTGACGACACGTAAAGCCAAGTCAGAGGCCCATTGGCGGCATAAAAACTCTGACATCAGGTTAGGCATTAACCATACGATAAAAAAGGAGAACTATCACCAACCTATTGTTGCTGAATTTCCCAGGACAGTTTGGAAAAGAACATTACTTCTCAAATACAGGATGCAGAATTATATCGCATTTTAGAACAGAAGACAGTATAATCATGTCTCAAGGTGCGTTTGGTGTATAATTATGTACAGTCGTGGCCTTTTCCGCCTGATCAGTATTTCTTTTTGCATAAAGCAGAGGTGCCGAGCCATGCCCCCTTACAGTTTAGGCCCATTAGGAAAGCGTTTACGCAATTATTTGCAATCTGCACTGCGCATAATTATTTACACTACGTGTAAACTGTAAGAATTATTTTGTTTCATTCCTGGAGTAACATGTAGCCTACTTTTCATTGCTTCTTCTAAGCTTGTAGGTTATCCCAGCCAATAGATTTAACAACATAAATGTATTATTAACAAAAATACCGTGATGACATAACATCCCCCTGTAATCTCCGAAGGGTTAGGCAGAGGGGTATCTAATAGTACACCCACATTTCGCCAGTTATATTTTAACTTTAAGTCATAAGGGGTTAGCTTATTACCATTCATCATCATCGAAAGATGTCCACTGCTGGACATAGACTTCCCCCAAGTGTCACCACATTGTCCGGTCCCGTGTGATTCTCATCCAGCAGATCCCTGCAACCTTCACCAGGTCATCTGTCCACCTAGTGGGAGGCCTTCCAATGCAACGCCATTAACCGGACACAAATACAGACTCCGTGGCTCATCATCATCATCATTTCAGCCGAAAAGTCAACTGCTGGACATAGGCCTCCCCCAAGAAGGGGGGTTTTGCCATAATCGCCACGCTTGGCAGGCGGGTTGGCGATCGCAGTATGGTTATTGTAGAATCAGAGAACGCTGCTGCCCATTCTCTGGTAAGTCCCTTAGTCGCCTTTTACGACACCCACGGGAAGATATAGGATGGTGCTATTCTTTACGTCCGGACACCATACAGAACGACTCCGTGGCTGCTACTGAGAAATTCCTGACGGAAAAATCCAATAACACGTTACCCGACCCGGGAATCGAACCATCATTCTCAGCAGTCGCGCTGGCGACCACCCGACCAGATTAGCAGCGAGGCAGTTCTTAACTAAGTTAAGTTAGCACATTAAGTGATTACTATACAACTTCATAACTGATTCTCCAATAGAATTTTATTTACTTGCTGAACTGGCAATCTGTTTTTGTTCCCCATTCAATAAACACGGCGATATAAAACAGTTTCTATGTCTGGAACGTGATTACGCATGAATGTGTCGCCATAATCTTAATCCCTCGTTCACGCAACCGTTTGGTTGTAAAAATAAATGTTTACTAGTGTCGCGACTGGTTTATGTTTTTATTGGTCCTTTGTCCGTTATTATCAATTTAGTATTGCCTGTGTTAGATTATGTGTGACATTGAAGCCTTACATTACTATTGCTTGTCTCATCACCATCCACTGCCTGATTTCGCCTACTATATCGTATAGGCCTCTCTTTTTTTGTGTGTGCCAATCCATGTTTCTGTGTGTGTGTTTTGTCTCGTTGCTGAACGACCAACATTTCTTTTACCTGTCTTTGGACGCCACTCCGTCACAGCTTTACTACACCAATCATCACCACGACTGCTAGGTGTCCTATCCAACTCAATTTGTTTTCCATAACGTGATTTCCAATATCGAAGACATTTTATATTACTATTGCATACTATGTCAGACGTTTATAGAGGCTTAGAGCTTTGAAAAATGAAATTCAATCAGTGCTAACGACACAAGATAAGTCATAAATATGTGAAACTGACGTAAATAGTAAAAATAAATGCTTTAAAAGCTGCCACAAAATTGCCTCTTTTCTGGGCTCTGTAATATCACTATTCTGTATGCGTAGCTTATAACTATAACAACGACAGATTTTAGGAATAATTCTATGCACAGTGTAAAAAATTAAAAGAACCAATATAACTCAGTCATCGTAGAATAGTTTTTTTTTTTTCAAATTCAAAATCCTAACAATCAAAAACCAAAACCAAAATCAAAGCATTTATTTCAAATAGGCCAGTTCCATGCACTTTTGAATTTTCGAAACAAAGACAACAATGAAAAGTAGCTACAGTCTCAGTCACAAGGCATAAAAACTGTGAAAGTACTGTAGTTGCCTATTCCCTGACGTAGATCTCTATGGAGAAGAACGGGCAAGAAACTCCATGGACACTCTTTTAAATCAATACTTTTACAATAACTTGGTTACATCATTTAAGTTGAGATGGTACATTATGTGAGAACGATGTAGAAAGATGTGTACGTTAAAAATGTCCACAGTAAAAATAATTCAAGAATAAAATAATTAATTCAAATAAGAGATGACCAGTCACAACTGAAATATATGTCAATCCATTATGGATCATATGATGCATACATTTGAAACAAAAAGTAACAACTATATAATTAGAAATAGAAGTGGTCAATATTTTACGAGCAGATCGAGTCTATCTCTTTAATGTCTTTCCTTATACTGACACTATTAAACCAATTCTATTACAATGTACCCAAATACATACATTTCCCCACAACTCCACTCTATTGCAAGCCAATTCCCGGAATTAACCAAAACATTTAATACGATATTAGCAATATCCCGTTCTGAATTCGCGTGACTAATAAATTGGCTTAAACCGGTAACTATGGGATATTAGTTATTACAGAAATAGATAGCTTCCAATGCCTAGGTATGGCGACTCTGGCGTAAATCTTGATCAGAGACACGCACCTGTTAATTTCATGGTAATAAGAGGAACGTGGGTGTGATTTGAAACTGAATAACGTGTTCAATCTTGTTTAATGAACCAAAGGCGATTCTCACACGACACCGCTCGTCCGTGCGTTCGGGTGGAGGCGGCGAAACGAATGTATGGGCACTATGCCGTGCGGATAGGCGAAGAGCGCCGCTCGTCCGCGCGGTCGGGCGGTGTATGTGTAAAATAAAGAATAATAGATAGCAAAAGAATTAATACAAGCCAATGCGACTTGAGAGCCGCTTCACCGCTCAACCTCGTAGACAAGTTTCGTGTGATGACCGCCTAACAGTATTGAGGAAAAGTCAATATAATTACAAACAACGCGAAAGGAAACCTCAAAAAATAATCATTTTCAAAACGTAAAGTCACTTAGTAGATCTTCACATGAAAGAAGAAGTGGGAATCAATCATCATCTACATCTGCCTAGCCTTTTTCCAACTGTATTGGGGTCGGCTTCTAGTCTATCGGGATACAGTATTTTACATGGAGCGACTGCCTATCTGACCTCCACAACCCAGTTAGTGCTGGGTAATACGATACCCTTAGTAAGACTGGTTGTCAGAGTTTTAAAGAAGTGGGAATCAATACTTTTAAGTATTAATGGATTTAACTTCCGAAATTAATGAGGCCTTGACGAGCTATTTTATGAACTCAACAATAAATTATAAATCATTACGTCAACTACCTGTGGTATTCAGTTGACATTTAAAGTGCATGTTGCAATAAGTTAACAATTATTATTAATGATTCCTTTTAACTTTTCATTTTCATATTAATAATAAAAACAAATCAATAATATCACTTCGAAATTTTGGCAGCTGCAATTCTGACAAGCATATTAAAAGTTTTTCTTTAATAAAAATGTATAATTACGCTGTGTACATGAAATTCAATTAGCGATCGTATTTAAGCGTTTCGCAGCTGTGCTTTTAGCGTTTATCGATGTTCGAGTATTTGTTAATTAAGCTTTTAAAGTACTTCTTCCTATTGGTGTTACACGGACCGAGTGTGGAATTATCTCGAGTTGCGTTGAAAGGCTTTATATTACTTTCAGAACGTTATTCTGTGATTAAACGTGATGATACACTTTAAAGACAAGGCCTAGACAAACTGACATTGTATCGGCGAAAACGATAGTGGAAAAGTCAATATTTAGAGTGTAAACTAACCCTTCACGAAGCCGTCAACCAAGCGTTCTGTACATCAAACTAAGTAACCTTACCCACAAATTATTACTGGGAAACAACTTTTTTTTTTGGGGTGAAAAATCACGGTTTACGGTAAAGGTCAATGAAACGCCCTCAAAACATTGTGCTGATAGATGTATTGAATGGCAACCGGCTCATGGAGGCATTAAAAGTAAAGTTATAACCATGAAACATTGTATTTAAAAAAAAAACATGTAAAAAAAGTTGGAACTTTGCCCTCCAATAGTAATCCGCTATCTGCGATATCTGCCTCTTTTTATTTATAATATCATTCGTAGCTTCCCATTAGTAAAAAAGATTTTTCGGTATCAGATCAGTTCAGTAGTTCCGAAGATTACCTCTTACCTCCAAACTGACAAACTTTACTTCTTTATATAATTATTTTCCAAATATAACTTTCGAATCCAATAAAATTCTAATCAAATCGTAATAAGAAACCAATTACACTATCGCAAAGACCGTCTTTTCACACCACCGTTTACGAGTGACGGAAACTGTCAAATAAAATGAGAAGCTGATACCACAGTCACTGGCAACACCTAGCCATAATAAAATTGATACCAGTATTAAAACATATAGATAACTTGTACGAGAGCAACATCGACATTAATGTGCCTTGTCAGTTTATGAGGTAGATGCATTAATGTATATTAATCATTTGGGAACAGCTAATAAAGGTGAGCCGGAAACGTCCACAAAATATTTAATTACAACTTGATTTCTTTTGGTGTTTATTTATAGTGTTAATGATTAGAAAGGTCTGGTAAAAGGAAAGAAGAATCAGAGCAATGATATGAAACTAAAAAGACTAATTTCATTTATACTTTGTCCCGAATATTGAATCTATTATCCAGTAATACAGCATGCTTTATACTATAATTCAGGTATGCTTTAAGCTTTTACACATAACATAACATCACGCCTGTAATCCCCGAATGGTTAAGCAGTAGTGAACCTAATACTACACCCACATTTCGCCAGTTATATTTAAGTCCCATGTAATAGGGTGCGAGCCTATTGTCATTTACCGGGTACAAATCCAGACTCTACTGGCTGCTACTCAAAAATTCCTGATGGAAAAATCCAATAAAAATTTGCCCGACCCGGGAATCGTACCCAGAACCTCAGGAGTTGCGATTGCGACCACAAGTACCACAGCATATTTCACACATTATACAATGCGAACAATAAAATTGGCAAACGAATGAATTAATAAAAATGAAGCATTAACACATTTTCTTCAAATCTTTGAATTTTAAAATCAGCCAAAAGTCTGCATAATCTTGCTGTTTTCTTCTCCTTTCTTATACTTTCGAAATTCAATGCTGATGATGTTGTTAAAATACACAAGAGGGTCCTGCGAAGCAATAAATACTACGCGAGAACAACCTTCGAAAACGAAAAACGATAAAAAGTAATTCTGATACAATATATGACCCTTTAGTACGCCTTCAGGCAGAAATTAAAGATGGCGATGATAACAGATGATGAATATTTATTCAGTATTTCGACTTACTGATTATAAAATCGTACTCCTTGCTGACTTAATAAACAATTGGCATCGATAACGTGCTCAAATCGAATTAATGAGCAGGCTGGAATTCAGCAAACAATATTATATAAGAAAGTAGAATGGTGCTCATTATCTTATAAATACAATTTTGAAAGAAAACGCCATGTGTCCGGTGATTTTGTTTACTTTGTTAATAATTATAATTATGATAGTTACAAGTTAACACAGCAACAGCGTTAATATTCGTTGTTCATTATTTTCTGCACATGTTTTTATTTTATTTGTCCAATACGAATCAACCGTCTCCACTTATATTTTCATTTAATATTTCCATATTTATCGTTTAAAATTATCACAATGCAACCTTATATTGTTCTTATACTAAAGGGAAATCAGCAAAACAATGCTCATATTCATAAAATGAAACCTCAGTAAGAACGTCATGAAAATTAAGTGCTGGATACAAGATCCGACACTGGTGATATAAAAAATTAATAAAACTCCGCATACATGATAAAGACAACTGCGATCCTCACATAAATAAGCGTCGGTCTCATCTTACAACGACTTGGCGACGTGTAAAATATTGTTATCGATAATAAAACTACAATAATTCAAAGGGCAGAACGACTTTATACTGAATCTTGTCACGTATTGAGAAATTTGAGAACAACATGTAAAATAATCTCGGACGATATAAAATAAGATCGCTTTTATGAATAAATTATAGCAATGTAAAGTATGATAAACGATGGTAAGGATCGTAATGAAACGGCATGAGGTGTACAACCTACCACATAAGTTAGAGACGATGAATTTGAATCTTAACAAGCTGCTAATAAAGTTGTTAATGAACAACGCTCTATGAATGATGGTGGAACTTGCGTGGATGGATATACGCCTCACATCAAGCGCAGCGGGTGGTTCCGACAAGTAAACTAGTATCTCGCAGTGAGGGTAACGTAATAATCTTAGTATTAACGACCAAGATAACAAGGCACTTATTAGCTGAGGAGTCTGGAACAATGAACTTAGAGATGGAGGTCGAGATTAAATAGTCGTTGCCATTAATACCTATGTTCATTGAACACTCACGATTCAAATGATTATGTTGTTACGAATAATTAAAGTTCTGACGTTTTAAGATCAGGTCATTGGGTTGGTGAAGAACGTCTTACTGGTTGAGTGCTAGTTATTATTAAATTGAGTTATGAATTTTAATAAAGTCATTATCTTGAAGTACATGATCTTTTGTTTTTACTGTACCCTGTTCTTGTAGTAAGTCATTATTATTTCTGTCGAGTTTATAGCTCTACTTAATTTTTATGACGCTTCAATTTACGTGTGCCTTAAAATAACTAGAGAACTTGATTATAATGGCGGCGATGGAATAAAAATATACTTGAAAATGTTAATGAAACGGATATCATCTTGAAGATTAAGGTACAAAAAATGTGATATGAAACCCGAGCTTGCGTTGGTGTGTCAATTAAATTGCCTTAACGAACATGACAGAACAAGCTGACATTGTAATATTATTAATTGTATTAATTATAATCAGAAAAATATGTACTAAGTGTTCTACAACAGCAATATTAAATGTCAATGAGCGGATAACAGACAAGTTTGTTTTTATTTATGCTATAATACTAAATAATATTATCCTCTAAGACATCATTATATAAGGACTGGCCATTCACCACACTCAAATGTCTTGCTTGACAACAGAGAACAGTATATTCCTAACTCTAACTACTATTATAACTGCAAAAGTTTGTGAAGGTGTATGTTACTCTTTCTCACAAAAACTACTGAACGGATAAATTATGTGGATGAATTTTGGCACACAGATAGTTTATAACATGCATTAACTCATACAACACTTTTTGTCCCAGTAGTACAATCCCGTGGGACCATTACGGAACTCCATGCGGAATAAGCCGCGGGCATAAGTAAGGATATATTATTTTAACGCTGTCTTGGCACCTAGCTTTTGGAGTTTAACCCGAAACTGAAACCTGCCGAAACAACCTAAGTCCAGTCCCTTATTAACACAACTTAACTAGATGAAAATAATTTAAAAAAAAAGCAATTCACGAGATATGATTTCAATTGAAAAACACGTAGAATTCTCGTCTCACAAAGCATGCGGGTATTATTATGAACATAAAGCCCGGAGGTTGGAGACAGGTGACAAAAACTGTTATGAATGCTGGCCGGACTGAACTTGGTTTTTGCGTCGAACCCGTCCTGAATGCACGGCCCACACTTAAGAATGCAGTAGCACTGAACCGATGGGATGTAAGACGAGCGACGGAGATTTGGCCAGGGAGACCGCGGTTGGATGGTAACTTTTGTTTTGAAGGAAAATGATGGTTAAGATGATGTAGCTAAATACTGTAAGCCGACTCATATTGATTCCGAGTGCCATTCCATCGAAGAAAAAGAAGAAGGGCAATCAGGTTCTTCTGGTTCTATCGTGGTTAGGTGATTCATAACACCTAGTGGACGCTTGCCACAAACGTAGTCGGTTGAAAATATGTCATACACTTTACATTAACTATTTGCTTGTGATTAGTCTATTTGATCTGTAGTTAAAACTTGGATAAATGCATACAGACATGTTAGTATCTTTTCATCATCATCATCATCGTCTTCATATAAGGCTATTCTAAAATGCCATCCATTCTAGTGATGCAAAAGATCTAATTACTAATTAATTTTAATTGAATCTCAGTTCATTCAAGTTTCTCTCCTTTCTTCTTCTTTGGTACTCATATTATTAGAACAGTATGTATATATTTTTATGTGCCATTTCAGATTCAATATAACACATCCATCTCACCTCCCTCAATTTTTTCCTATTTTTCACCACCTAACTCTCTCATCTCATGTCTTCATGGCTCCACATTCGATGTAACGTTACATAACTGCGCAGTTACACTCACAACACTGTCGCGGCTACCGCCATCATCGTTATCAACTGTATTTCTTTTTTTTAATTTGACGAAATCAATAACTTGATGTATTTCATATTTTAGCTCGATGTTTTACAGGTTTCGAACTATTTTGTATTTGTAAGCGAGTCCATTTCAAAAACCATTAGCTTCAATTTTAGTAATATTGTAATAAAACGTAGATATATTTAAGAAAGTGCCTTACAGATTTCTAAGGTTTACTTTGACATTGTTCTACAATTATGCTTGTATTCTTACTTCAGACTTAAATGTAATAACAAAACAACACTGTAATTTTCGAAAGATAAGGTAGAGGTGTACTTATTGATGAGAAATATATTTTTTTTAAAACGGTACGATGAGTTATCTGTGGGAACGTTTGCAGTGTCCATCTCTGATAATGATATCATCATCATATCATACAGCGATCATCAGAAAAGGATGAGAAACGTCAGAAGCCAAATGGACAGTTAATGAAGAAAACGATAACTGTCAAGCTTGATAAACTCATCCACCACAACCCTAAACGTAGTCAAAGAGTCCTACCAAAAAAACTGCAAGTAATCATACGATATTGAACAATGATATTATTTCCTGCTTCAATCGTTTATGAATAAAGAACGTACATTAATCTTGTAAGCAAACATCCAATAAGATTATTATCTCAAATCATCGGGTCGGTATCTCCGTATGAGATCTGATTGTACACACAATATGCTTAATTGCATCGTACGGTGTAAGCCTGATGGTAATCGGACGTCCATTTTTAAATAAAACTCTTTATGTGCATGTGAGCTTGTATGGACTTAGATATATCGAGAAATGTGTGTGTGTTTGGTGATTATGGCAATAAAGGGTGTAACAAAACTCTTAATGAAAGGCACAAGGCAATTGTTCTCCCCGTCATAGCGATTTTTTTTTTCTAGACCATTCCTGGGTAACTTCTAGTTACGGAGATATTGGGAGTCAAAGTTCCAAATTTGCACAAGTTTTTTTAAAAACATGTATTTAATGTAAGATTTTTAAACGACCCCCGTACTATTAAATCCACCCATCAGCATAATGTTTTGAGTGCGTTACATTGAGTCCTACCTTAAATCGTGATTTTTCATCCCAAAAAACAAGTTACTTAGTTTGATGTAAATAATACGTGGTTGACGGCTTCGTGAATGGTCCGTTTACACCCTGTATAGAAGATGAAAACGAACGTTACACCTAGTTTATTTAAATAACACGTTGCATCACGCCGGTTTTTCAAGAAAGGTTAGGCAGAGGTGAACTTAGGGCACGCCCACATTTTACAATCATAAGTCAAGCAAAATACTTGACATTATATCTACTTAGCTGTAATATCTTAAACATGGGCAAAGGCATCCTTATACACCATCCTAGTGCAGTCTTTTTGGTAGTAAAAACTTAAAATTATTAATACTAACTATATTATTGATGATGACAAACACGATTCCAAACTGGGTAGTTTGTTATATCTTGTTAAAGGCTTGTTATATCAAAGGGTTTTGATATAACAAGCCCTTTCAACAACTCAAAAAATGACAACCCGAATGATTTTACGTTAACATCAAAACAGAATTCAAACCCTAAATTTAGGAAGTCGCAATTAGCTCATCAGTGCATTGAAAATAAACCAACCCTTTGAAGTTAAGTGTTTACTATGCCATCAAAAAGCACCCCTCGTTTACGACTGGTAGTCAAAATAAATTCTCACATATCACCGAAAACATTTTGAAAATCATCTCACATTTGTTCCCAATTATACCGTTGATGTACGCAGTGAGAATCGTACGGATGTCTGTCTGTCTGTAATTAATATCTCCTGAACGCTCTTTCAACACATGTGGGTTTACGGATTTATTGCATAACTTAGTTTTTTTGCTGCCTAGCTCCTGTCTTCGATGATGCATGGGCTTCATATCCTTTCGAAGTTTTGCTCGATGGTGAATCGTGTTTGAAATTTTTTTTACTTGTGTTGACAGGTTATTTTGGTGAATAACACGGTTGTTAGGTTTCACATAAACTTTAGAGCCTCTTTCACACAGGTCTACAACTCACTACTGTCTTAACTTTCCAAAGGCCAAAAAATATCACTCTATCTGCTATGATCTTTCTAAAAAATGTTGAACACCTAATTACTTCCTAAAGGTTTTTTTGTACTAATTATTCAATTAAGTGACAATAGCAAGCCGAGTCAGAGGCCCATGCGCGGTATATAAACTCTGACACCAGGTTAGGCACTAACCACACGATAAAGAAAGAAGCGACAATATTGGTCTCAGTAACATAAATGTTTCAAAAAAACAAATCAATGACGAAACTCTCAAAGTCTAATACTTTAAAAAAAGTGACTCTTATCTAAGTACATCGGCGAAAAAGAACAGGATAAAGGAACAGACAGTCGTCTCTAGACCCCTCGCAATGGACCAAAGTGAAGATACAACTAAGTAAGACGTCTAAGTGCTTATCAAGTGGTCCTCGAGCAGACTGTCGGCAACCTTGGTGTTTTATGTTAATTATATAACAGTCTTTATCAGTAATTTTATGGGGATTGATAAGAGATAACGCGAACCCTCTTAGGAAGTGCCTTAATAGAGATGTTGGTAAGTATAAAATGGCTGTTTAGGAACGAAATAAAATTAGAGCAATTAAAAATTTACGAGGATTTAATTTATAATAGGCATAACTCTTTAAATCATTAGGTTTTAAAGCATTTACTGTTGGCATTGAAAACACTTAGATTCAATTACAGCTTAGTACCTTAAAAAAGTCCTTTCTACAAAAAGGTAGCAATGCCACTAAAAAAAGAACACGCAAAATTTTAAAACAGATGAATAAATTTCCCATAAACGCCCTCAACCCAGCCCATACAGAAATTCAACCCTAATGTCCATTTTTAATTACAAAAAGGCCCGCATATAATATACCCATACAAACACAGACAGAAAACAAACACGAGCTCTTTTAGGCCGGCGACACTACCAACGTTATCACCGCGGCGTTAGGCCCCCGACACACTCGGCCAGATAATGGCCAACCCGGTCAATATTTGAAAACCCATCAGTGACAACGACGAAATGACTTCTTCACTTTACTAAGACAATTTTAAAGCAAACCAAAATGAACACGAAATTGAACTTTAAAGTTCCAACAATAGAGTTGATACTCTTAATGATAATGGTCATGTATGTGTGCGTGTTTGACTACTTGATCCATTAGGCATCGCTTTGAGTATTAAAAATAAAAAAGATGACGTGGAAAATGTCTTTGGTAATGATTTCGTTTGAGTCGATATAATAGATATTTTAATGTAAGTAGCTTAAGTAGATGCTCAAGAAGAATTTAGTGTAAGAGTACTTCTCAAAGTAAATGGGTATCGGAATAATGGTGAATTAACTTTTAACCTCAATAAAAAAGTAGTTAAAAAGAATAGTCAATAACTTTGTTAAGTTTTGATGAGGATAGCTGCTTATTCTCAAACTTAATGTAGAGGTCATAAAAAAATCAAGATCTTATTGCATAACTTGAAATAGTCAACGTTAGTTTTGTATTTCTTTATAACCTACAAGTCAGAATCAATTTGTTAATCAATTAAATTTCCGTACAAGCTGACGCTACAGCCCGTGAAATAAATAATAAGCCTTCTACAGTCAAAATTCTGTACGAACTTAAAACTAATCAAAATCTATCAGCACTTATAAAATTAGGAAGACTACAAACAGCCAAGCGAAGACTAGCACGTCCTAAAAGTTAAAAGCACAATAAATTTAAAAACAAAACAGACACAGAGTAAATAAAGATTAAAGTATTTAATCAGTTTGTTCGCGTTGTTTTAAAAGTTTCGACATGACTTATATCTTGTGAACTTTTTGTTAAATTAACGTTAAGAGAAATAGGGGAATTTGTGAAAGGAAAACAAATTAAAGTCTTGGAACTTTGACCACAAATAAGAAAGCTAACATATTATTTTGTAGCCTGATTTTCCGAGCAAAGGAAATAGGACTCGATGGTTTGTTAGTAGCCAATTATACGGTGAAGTAGAGATATTTAACGAGAAGTTCAAAGCATTTTGATCGATAACATATTTATATGTGACAAATCTGAAGAAAGCAAAATATTTAAAAATTAAGTTAAACTTATACTGTCACTTACGGAATATCTTCCGTGATTGTTCATTATTTTGAGCTCCCGATATTTCGGCGCTGTTGCAAGCGCCATGATCGCGGGTTGACTATCGGGAGCTCAAAATAATGAACAGTCAAGGAAGATATCCCGTAAGTGACAGTAATAAGTTTAGTTGTAAACCGTGAAAGTTTAAAACAGTGTTTGAAATTTAGTTAGTCTTAGCTAACACAAACGTTAAAGAAAAACTTACTAAAATTAACAATAATGAAACTCTTGAACACAAAGACATACTCACAAAACCCCATACACAACACGACACCAACTTACCTGTAAAAGACAAAGTTAAAAATGACATTTAAAAACAATTATAAAAAAGCATCAACTCCTATCGGTACATTAAAAATTGACAGTGCATTAGTATTTATAGGATTTTAAGCGTAGGTGTGGGATCAAAGAGAACATTATGCGTGTCTTATACGAAGATAGTGGCGTTATAGACGCCTATTCCATACGGTAAAGATTACAATTTTATTTACTACTCAAAAACGTTTGATAATCTATGTCTTAATTAACTAAGCGAGAGAGAACCCCGTACCATGACAGACATACGTTCCACCTTTGAGTTTAACGACGAGAATCCAACATTCGAAGATACACTTTAGGAAGACATGGATTGAGTTGAATTTCGACTGTAGAAGCTAACGATGATAAATCGTGATCGCCTATCGTTTAAAGTTCATTAGTAGCGGCCCCTTTACATGTGTTGCGCCGGCAACCAATATCCATTTGCTTCGGGCTGATTTGATTAGAGCTTATTTTTATAAATAACACCACAACATGCTTTATTGTGATGCATGTTTAAATTAAAATTCTTTCATAAAAAGCCTCCTTCATCGTAAAATCGACATAAAAAATAGAAACAGATAAATTTTATTTTAATAAGATCCTTTATCTGGATGATCGGTCCCATAAATCTGATCGAGATCCGTCCAATTCAAAATTTAATACTGTAGCATAAAACAAACAGAATTGACAAAGTACTGTAGTTGTAATCCTTAAGGAAATTTATTAAGAGGCATTCGTATCAATCACAAAACGTAATCCTGTTCGGTCGTAAACAATCTTTGTAGGTTCGGGGCTTAGCGAACGCGGAGCGAGGAAATGATTAGCTGAAAATCTCATCAACACTTCGTATTTTTAGATGTTTTCAATGGTGCACATCCTATCCTGCCCTCTGTGCCCTAAAACATGTAGATCTTTTAGGTTTTGTGCTGCCACCAATGACGCCGTGGAAATAGCGACATTTTTGGGCTGACAAACTTTAAAATACTACAATTATCTTGCTATAGTGTCTTGAAAAACGTCACAGAAAGTTATAAATGAGTGCCTCGATGTGGGAATCTTTAAAATAACTTCACACCTTTCAACTAAACTAATATGATTGACTAGTAAAACCTAATAAGTATACGCTTTCGCTAGCATGTCTTATAAAGGCAAGCGTTTATGTGAATAACCGCTTTCCGCTCTCACTGGAGCCTGGAAGTAACAAAAACACTTTACGAGCCGTCACCTCGTTTATTACTAAAACCGTCACAGTATAAGAAAATTTAGGATATAGGATCGTAGTATCGTGAACGGTTAGTGCTGTAACAATCACTTAGCTAAGTGAGTAAGTGATATTAAGAATAGAAATATTGATACAGAGAGATTGAGGTGAATTGAGTGAAACGGTCAGTTCTCTCTTCTTGTGTTGATGCGAACTGCAGAAGAATAGTAGACCATGTCGTGGTAAAAATTCACCAACCAACACGATGCTTGCGATGTCTTGACGATGCAGAAGATACATATATATCGAGCGAAGAATCAAGAGGAGAATCAACCCCATTATCAATGCCTTGACGATCCACAAGATACATATCGAGCGAGAATTAAGCAAACCCAATAGAATAAGGCTAGGCAGAGAAAGCAAGATGGTAGCAAAACTGCCTTCTCAGGATACGCTGTGTATGCGGGTATGCTGTATACAAACTTAAGTACCGCCATTTGATGGAGGCTATTTATGCACTAGTAAAGAACTAACCAGGTACAAATTGAATTTACACTTTAACTGCTAAACTAGGTGCTGTCCCATTTCAATTTGAATTACGACACGGGTCCCTCGGCCTTCCTTACATAATCAATTTCAGCTGCTAGCAATTGGAACTTGTCGTTGAATGAAGAACATTATAGTCGTGAAGTAAAAAATACAACTAATAAGAAAAGTATGAATGTAGTCAGTGGTAAGAGTGGAGCAAGACCAAAGAAACAATGGATGAACTGAGTAAAATATTACATGGCTCGAAAGGCAATGTGACTATCAGTATAATGGTGAACTGAATGTGGTGCTGTTCTATAAACGATGGGGCATTTAATATTGTGTCCTGCGTGTCTTGTTGTTTGTTCATTACAGGAGTCGATGGACGCTACTGAAGGCGCCAAACTGTAGGCTCAGTTCAGGGCTGACACTATTTAGATTGCCATCAACACGTCAAGAAGATGATGGCGAACTGAGATATGGTATCGAAAGAGAAGATGGCTAATAGAGGTATGAAAGGCAGCCGATGAATGATGTCTAAATTTTGTCGATCTTTTTAGCCAGAAGACAATATCAATGGAAAAAGTCGCTAAAGAGCAAATAAAAATTTAATAAATGTAAGATTGTTATACAGGTAACCAGTACGTAGTTACAGCCTTTTCTTTTAATCAAACTGTAATTACTAATATTGTATTACGAAAATTGCAATTCAAATTCATAAACCTGCAGAATTTTAATGTACTAGTAGCTCATAAGTTATAACGTTTCACGAAACGACAGTCACCTTTACTGGCGTATTTAGTGAATAACTACAGAGTAGTAAAGTATGTGTCGGTTTCAATCATAATTTTCCGATAATGTTCATTTGTAATAATCATTTAAGTCTTGAAACGTAATCTCACGGATATCAACATTCACTTTGTAAATATTTCACTCGTGCATTACTTTGACAGTCAACCACCCATCAGTGATAACAATTACACTACAAAATCGCCCTTACAGCTACGACATAAAGACGCTGTTACTGTCAAATTGTTACCATTGATGTGCAGTACAAGTGTATGCGCAAGCACATAAGTGTTCGTTAACGTTTGACAGTTAAGTATGAAGTTGTTGACGTTGATGCATGGTGTTAACGGCATAGTGCGATTTCGTTTCTGTACATAGAATGCATCTATTATCGTGTATTAAAATTTATTTCGTTAAGAACTATAATAAAAATATTGCTCTCTTCCTGTAAAGGTTCTTAGATGAAAATTAATAAATTAAGAGCCATTCAGACATACAAAGTAAAGTGCGTTTGTTTTGTGCGGACTTTTTTGTCATAAAAACCATTATTTTTGATGAAATTACCAGTAATGGCTCAGTTAGACCAAAATAGAACCTTACAATGCGACGTTAAGAGTGTATGTTAGTGAAAGACATTCAGGAGATCGCGGGTAAGCACCGTTGAGACTCGTACAGACAAGGAAAGCATGACACAAAAGAGAGGAGACCTATACTCAGCAATGAATAGAACAAGGACCAATGTAGTCAATGATCATGATGATTTGGTTCTAGTCTTATTAACCTCTATAACAAATATAAGAGGTGGATAAACAGTTACCAATAATAATATTTACATAACATAACATCACACCTGTAATTCTTGAAGGTTTAGGCAGAGTTGTAACTAATAGCTTAGTACACCCACACTTCGCCAGTTATGTTAAAAGTCCCATGTTACAGCGGGCGAGCTTATTGCCATCAACTGGACACTAATCCAGACTCCGCGGCTGCTACTGAGAAATTCCTGATGGAAAAACCCAATAACACTTTGCCCGACCCGGGAATCGAACCCAGGACCTCATGCTCAGCAGTCGCTTGCGACCACGAGACAGTTAAGTTGTAAGTATTGATATTACGAATACCTAAGCAAATAAATCAAAGGACATTCATGAAGAAACGGAGAATATTATATAAATAGCAAGGGATCCGTTTGTGGGCCCACAAACGGATTGAATCTATGAATAATATTTCATGTCAAAGAGATGAATGCTTGAAACACGGAATTGAAATACATTAACACTTGTGAATTATTTAAAGCTGGCTTTAGTTGAAATCAAAATGTTTGATTTTGAAGCGAAATGGTAGAGGAGAGAATGAAATTCTAAAATGTCATTGATAGTAATTTCTGTCCTTTTCGATGATTTAGCTCATTTTAGTTTGATTTTACTAGGACATACTGAAAACCTTCAGTAAATTGACACTTATTACAGTCGTTCAAAGAAAGCACTCATCTTAAAAGACAAATCAATCGATTGTTGTATCATGGATCCAGACAAGGTGACAATCGACTTTCAATGCGTTTTGTATTCCTATCACGTCAATCAACAGATTTAAAATTAGCTTTTCGGTAGGTCGTGACAAACGAGCTCATTCCACCATCTTCCTTCTTCCATCGGGAGTCCAGACGTACTGCGGGTTATTTGTCATCTTTTATTATGCGCACAGCAAAGGAGTTGAATTCCCTGCCTGCATCGGTGTTTCCGAGTTCATATAACCCGAATATATTTAAATCGCGAGTTAATAGGCTTCTTTTGGGTTAGCTCGATCCTCATCATTGTCGACCTCACCTCTGTCCTCAGGACAAGATTGAGGTCGCTCCATGTAAAATACTGGTATTCAGTTGCATCCGGTTAGACTGGAAGCCGACCCCAACATAGTTGGAAGAAGGCTAGACAGATGATAAGTTAGATATTAATATTAGTTACACAGGTACAAAACAAGGGTATCACTCACGTCTAACCGAAAAATACCGGTGTACTAAAAGTGTAACCATCTTTAAAAATAGCCCACGAACTTCGTAGATAAGGAATGACATCCGACTCACGACTATTTAAGAATTTGAGGCTCAAAATGACTGTGACATGACAAGGTCAGTTTAGAGTCTTCGAACAGCGGGTCAAGTTGTAACAGTGGGTAATATGCTTTATGTCTATTTTGTGTCTTATCTATCGATTATGATCTATTTGTAAGTGAACACTGTAGAATTGAGTTGCAGGGCGTATTTTTTATTATTGACTGTGATTAATGCAATAAATGTATGTTTATAATATGAACATATTGGAAAGAAATAGACGAAGAGAAATATCAACCCGGACAGACAAATTTTAGATGCTCTGGACTTCAATAAAGACCCTGGTCTTATTGATGTAATTACAGACGATAGAATTTGTATGAAATAGACAAGAATTTAAATGAAGCAAGAACTGTCAAAGCAAAGCTAAGAATTCAAACTTTTGACAGTTCTAACTTCAAGCAATTACTAAATTACAGAATAAATATCGTATATTAAATAATTAATTTTACTCAAGTTATCACATTGACTTGTTTTTAGATACGGGTGTAAGACTTGTGTACTGAGTGTCTATCAGTGTCTATGTCCAGAGTCACACTTCACCGTACCGATGTGAAAAAAATTCACATAAATGAAAACAAGCATTATCTTATCCATGTCCAGAAGTTGTTAAAACCTTTTAAGGTGAATGGGTCACTACGATTAGTCCTGCCATTACTAAACCACTATTTTAGTTATTTTAGTTGGAGAAATAAACACTTTTTTTTTTTGGAATCCCGATATTTCGGCGCTGTTGCAAGCTTTAATAAACATGAGTAAGTAATTATGGTAAAGTTCCCATTTTTGGTGCAAAAGACCATGTCAGTTTAAAACATATATATCACAATTTTGGGTCAAAACTTTAGAAAGATAATACAAAATAAGTTCATGACAAGATACTTCTGAAACATGATTGTTTTGTTTTTGTTATTTGTTTTTTTTTTAAAAAAAAAAACGTTGCCCCACACTAGGAATTTCTCCTGTATCGTACGTGCGTTTACAAACATTTAAATTCACATACACAAACAGCCAGACCCGGAACAACAACCTGTAAGCCACACAAATATTTGTTCCGTGCGGGAATCGAACCCGCGACACGAAGCGCAGCAGTCAATCGCTCAGCCACTGTGCCAACCGTGCCGTTGATATTATTATCATTATTTACTATGACAATTTTATGAATACGTAACAAGGTAAATGCACAATGATACAATCAACATTAATATAATTGTCTTCGTTATCAACCTAAGGAAGACAATTTTATTCGAGTACTATCAAATCCTAAACACACTTTCCTCTAAAACTTACAAAGTGCCAAAATGTAGTCTCAATTTAAAATCAACCTTCAATCCTGTACATAAGGATAGTTTTGCAACAAGAAACTGTACGAAAACAACACTGTAAAAACACAAAACGTTACTATGTAAGTGAATGTATCTTACTTTGATACAGAGTAGGGTGAAAGAGCTAATTACTGGCACTCAGGAACCCGCTGATTAAAGTGTTGGGTCTCACTTTATTTTATATAGCTCTGAGAATTCTGAAGTATGTGGAAACGTTGGGTCAGTGAATGATCGTGAGGAAACCAGCATGTCTGAGAGATATTTCTTGACGGCATGTAAAGCCAAGTCAGAGGCCCATGGGTGGCATAAAAACTCTGACACCAGGTTAGGAACTAACCACACGATAACAACAACAGTGAATGATATTGTTGATTTTATAAATCAAATAGGACTAATCCATGATGGAGAGAACATCGTCACGCTACATTTCATCATGATTCAGTACATGATAAACTTATACTGTCACTTACGGGATATCTTCCGTGGTTGTTCATTATTTTGAGCTCCCCATAAAAAATAATGAACAATCACGGAAGATATCCCGTAAGTGACAGTATAAGTTTAGTTGTAAACCGTGAAAGCTTAAAACAATGGCAGTACAAGATTCTGGACCAGTGATAAAATTTTTCATGCATATAAAAAAAAAACATTTTTATACAAAACTGGAAAAAATATTCACTGATAAAGTCACGAGGACACAAGGGAAAGTCTAGAATCATAATTATGCTGAATTGATGTCCAACGTATAGGTAGATAAACTGGTTAAACACAAACATGATAAATCCATTACATGATAAGTGCCCTTTTTCTATGTCAAAAATCGCGTAATAATCTCAAAATTAGGCGCAACATCGAGAAAAGTGGAAGGAATGGGGGGAGGCCTTTGCCCAGAACTGGGACAATTCAGGATAACAAACAAAAACATTATCATAGTAGATATCATATTATTAGAGAAAGAAAATTTGGAAAATGCTTCCAAAGTTAGATCATGAACAAAGGTATGAATGGATGGGTATTAATCCATAATAGAACAACAAATTCTAGAATAAACAGAACCCAGATTAAAAAAGGTCAAATTACAAGAAAGGTGAATTACAATAGTAAACAACAATAAATTTTCTTTGTGAGTAAGACCTTTGTTGAATACCTTAATCAAATAAATGTCAATTGTACAGAGTTTAATGAAATATTAAAAATTTATTCAAGAGAGATAAGAGCCGGCTATTGTCATATTTTTATGGAAATATCTAAGTATGCAATGTTAGCAAAAGGCTGTTCAGACACTAGATGATTTTTATCGATAATGGTCACTAATGTCTATGGAAATTTGAAAGGCCTACTAATGACACGGGGTCTGTATCTGCCTATACTTATAAAATCGTTTGTCTTAACTGAATATCAACGAACAGCTCAAACCACTGGACAGATCGGGCTAAAATCTGGTATACATATAACTATTATGACGCAAGATTCCGTTAAGAAAGGATTTTGCAAAATTCAACAGCTAAGCGGGTGAAATAGGGGTTGAAAGTTTGTATCAAATTCCGTCACTAGGCGAAGGTGGTGCTGCAATGCCTGGAAACACAACGGCACTTGTACCCTTGAAATCGGGAAAGAGCGAAGCTTTTTGGTGTCTGTAAACATACATTTCAGTTCAAATCAGTACACATTAACGTTTCTTGGAGGCAGTAATATGGTTAGTTGCAAGACTTCCCCAAACGTGTTCCTCCTAATCTCTAATAGCAAATCCTAAAACGTTAGTAACCAAAAATGTACTTAAAACATTTTCCTAAGATGTAAACTTTATATCTTTGACAGGTATCCCTTATTCCTAGAACACTTTTCAAACGTGTAAAGGGTATTACTTTATACGATACGGTTACATAAGGCGCGAATTACACAGAAACGGCGTAAGGTGAAGGTGCAGCGCAGGCATGATGCCGCTTCAAAACGTTTTTATACAAAATGTACGTAGGCGACGTGTCGTTAATTACACTCAATCGGCGCGGTTAAGGCACGCCATTCTTTCGGTTCCTTATAAATTCCATGCCTGCGCTGCGCCTGCGCCGCACCGTCACCTTACTAATTCGCCTAGTCGTTGATAAATATAATGTAGCTTTATATCTAGATTAGCATCGGCCTAGAGGACGTAAACACAGCTGCCGATCTCGGAATACTGTAGTTGTTTCACATGCTGGATAAAGAAGATGTAAATATTTTAATGATAAAGTCCATGACGTAATTGTTGCAACCGAGACGAGACAAGACATAGTGACTATACGCTGATAGATATCAGCGATAACGATGATCGAAAGATCAAGAGAAGAATTTTATTAAACTACCGAAAAGATAATAATTATTAATCCTGTTTAAGGTCTTAGTAAAATGAAATGCTTTGAAAGCAATTTCCAATTATCTCATAATTAATGGTCTCCTCTCTGGTTGCATAATATATAGGGTGGAAGGGATACACTGACGCACAAAGGGATCACCACGCATTCAGTACATTATTTCGAACTAGAACGGACTAGAATTTAAAAAAAATCTGCTGTTTCCTACTATAGTGCAATGCCTACTCGGTCAAAATGTGATGAAAACAATTCTATGTTTGAAATGATGTACTACGTACGTGGTGACCGATTTTATATGTATATCAGTGTGACTAGAAAAAATGACAATCTATCAGTGACATTAATTATGGAAAAGTAAAAAATGTATCAGACTGTCGTAAGCTATTGAAAAGCCTATTTCAAACCTGTCAATGTGTTGAAACGATCGTCAGTTGTATAGGTCTTAAAGAACCATCATATATTTTAGTCATCATCATCATCATTTCAGCCGAAAGACGTCCACTGCTGGACATAGGCCTCCCCCAAGTGTCGCCACATTGACCGGTCCCGTGTGACTCGCATCCAGCGGATCCCTGCAGCCTTCACCAGGTCATCGGTCCACCTAGTAGGAGGCCTTCCAATTCAGCGTCTTCCGGTTCGCGGTCGCCACTCCAGAACTTTTCGGCCCCATCGGCCATCCGTTCTGCGAGCAATGTGCCCTGCCCACTGCCACTTCAGTTTGGCTATTCTTCGGGCTACGTCGGTTACCTTGGTATATATTTTAGTACTTACTAATAAAAGAGAACACACATATAGTACAATCTCTTGTATTCATCAAAAGCATACCATCAGAAACAAAAACATACCATACCGCCATACACCAAAAATGTTTGTCACATCTATCAATTTCCTCAAAAGAAGAAATCGAGACGCTTGATCGATTGCCAGATAGGCCATTAGAAAAATTGCTCGTTCCATTTCTGACGGCCGTTAAAAAAGGAAAGAAAAAAATAAACGATACGGAGGAGCAACAAAATGAAGAAATTAACTGGGGAATCGGTGAAACAGACTTGAGATAGCTTAATCGTCGGCTTGAAACCGGTTCGCTGAGGTCAAGTCGGGTTGTTTGTGATGCCGAACCTTCGTGATTGTTTTTCATGGGAGTATCATAAAACACTCTTGTTCCTTTGTGATTTTTGTGACGTTAATTTTGGTGTGAATGGCTGTGGGATCCTTTTTGGGATTCAGCATTGTGGTGATTTAAATGTTTAGTGTAAACTTTAGCCAGTATGGCTGCATATGGCATATGTGAAAATTATCCAAAATTATTTTTGTTCCAAGATTATTTTGGAGGTTCCCAGACATAATAATATGATTTTCGAACTTGAAAAAATTCGAAAATACGTGTAAGTACAGTCGCCAGCACATCAAGTTACCACAAACTGTCAAATTGCTCCAAATACTTTTTTTTAAACAATAAAATGTTGAAAGTTAAGTTCAAAATCGAATGAGACATTTTGACAGTTTGTTGTAACTTGATGCACTGGCGACTGTACGTAAATATGTGAGTTTAATTCCAGCACTAATGACAAGGTAAACTTTAATAATAACGAACTCTAACAGGACTCATCTCCAGTGTTATGAAGGCCAACTTATAAATTCAGCGTAAAAAATAAACAGCCCTTTAACAAATTCTTTGAAGACAGAATTTAAGGAAAGGCAAAAGCCACCCATTTAGAATCCATAATGTGCTAACACCAAATTTAGTGTAAAGGCTCACGACGTTATCGACCAGTACGCAAGTAGAGGTGATACCAAGTGCGTCTGAATATCACAGGACGTGAGAGGATTAATAGATTACCACCAAGTGATTTTTGAACTTTCACTCTCGATTTTGAATTATGTCTCTTTAAATTGGTTTCTTGAAAAAGTACTTAGATAACACTATTAATCTTTTACGTGGTGTAAGTCTTGGGATAAAAAGAAAACAAAACATGGCCGCTGGGTGTTGTCTAGCTCAGTTTTTGTATCACTCTTGTAATTCAATAGTGTATTTGGTATCTGTGAGACTTTTTTTGGTGATTGATTTCAAGACAGAGACTATATTTTTTCTTTTTCTTTTCTTTTATTACGTAAATCTATTTTTGCTCCTGGAAAAATATCTTTATCTCAATAAAGAAGATAACCCCAAGGTCCTAGACAAATCAAGAAAATATTTAATACAGTTAGTTTCAAGTGCCAAGTGACACCAATCAGATTTTGATCCTTGAATTTATATTTAAGACTTATGATTATGAAGAGGTAAAGTTTGTAAGTTTATATGTATGGGGCATTCTTCGGAACTACTGATCTGATTCAAAAAATTCTTCAACTAATTTGGAGCTCTGTCTCCTTAGACTATGCCGTTAGTAAATTACTTTCCCGTGGGATTGTTCCCGAGGAGCCCGTGGCTAAATAATAACAGCCGCTCGGGTCGATCTTTAGGTTAAGCCGTGCTTGCCTAGGTTGGTCTGTGATCCTGTGGATCGGTGACCAACCATTGCATGACTTTCCTCCGTGCCTCGGAAAGCACGTTAAGCCGTTGGTCCCGGCTATCATTTGTAGATCTTTGACAGTCGTTACAGGTAGTCAGTGGCCCAAAAAGTCTGACAACCAGTCTTACCAAGGGGTATCGTATTACCCAGTACTAACTGGGCGGTGGAGGTCAGATAGGCAGTCGCTCCATGTAAAATATTGGTATTCCGCTGCATCCGGTTAGACTGGAAGCTGACCCCAATATAGTTGGGAAAAGGCCAGGCAGATGATGTTCCCATGGGATTGTGAGATTTCCGACCACAACGCGAGTGAAGCCGCAGTCAAAAGTACGTCATTAATGCAGATAAAGACTACTTTCAATTATGATAACCTGAAGAATGATTTACAATCTGCAGAAAAGGCAACATCGCTATCCAATATTCAATGTTCTAGCTAGATTAGCCAAAGGTGCAACATTATGCATGAGCTATGAATTATGTTGTCTACCTCGGCGATAAGTCGGCAGCGTGCTCTCACAGACTCACGGCGATATTGGGTCGCCACTCGCTCATACTGGATCACGAGCCGCGGTTGGACCAAGGTATAAGCTTATAGTACCTAATGCTGGGATAATTGTGAAGATATGTGTAGTGAGTAGTGGAAAGGAGGTCTTTAGTCAGGAAGAGTCTAACAGACGGACAATATCCATGGGGATTTCTACACGTAAAAGGTACAAGCTTCAGCGTTAAATACATACCTACGGTGGCTGAATTTGATCAGAAACTCAAGATTTATGGCACGTTAACGGCTCTAAATATTTTGGATTTTATTTTGGAAACTCGAGTCAAAACTATTAATTGCGAGTTGTTCCGTTTTATAGAGTTTAGTTTCAAGTTTTAAGATTCTGGAATAAATAGTGCATACGAATGAACTACTTCGTTGGTCTAGTGGTCGCAAGCGCTCCTCCATTTCGATTAGATTACCAGGTATTGGATTGATGGTAAAGGGCTCGCCTCCTATAACATGGAGTCCCATGATGGAGTCCCATGATGGAGTCTAAATATAACTAGTGTAATGAGGATGTACCACGGTGTATGCACCTCTGCCTAATCATTCGGAGAAAAACAGGCGTGATGTTATGTTGATTAAAGTCAATGAAGCAAACAAAGCCACTAACATTTTAAGTAGTGCCTATAAACCAGAATATACACTCGAAAGTTAACAAACGAAGTCTGCCAAAAATGATTTAATAATGCATGAAATAACGCAGCTTGCTTCATTTAAAAGTTAGTGCCTTTAAAATCAACAATATAAGTGCCTTTTATTCTATCTTGCATCTCGCTTTCTCTTATTAGCCGTACCATACAGAGTTGAGACGAATTATTATTTTTATAGTCTGCGGTTCTCAGATAGATTGCTAGTGATTTGAGGCTTTTACTGACGCGAAGTCGCCGACTTTATTAAATACAAAATATGGATTCTGCATCGTTCTGTTCACATTTTATTGGCATAAAGTTTTTATTTTTTTAAAGCCTTTTAATAGAGTTCTCGGGGAAAAGGACTGGTTTCGAATTGTTTTTTTTAAGTTTTCTTTGCTTTATGCAGTATTGAAATTCTGGACCAAAAAACATTCTAAATTAGTAAAAAATGGTCCTAGATTTTACATAATAGAGCAAAAGAGTATTTCTTAAAAAACAAACAAACGGACTGAATGCACGTTTGTGCGCATAGGCCATTTTGACTAGATAGACAAGTGTTGATATTCTCATCAAACTTTTAGGCTTATTCCATCCATACTTCCGTAATTTTGAAACCTTGTTTACACGTAAGACTATCAGTTCTTATGGTAGCTCATCATCTTCCAGCCTTTGTCCCATGTTACTTGGGGTCGCCAACACATTTTTTTCTCCCATACTCCTCTATCACCGACACTACATATCATTCCTCACACAATCCATCCATCCGTTTCCTTGGTCTTCCTCTTCATCTCCATTCCTCAACAGTTATATTGTTCATTCTTTTAGTCACATGCGATTCGTTCCTCCTCATACATGCCCATACCATGACAGTCGATTCTCTTATGGTAGCTTATCTTCTCCCATTTTTCCTCTCTAGACATCTAATTGTTCTGTATGGTGTCCGGACGTAAAGAATAGCACCATCCCATATCTTCCCGTGGCAATGGGCAGCAGCGTTCTCTGTGATTTTTTTTATAACAAACATACTGCGATCGCCAACCCGCCTGCCAAGCGTGGCGATTATGGCAAAACCCCCCTTGGGGAAGCCTATGTCCAGCAGTGGACGTCTTTCAGCTGAAATGATGATGATGATGAGACATCTAATTATACTGACATCTAACCAGTCATCTATTTTTTTTTTGTATCATCGACCACCACACGTCATTCCAAGCGCCTGTAACACATATCTCAAACTACCAACTTCGATAACTTCCTGACACAATTCCACCTACCTACCTACCTATCAAAAATCTTGAGGTAGTCCTAACCTAATTAATAACCATAAAAACGTTGACTGATCACCACGACACAGTGACGCCTGCTTATCACCACAAAGTAGATTAATTCAGAAGTTTTATATAACGAGCGGAGGCGCCACACGTAGAAGGTTCCAGTTAAACCTGAAAAGTATGCGCTTCGGTAATCTTTGTGTTTCCGGATTAACAGGAACATCGTGCTATAAAGTAACCTCACGTGGATGAAAATGTTCTATCTTACTAAGTAAGTTTACATTTTTGTCGAGCTCCGCTTTATTGAGTGCACTGTCATTGCCTATTCTATCTACTCCTGGCGCATATTGTAAGCGAGTCGAGCGCTTGTATTTCCGAAGATAAACGATGATTCCCGAAGTGCAGACTTTTCTTTCGACATCTGTTCATACGATGAGCTCAAATAAATGCCAATTGCGTGTGCACTTGCACTCGCTGTACGTAAAACGTGTTTATGTGTACGTGCGTCTTCATTCAATGTATGGAGCTGAACTTCTGTATCTATTTTATTCGTGTTGACACCACGACGCCTCCTTATCACAGTGTCACAAGTAGCTTGTAACTTCACTTATCATTTTGTAAATAAGGGTAGACAGGACTTATTAGCAGGAAGGATGTTATTGGACGAAACGAAGATGGATTGTGAGTTTTATCATTTTGTTTGGAAGAGATGACGTGTTTTGATATTGTGAGTGTGTTTTGTTTATTATTGTCTTATTTTATGGTGTGATTATGAATATGTCGGATAAGTCAGGATTTATTCCTTAAGGCTCGTACATCATGTGGGCAGACGATGGGTTTCGTGCTATGAACTTTACGTTTCAGACTGGGTGCGATACACTGTTTCTAGCAAACTAACAAATTACTTGAGATTACAACTTTACACATTAACACGGGGCACAATGAATCGGGTACAGTTCCAAGACGTCTCAACTCCGCCGCTATTGCCTGTCGCCCTTCTTCGAATTGAACAACAGGGTCTGTAGAAGCACGCTGTGTTGTGGGTAGACTTGTAAGTAGGTCGCGTGATGTCACCACTGTACACAGGCGTGCTTTCCAATTCATTTTATACCCGTACTAACGACCGGATCCGATAAATACATGAAATGAAACGTTGTTCTACGTTTTTTGAATTGATAGGCTAGTAACTGGATACACTATCATGCTGAAAATAATTGTTTTCTGTATTCTATGTACCTACCTAAATTTCCACATCTGGAGTGATACATCATAAAAAACAAGCATAATAATTCAACATCACAATCATTACATCCCATTTCAATGATCTTCGTTTAAAAACACGAGAAACTTCATTATTATGGGTGCATGGGATGACAGCTAAAATTCAAAGGCCCTCGTTACCTCAGCCTAGCCAAGAAGATTATTTAAAGGGGGTATGTCCCTACACTATTGACGGAACGATGACAGATTCTCATCATCAGGGATCACTCACGTATGAGTCCGCCACCCATTTCTTCACGCATACCATCGGAAAACATGTAAAAATGTACCTACCTACAGATACTAAAGAAAAACAATTATTACTTCACCCATGCTTCCACCAACATTCCAAACTAGTGAAGGAACATAAAATACTAAACTCGATATCGATGAATACCAAAATGCGTTAATTAAGTCATTTTGCGGTGAGAATTTAAACGTTCTCCACCTTAGTAATTATGGAAAAGTATTCAGGGACTTGTACAGGTACCAGGACTAAAGTAATTAAGTGCTATATTTATATACCGAAGGTTCCAATTGAGACCAGTTCTTACGATAATTACTGTTAAACGCGTTTGAAAACGCTTAGGGATGTAACTTAGAATTGTCGATTGTTTTTTAATTAGTTTTGTGCGTTTTATGTGTCTTAATTACTTAATCGAGTTGCTTCATGGATAATAAATAATTGATTGCTTTTTGTTACTTGTTTAATCTGTTGTGGTAATAATGATACCTAGGTGCACTTATAATTATTGTCTCAATCAAGATTTTACGACTAAAATGGATAAAAAAAAAGTATTTTTTGGCAAAAACCTCAATCCATTTAGACAATTGTAATGAATGTTATGGAAACAAGTTGCCGCATAACAGTTATCACAAAAGTAAATCTATAAAAAGTACAATAAAAATAAACGCCAACAATACTATCGCAGTGAAACACGCGTAATCGTCGCCCAATTTAGCCGGCCACTCTACAAAATAAACACAAAATTTTCTCACAACTCCATCTGAAAGTAAACGACAGTTGTCACGCACTTAACAGAAATAAAGTGCTTGGATAACGCGCGAATTACCCATTTCGTCGTCCCGAGAGCCGACGATAAAAAATATCGATGTAAATTTTCCCATCCCTAGACGCTGTTTAGACTCTAATTTTCATGTCGAGTGAAACAAAAGTACGAAATGTGTTAGCTGCCTTTCTTTTTGGTACAGATCGGGGAATTAAATTGAGTCGCATTTTTTGCAGATTTTATTAAGTGCAAAGGCTTAAGAAGATCGTGGGAAGGGTTAATTAAAAATATTTGCTTCGTGGACGATTGCTAGGAGCCAATTGGCAATATTATTTTCTTCATTTAGGTACGAATAATTTATTGGATCCTTTGAACGGTATTCAACGATTGTTCTATCATCAAAATAAGAAATAGGCCTATTTGCCTTAAGTGCAAGTATTTTTAGAAGCAAGCGTTCATTAACCTTTATGATAATTATGTGCTGTTAACAAAATCAGTACTCGAAGCTTTCAGCACGCTTACATTAAAATTGGTTAAACCAATCCATTAAAAAGTACATACATAAACATTATTATTATTTAAACAGATTGTTTATTTTATAAAACATTCATTGAACGAAACAATTAATCTGTTTTCGCAAATAAATTCGACTATTTACTCTTTAAAGATACAGAACGAAAATGGTGGTTGACCGAGCTTTTAGCGTGCAATTTAAAATGGACACTGAAATATAAAGTTTGAACAAATAATTAAAGCTAATTTAGATTTAAATTGATTGAATAATGAACGTTGAACAATGCTTGTTATTTAACAATTTTGTTGCTATTGAAACTTATTTAATTTCAACGGTTTAATTGTTTGAAATAATTTGAGATATTTTTCGTTAATTTTAGGCTTCTGCTTGAAGAATTCGAATACAATTTCGCCAAAAACTGTTACTGCCCTTTTTGGAGATCGGAGGCATGAGGAAAATTTCGTTTTGAGTACCTATGAGTATGGAAAAACCGAAAAACGATGGATGATCTGTTTGAAAGATGATAATTATGGGTAGAAAGCGAAGACTATTAATAGAGAAGAACGAAGGAAGTAGATTTGCTGTGCCAATCCCAAATGATCAGGGATAGTGGCAGGAGAGTCACACATAAGTAATAAAAAAATATGATTATATTTCTTAAACATATTTTCTTTACCAATATTTTTATACACTCCAGTACACCTAAGTATAAGTTAACCTCGCATAGCTCGTGAACGACATGAGAAAATGAAGAGGAATGTCGTATCCTGTGCTATTTAGGTCGTCGCATACCCGATACATAGTTTATAGAAAGCCATTAATACCGTGGCGGTTCCTGATCAATGGGTGCCATGATGTCACATTATTTGAACAGCTTGCAGCGAGGACGTACAAATATTGATTGTTTGATACATTTTAGTGTGCTCAAATATCCCGGGGTTATCCGTTGGGTGCGGGTGAAATATTGTGAACGATTGATGTACTTAATCGTTTTTAGTGATGTATTGTTAAAAATTGAAAGACTTACTCATTGTTTTAGAAAAGGAATGGTTACGGTTGGTGGTAACATTTAATTAAAAGTATCAAAAAACACGACTACAAATTGTATTATGTACCTTTATATAAATATATATTTCTAATCTCCTTTTAATTTCCTTCATTTTGATATACTATTTGATACGTTTGGTAGAAAATAATAATAATAACGACTTACAATTTAGCGCCAAAAATCCGCCATTTTTTTTTAAACACCTACCTATGAACACTTGGGTTTGTGAAACGAATCTAATGATACCTTAATCGTCGACATCCATCCAGGCATTTTGAACATCCGAGGTTATAAAGAAATTTACAAAAAACAAACAAACATACAAGATACGAGAAAAAGGAGAATATTTAATTGATGGACCATATTTTTATTTTGAGCAAAATCATGAGTGCAATACATTCAAGTTTCTCGCATTTGTCTTAGCCTAACATGACGATTAGCGAGTGTAAAAATAATGATTTAATTTCGTATTTTTGCCATTTATTTAGGGATCGATTCACTATCTATATACCTTAAAAATTATGTAAAATGTTATCTAACACGATAATTTGTAGCAATTCGTTAATTACTACATTATAAAAACAGATGGGTAATTCGAGTAGGTAAATGAATTTTAGTTTTTACTTCGCATTTTAGAGAATTCAATACCGTGTTTCAAGACAGTATTTCATTCTCGCAGATTGGTTTAAAAAAAAATCCTTTGCATTTAATTTACGAACAACATTTTCTAAACACATCTAATCCATCTTCACTGAATAATTTCCTCGGCATCATCCCTCTACCCACTACACAGATACACATATAATTCCTCCTGTCTTGTCAGACGTACTTAAGTCTGACCTTTTCCAAAGTATTCCATTCCATCAGATTGAGCACCAAGGGTTGCTATTGACAGTTTTATCTGATCAACCATCAGTTCCGAACGGTTCCCTTCCGAAGTCTTATTTGAGGAACGGGTAAACCCTATCTCCGAACTGTTTCGACGATTACGGGATATATTTTCATGTTAAAGTAGTTTTATTTTTTTTGGGAAGGATTTTCGAGAAGCGTCTTGGAGAAATAATACCTATAGATACGCGGATGATGTTATTTGTCTGCGCATGAAACGTTGGACGGAGGGATAAAGTCAAAAGCGAAGCATTTCAAATAGACAAGAATAGTATTTTTTTTTTTCAAATAGACCGTAGCGGGACTACAAAAAGTACTACAGCAACATATTGTACCAAAAAGTAGTACAGAATTATCTACGACACAAATGAACAACTAACAGCAAGAGTCTAAATCGCATTATTAAATTTGTCCGCGACCTAAGTCCATATGGAAAAATCCGACAACAATTGTCGGTCGGAGGATCCTCCCTTGTTGTAGTCCAGTTGCAGGCACTTTTGAATTGTCAAAAAGAAAAACAGGAAGCAACAGTCCAGCCAAGGCATATTAACTGTCAAAGGAGAGTAGTTACCTATTCTAAAGCGTAGTTCTTTATAGAGAAGAATATGCAAGGAACTCAATGGACTCACACTACTACTACACTGGCTACAACTTGTGAGAAATTGTCATTTTGTGTACAGTATGACCACTTTAAGTTCGCAGATCGAGGTGGCGCTATTTGTCAAGAAAATATGCTGTACTGCTGTCTTTCTTTGCTACTGCAAAGAAAGTACAGCATATTTTGTTACATTTATGTTAGTTCTATGTTTTCGAGCCTGCACCGATAAGTTGGTTGATGTGTATAAGGTTGTCATTATGGGCTGAATCGCATAAAAATGCTACAACATTACACGACATCTAAATGAACGCGTAAATACTATAAAACTGTTGAAATTTCCACTTTTTGTGCTAAACCGAGCGTTAAACATCCAACAGTGTACAGTCGCCAGTACATCAAGTTACCACAAAGTGTCAAATTTCTCCAAATGATTTTAAACCATAAAATGTTGATGGTTAAGTTCAAAATCGAATGAGAAAATTTTACAGTTATACATTCTTTTAGCTGTCGTCCAGCATTATTGCAAACGAGAATTAATCACCTCAAATACTAGGAATAAACAAAATATGTAAATACATTCCTATTCCGACTACCAAGTATTCTAAGATTTTATGGCGATAATTTTTCCATTCGTATCTCCTCTTGGAAAATTTCCTTTGTTTTCATATTTCAGTGTCTTCACAAAGGTCTTATCTATACTTTGAATAAAATTAGACTCGTTTCCAGGAAACGTACGCATATTAAGTGCGCGTAATTCCTTGAAATTATTCTAGATTTTATGTAAAATGTCTTTAAACTACACAAGTGGGTGATAATGGTCGGAAATAGAATGAATTTTATGAATTTTCAACTTTAAAAAAAGACAATCGGAGTACTTATTTAGTCTGTATTTTTTTAAAATATTATCTCATTCTTTAACTGTGAAAAATAACTAACATAATTCAAGATAGAATTATATAACGATCTAGTTATATCTAATTATATTTCGGTGTTTTAGTAGTGAACACATGGACCTCATCTAGTGTTTTAAAACATGTCGGATCCTGAAGTTAGTACGGACATAAAATGAATTGGAAAGCACGCCTGTGTGCAGTGGTGACATCACGCAACCTACTTACCAGTCTACCCACAACACAGCGTACTTCGACAGAGCCCTGATGTTCAACTCGAGGGAGGGCGACAGTCAATATCAGATTGCGGCGGAGTTTATACGTCTTGGAACTTTATCCGATTCATTGTGCCCCGTGTTATTGTGATAAGATGTAATCTTAAGTAATTCGTTAATTTTGCTAGAAACAGTGTATCGCACCTAGTGTGTTTTCTTAGCACGAAACCCATCGTCTGCTCACATGATGAGCCCGAGCCTAACGGAGTAAATCCTGACATATACGACAAACGAGGTTTAAAAGTTGTTTTAGAACCTGCTTACGGAAACAAGTATCATTTATCAACAATATATTTATAAATAAAATATTTTTACCGATGTCACAAGATCCCGAGAAGCAACAATCCAACGACAGCTCCTCTCCTACTAAGTGTAAACCTTATAACACAAATAACTTAACCGTGTGGAAAGTAACAATAGAGCATCGATCCTACACGTCATATATTTGACCGAAGCAAATTGTCAAGGCGGAGTGAATGTCACTTTTTTGGAATCCATTCATTCCCTTCTCAACTGACGACATTGAAGCACGGTTTGTTTCTGTATTTTGTAGCTTTGTAGACAAACCAGATTCCCAGGTAGCAGCTGTTTGGGATGCTGAATGTATCATAGCTGTTTGGTTTGAATGGTATTAGTTCCAATAAAAATAAACTAATTTGAAGATAGAATCCATCCATACTAATATTATAACTGTGAAAGTAAGTCTGGTTGTTTGTTACCTTTTCACGACTAAACGGCTGATCGGATTGTAATGAAATTTGGCAAGAAGAAGGTGATATCCCGAGGAAGGACATATGCTATTTTTTTTCTTACACATAAACATTACACATCAAAATTTCCACGAGAAAGAAGTTACGGGCACAGCTAGTATTACATAAATAAAACAACAACAAATATCTTTACATTTGTTGTTATTTTATTTAATCTTCAAATACAATATTGTGTTAAAGTTTAAGAGTTTTGGCAGACGCTTCGTGAGTATAAAGTTCGTCAAGTATTTCTGTTAAGACTATAATATCGTAGACAATACAAGCAGAGTGGAAAATCATAATATTAATCTTGCTTTTGCTCTTTTTCAGACCCCTTTTTTTCTTTAGGAGTTCATGGCTAAATAATAACAGCCGCTCGGGCCGATCTTTAGGTTAAGCCGTGCTTGCCTAGGTTGGTCTGTGGATGGGTGACCGCCCAATACCTACCGAGTTTCCTCCGTCTCTCGGAAAGCACGTTAAGCCGTTGGTCCCGGCTGTCATTTGTAGATCTTTGACAGTCGTTAGGAAGTCAGAGGCCAAAAAAGTCTGACAATCAGTCTTACCAAGGGGTATCGTATTACCCAGTACTAACTGGGTTGTGGAGGTCAGATAGGCAGTCGCTCCATGTAAAATACTGGTATTCAGCTGCATCCAGTTAGACTGGAAGCCGACCCCAATATAGTTGGGAAAAGGCTAGGCAGATGATGATGCTCTTTCTCAGACCCCGTAATTGCATCGTTCAGGTCAGATAGGTAGACAGTCGCTCCATGTAAAATATTGGTATTCAGCTGCATCTAATTATAATGAAAACCGACCCAAACATGTTGGGAAAATGCAGATGATGCTCTATTCTGAATTAACAACATCACCATGACATTATTTTATCATCAATATTCCAAAATGGAGAACATCATCAATCATTTTAGCGCCATTTACATTCAGAACATGGGAGTGTTCTCTCATGATCAGTGATAATAACTCTTTCATTCATTCATAGGTTAGGTTAACATATAAAGATATTTTATTCTCAAAAAAGTCACAAAGTCACACGAAAACAGAGAACCTTAAGCTAATATTAATAATAACTTCGTCACTGCATTAAACATTGTTTATGGTACACCCATCCATTTTATTCCTTCAATCACATAGACAAATCTTTATTTATCTATCAATCTTGTCTATAAACTTTATCATAGACACAGAGATCTATTTTCAAACGAACTGTTCTAGTTGGCACGAACTCAATTGTTTATCTATCCTGACACTAGAGGCGAACGCAGGGATTAATTTGAAAATGGAATAAGAAATTAATTTCTGTCTGCATGCAGGATATTAACGTCGACAACATTTTGTTTTCCTGTTTTATATTGTGTCATGCGTGTTATTAACAGTATTGAAAAGAAAGCTTATTAAATGGAGTTACTTTCGGCTGATATAATATAAGAATTATGTTACCATAATGAGTCTGGGAACATAAGTTCCTTCTACTGGGACTTACCACATTCTCCATGCGATTTTAAAATGGTAAAGAATTCGTATCGCACCACATCATCATCTGCCTCACCTTTTCCCAAATATTTTGGAATAAATCAAAGTATTTTACATGAAACGACTGTCTATCTGACCTCCACAATCCAGTCAGCACTGGATAATATGATCTTGGTAAGACTGGTTGTCAGACTTTCGGCCACTGACTGCCTGTAACCGCTGTCAAAGATCTACAAATGACAGTCGCGACCAACGGCTTAACACGCTTTTCGAGCCACAAACGGTACTCGGTATGTATTGAGTGCTCAACCATCCACGAACTTACTAGTCAAGCCTCGAGAGCTATCCTCGGTTCGCACATAATAAGTATTTATATCCTGGGTTCGATTTTCAAGTCGGGGAAAGTGTTACAGAAATTTTCCATCAGAAATTTCTCAATAGCAGCCATGGAGGTTGGATTTGTGTCCGATTGGTGGCAATTGGCTCGACTGATTCGAATGGGACTTTAACATAACTGGCGAAATGTGGGTGTACTAAAAGATATGCCTCTGACTATATGTTATGATGATTGATTACGTGATTTTATTATCTAGTTGCAAGACTCAATACATATTCAAGCCGATATTTCTTGTGCTTCTCACAAAATAGGATCGTTGAAGTTACGCTTCGTTTAGGTCACGCCTTTGTGCAGGGGCCCCAGAATAATCACCTCGTCTCAGGCGAACAAGCCATCAATGTACTTAAAAAGTAAATTGGTTAATCCGCATTTCTTGCTTAGAAGCGAAACGCCTAATTAGTTTTGTTTAACTCAGCAATTTGACTTGAAAGGTACTTTAATTGAAAACGTTTTGATTATTGATTTTCTAATTATTGGTTTTGGTGTAGTAAAAGACGTTTAATTTGTTGATGAAAGTATTGAATGGAAAGGAGTCCAATCATTTCAATTTGTGTCTTTTGAAAGATTTATTTCTTTTTGAAAATGCTATTTACGATTTAAATATTGAAAATAATGATTTCTTCTGATTGTATTTTAGCAATCAATATTATGTTTGTGTTTCAGCACTGTAGTTTCGAAAGTAAGTAATATGGTAAATCTAAATATATACAACATGCTAATAAATACAACATTATTTTTAGTATATGCGAAACCTGAATATTGTTTGTTCAGAATAAGTAACTGAATCGATTCCAATATTTTTTAAACCATGTTATATTTTTTCTGCTGAGATGACGAGTAATAGAGAAGAAGACATGCTGCACCGACCCCAAGTCAATTGGGATAAGGGCTGGAGAATGATGAAATGGGAATCTTAATTACTATTATACTATTATCAGCCATTTGTGTCCCACTGGAGGGAAAGATCTCCCTTCCCTCCTTCCACATCTGTCGTATGCCGGAGGAGCTATGGGTTAAAGTCAGCACACAATGGGTCCCAAACAGCAGCAAACGGCAACGCGGCAGGCCCAGAAGGAGATGGCGGGAACCTTAATTATATATTTTTTATATACCAGGAAGCGAAGCACAAAAGCAAGTGTTTAAATAATTTAATTTAATAATGACTCAGCAGAGAACGACGCAGGAGATCATTCTAACCATGAAGATACTTTTATAAATTCTTAACACTGTTATCTCAAAACCTTAACAAGACTGGAGGCCATTAGAAGCGTCTGTTATGAAACCACTTGAAATGAATAGAAAATATCTTAAATAATAAATCATGCTCAAATAGGTACTGGTTAGTTCAAGTAGCAAGCAGGTGGCCGAATTGTGACTAGTAAGCGGCCTCTTGATCTTTGATGTTCAAGATTTAAAGTATGATCTGAATATTTTGAACAAGTATTTTTTTTCAACTGTTTCTGGAGCAAAATTAAAACACAGAATCGTACAGCTGGTGATACATTCATGTGGGTTCTAAAAGATAAAAAAACCAGTAGAGAGTCCTAGAAGAGCCATACACTGATCTCATTGATGATGTTTTTAAAACGGTCAGGTGCGTGGTACTCGCAATCAGTGGGCGTGTATGATCAGATAAAGGAACGGATGAGGCAAAAGTAGTCTGAATGTACGTAAGATCGTAGCAGGAGGTTCCGTGAGTTTATGTATGTAATAGATACCCATATATATTATCAACCCCATGGCAATTTTATCAATATCCACATTGGTAAGGTTTCACATATAATTTTGACTCAAATAATTATTGTGGCTGAACTTAAAAAACCACAAGGCAATATTGATGATTTATAAACTGTAGTAATTTTGTTCGCTAATAATCTTATTCCAATTTCCATCGACTGTGGTTTTGAAGATATATTAAATCCCACTTTGTAGAAAAGCGGCAGTAAAATCAAAGATGAATCCCAAGAATTTATGTGTTTCTTTTGTAACACTATTAAGTTTATAACAGATAAACGTGGGTGTCTAATACTTAATAAAAATGATGAATGAACCTTTACAATCGTAATCGGATATCAAGTTTATGATTATTCAACAGAACGGGAGATAGAACATTAAAATTCAATGATTCGCAATAAATCTACAATTTGATATAATAGAAATTAAAATTGACGTCTCAATAAGTTGAAATGATAGGCGAGTAAATTAGGTTTTTAAGTTTGAAATCAAATATCTGTTAATTTAATCACATTCCTATTACTGTAAATCCAAAGGTAGAAAATGAATGTGACAGAGATTAGAATAACAGTTAAATTATTGTAGTCTCTTCTAAAACTTATATTATTTTATTTGTGGTTAATAAGGATCAAGCTATTTCTAGGCGTGGTGTTAATATCAAGATGGTTCTTGATGGCATCTTAATGGTGGCGTGTTTTAGCTACGATGAAAACAATACCTAATAATGGATCCAGCGGAATGTTCTCATAATTATTATCTTCAATACGTTGGCAGGAGTTGCCTTGAACTGGTTCCACCTCGCGAAACGCTGTCTACTGTATTCAATTATTGAAATTGAATTTCGCGAACAACAATTTACTGTAATGGCTTAGATAATTGGTAAAATGAGACTTCTAAAATCGATTACTTACTAATAGCAAACATAAGATTGTCAATCGCAACAATAAGATACCAAAACACAAAACAAAAATTGAAAATCCAACCCCTGACATATCGTTACAAAAAAAAGAAGAAGTATAAACCAATTGATACAAATCCATCAAAAAGGAAACATCACCTGGCCTCACACAAAAAGATATCCAAAGGAAGCGCTACACAAAACGAAGCGAGTCCAACATGGCACTATTCACATCAGCCATTGTTGTTTACAGAAGAAACTTTATTTGCTGTCATTTATATTTTTATGCGAAATCTTTGGATTATGTCGAATGTCCCGCGGACTTCCGGGCCATTATGAACAGAGAATCATGGGACAAAGGCGGTCGGAGTTGCGTTAAGGTAAGTAACCGCAACATCGGAGGTACCGGCCCATTTGTAGTGAAAGCGGTGAATGAAATATTATTGGGTCACTAGAAACAAATTTGCGAAGTTCCTGCGGGACAGTTTTTGTTGTGACGCATGTGCTTCCTGAGTTTTTGTGATCTACGAGTCGTTAATTTTGGCAATTTCATGACAACCTTTTTTGATAAAGTTAAGCGTATTGTATAATTATCACTTGCTGCTTAAGGCAACCAACATGCTTGAGAGATATTTCTCGACGGCATGTAAACTCTGACACCAGGTTAGGCACTAACCACACGAGAAATAAGAAGAAGCTTAAGCTGATAAAGCTTGTCAAAAGATTTTTTTTATTTGCCTTCATAAACATGTATACAAACCAATATTAATCCGGCAATTTTAATAAGTTTAACTGTAGTTATTGCGTATACAGCAAAGTATATTTAGCTCTGTTGCCTAAAATCATTCTCCATCAACGCTGGCTTAGTTCCAAATGCCAAATTAATCAAACCGTCATTCAAAAACTGATTACATTCAACCTACTCTAAATAATACTGGATTTACAAAACACTAAAACTATCCGCACAACAAATTGATAATGATCATAAGCTATATGAGCTTAAATACTAAGCCTCAATTGATTTATAATTCGCACCGGATGATTAGCAACTAATATATAGCATTTGTATCAAAACACAGCATTTGGAGCAGGAAATAGAAGCAGATAATGTTCTAGATTATGTGATAGTTAAATCCAACGAAGATCGTAATAATAAAGATAACTGGGGCCGTAGAGACAGTGGTTATGACAACGATAAAGAAATCTTAATTGAAACGCTTCCACATGTTCGTAATAACGATGTTAAACAGAAATACGTTACAGAATTAAAAAAAGATGGTTATCAAAAATTTACTATAATGAACACCAGAACTATTAGCCATAAAATGTAACGTGATACCATAAATATTCTTGATGACGAAACTTTTATTGAAGTTATAATCAGATTTTTTAAATATCATGAACTCTTACAAATATTCCAGACCACATTTCGTTTTATTTAATATCTAATTGGGATAGTTCTTTTTAATAGCTTTTATTGATACTTGATACAAGGAAATTCCAACAATATTATTTTGGTTCTTGAATCAACAGTAATCATTTTGCGTACATAAGGGTTCCCCTTCTGTACGCAAAATACGCGCTTTGGACGTGGAGTTGCGGACACCAGCCCTTTATACATTTCAATATAATGGTCCCTTCTGTAACCCATGGCCAGTCCCATGAGTTTTTTTATAAGCAGTTTCATAAGCTTTTATTCAAACCAGTTTCTGACCATCCTCAGTTACATGTTTATCGTCTTCAACCCCTCCAAAACACATCCCTTCATGACAAACTTTATTGAGCATACAATCGCAATAATGACAGTATTATTTCTAATCCCTGTCCAGAAAAACAGGTTTACTGAAATCAGATATTACTATAGTCAAGATTTTAGTCAAAACAAAATCAGCGTGCTTTTGTTAGCGATCCACTCCAGTCGGTGTCATATTCAAGAGGGTTGAAAGTACGGTTGGCAAAAATGCGTCTCTTGATGAGAGTGAACGTAAAATATTGGCTCGAATTTCGTAGGGACGATGAATGTTAATTTGTTTGATCGTTTAAGTATATTTGGTTTGTTTAGCGAGAGTGGGACAAAATAAATAAATAGCTGTTATTACAGGCTATTGATGTTTCGAAATCAAATGTGACCTGAACTTACTTTGGTCAAACGAGAAATTGTCCAAACTGAATCACTGAATGATAAATACGACTTTCAGTATGAGTGAGTGAGACAAAACTGTTGAAATATCTTTGTCAGAAAAATATTTTGATGTCTTCGGGCGATTCTAACGATGTGACAAATCTTTTCGTGAAACATTGTTTCAATCAAAGATACGACCAATTTTTTTTTTTAAATGAATCATCAATTTATACACGTATGATGTCATTAGAATAAATTCAAATATTATCCGTCTCATAAAAATACGGGACTTTTTCTCTGCTGTCTCTACAACAAATTTCCCGCGAAAACAGGACAAAAGATAGTGTGTCGTCGGCATATAAACAGCATTATAGCAAGGAATCGAGTTACATGTGTCGAGTCATTTACGCCCCCCATTATGGCGGCCATAGAATGAACCCCTTTGTACCCCCCTATTCATACCGAGAAAACGTATGAATTTTTTACTACTAAATACGTAGCCTAAGGCCGGGATTTTGGCTCACAAAATTTCTCGTCTTGAATAAGAAATTCGCGAGGATGAGTGTACGATTATCAGTATTGTGGGGATTATATTCCATTCCTTAATCTAAAACTGATTATGGGTATTAATATGTTTATTTTTAACAACGTTATTATGCTTCTGGCCATCTTTATCACTATTATAATGTTGTGTTTATTTTGTTTTTAATCTATCAAATACTCTTTCAATAATTGTTCATACATTCTTATCGCCATAAGCGGCACAGTTGTGAATATTGTCAACAATAATAACAAATTGTTCTTTTCTGTAAAAAATACTGCAAACAATTAATTGCAGTAGTGGTGCCAACCATTCATCATCATTACTTCCATCGTGAGCTTTAACATTAAAGCTGAGTGAGCCAAAAGAGTCACTGTATTAAAAACTGTGATAAAATCAGAGATTGTTAATCATCTGTTGGTTAAGCTTGTCAACAGTTTAATTAGTTCATAAGGCAATGTGTATCAACTACTGTAACACTCATCATGAACTTTGTGTAACAATGATATTAGAAATAAACCGCCTTCTAATGCCTTGCATCGACTGCTTGCGCTTTCGGACACTCAATTTTTATTGTCTAGCTCTAAAACTGATGCTACAATTTCGTTTGAAGCTTTATTGATAGATTTTTCTGAATTACAGTATCTGGAATTTTACTAAATTAATCCTACTTCCTACTATTCTACTAAAATTATAAATGCAAAAGTTTGTAAGGATGGATGGATAAATTGATGGTTGGATGTTTGTTACTCTTTCACGCAAAAACCATTGAACGGATTTGGATGAAATTTAGCACACATATAGTTTATAAACTGGATTAACACATAGGATACTTTTTATCCCAATAGTATGATCCTGAGGGACAATTATCGAATTCCACGCGGGCGAAGCCACAGGCATCAGCTAGTACAACATAAATATCGAAGGTCAGTGAGAACAAGATCTGTTTGCGCAGCAATTGGAGAAAGGGAATAAAGCGCAAAAAAGAGATAAGATTTCTTAGGTCCTGTTAAACATATGAACGATGAATCACACTGTGATATACTTAAGTAAACAAATATGAGTCATGTCACAATCCTCTAACAGTCGTTTAGCTATAGAAATAAGTCACAAGTACGTAGATCGAGACATAACAATCTTACGCGTCTAATAAAGGCAGACAGTTGTCATCATGCGGGACAGTGATCAGATTGGGTCAGACGTTGCAAAGTGACGTGTGAACTTCGTACTTAGCTTGTTGATAGAAAAGGGTTGGTTTATTGTAGTGTGAAAGTTTTTGTATGTTTGATGGTAGCGAGATTGAGCATGATGGAGACATAGAAGAAAAATTGTAAATAGTGTAGTCTTTCTGGTACATCCGGATTACTTAAAAATAGGTTATCGAAGTATATCTACTTGATAAGACATGGATTATGTAGCAAAAGCTGGATTTAACTCGACAAATATCGTATGACCCGACGTTAATACAGAAGAAGCATGTACTTGAAACGGCAGTAATTAATATAATCGTTAAAACCGCGGAGCTCTTAGGGCGGATTGTAGGCAATTGCTTGACGGGTTCAAGACTACAGTCTTGCTAAGAGATTAAAAATTGGGATGGGCAATATCCAATTCAATAGATAAGTTTATGTTAATCTTAGGACTCTATATAAATATGTTGGATCCGGTCGTTAGTATGGACAAAAAATTATTCGCAAGTACGCCGGTAGTATCACGCGACCTACTTACAAATCTACCAACACCACAGCGTGCTTCTACAAAGCCTTGATGTTTACAGCTCGAAGCGAGGACGACATTCAATGTCGGATCGCAGTTGAACTGTACCAGATTCATTGTGCCCCGTGTTGTTGTGTTAAATTGTAATTTTAACTTGTTAGTGTTACACTCAATGTATTATCTAGGCGTGAAACCCATCTTTTGCCCACATGATGTACGAGCCTAACGGAATCAATCCTGACAATCCGACAAATATATAAAATGAAATCTAAATACTAGGCCACTTAAGATAGAGAGATTTTAATAAACTATTTTTAAAACCCCTCATAATGACTAAAGCTATGATTATGACAGTTAAGAACTTAACCTCGCTCACGTCTAAATAAATTATAAGAATACTCTTAGTGATATAAGTTTTAAACGAATAAAGATATAAATTCTGTTTGTTTGTGTATCCCTCGTTTTCGAGATAATCTTCAAAACTACTGCACTGATTTGAATAATACTTCTGAGTTGAAGTTTTTATTCTAAAACGTGAGGTTTATGTTAAGAGTATTTTGGGACTTATTTTTATGGGTTTATTTGCTTAAAGATTATGTGATTTGTCACCTGTAAATGTTTTGATGGAGCTTATTTCGACAGGTTTTATCTCTTCAAACAACTAAGATCTTTATAAGTCATCAGCATCTGCGTAGCCTTTTCCCAACTATGTTGGGATCGGCTTCCAGTCTAGCCGGATGCAGCTGAATACCAGTATTTTATATGGAGCGACTGCCTATCTGACCTCCACACCTAAGTTAGTACTAATACGATACTCCTTGGTAAGACTGGCTGTCAAATTTTCGGGCCACTGACTACCTGTAACGACCTTTATAAGTCTTCTAGAGACATTTTGGCAAAACATATTTTTTATTTCTATAAATTAGTTTACGTTAATACGTTCATGCATCATAGTCCACAAATAGTAATGATAAAAGAGGTAACAAGTTCAAACCCTATTCATTATTACTATTCGCTTCCACCCTGAGTAAAACCAAAGAGCATGAAGGGGTTAACAAAAACAGGAACAATAAAAACGAACCAAACCACAATCAATCTTTAAAAAACTCTCCACCGAGCATTCACTCAAAAACCATCACAGATATACACATGACTATCATACACAATCCATCAATAACATTTCTCCTATCCCTATATTCTCGTTTATTAGACAGAGGGAACCCCGATACGACAAAAGCTAACGTTGGGCAAAATAAACAAACATGCTGATCCCAGGCATCAAATTACAAGATATTGTACTCTCGACGAATGTGCTTTTGTACTAACATAGGCTATAATAGTTTTGGTCTCAAATGACATATCTTTTTAAGGCGAAATCTTTGTGAAATCATATTTCTTTTTGAGTGATGGAGTAATCCTAGGCAGGTTGGTCTCGGTTGTCATGAGAGTCTGTGTCAGCTATAACAAATGTTTGCAGAAGTCAAGAGTTTTGCAAGGTAATGTCAAATTACTCAATTTTATGTCGATTAAAATGTGATAGAAAGTTATAATTTTAGTTTCATTATTGTAATATAGTTCAAAAGCTAAAAATTATAGTACTTCATTTTAATAATAATATTTTATGTATAATAGTTCCTTCTCGCTTATAGGAGACCAATCACATTGTCTCAGCTGTGGAAACATTATAGAGTGATTATGAGTAAGTATACTAACACTATTAATCGTATTACCTAGTAATAGGTGTGGAGGTCAGATAGGCATTCGCTCCATGTAAAATTCTGATATTCACCCGCATCCGATTAGATTGGAAGTCAACTTCAACATAATTGGGAAAAGGCCAGGCAGCTGAGGATGATACTGCTACTCCAAAAGGCCAGGAACTTTAAAAAAAAAACCTTGCGGATAATTTTACAAATACTGTCCCAGTTTCCGAATTATTTGGTATAAAATACTTATCCGAAACCGACGATTCAACCCCTTAATCTCCATTAAGAGGGGTTGTTAAAGCCTGTAACCCAAACCGCAATACTTAGCCAAATGTTTGAACTGGAAGCTAGCCCTTATATGCTTCGGGAAAGCTAGAAATAAGAGCGAATACGGGAGACAGAATAAACAAAAATAGAAGACACGAGTGTGCTGAAATACATATCAATATGAGCAAAAGATAGATCGACCACAGAGGATCTAATAAAAACTAAAGTAAACGGAATAGATTCGCTGAAGGGAGTGAAGATAGTTGTATGTCATTTTGTTTTGATATATTCAGTTTCGTCGTTGTTATGTTGAGTGTGAATGTAGATACGAGTAGAGGAAGACCAAAGAAACGATGCATGGACTGTGTGAAGGATGATATGGCTAGAAAGGAGGTGACTGCTGAGATGACGAGTAATAGTGAAGTATGGAAGAAAAAGCCATGCTGCGGCGACTCCAAATAAATTGGGATAAGGGCAGAAGAATGATTAAGATGATATGAAGTTACATCGTAGATAATGTGGCATGGTTTTGGGGTGCTCGAATGACATTACCAGGATAAAGGATTTTTTTCAGGTTATTATATATAACATAACTGTCTGACTGGTGACTGCATGGCCTAGTAGCCGCAAGCGTGGACTGCAGAGTATGAGGTCCTTGGTTCGATTCCCAGGTCGGACGTAGGGTTTTTCCATCAGGAATTACTTAGTAACAGTAATGCAATCTGGATTTTTGCCCGATTGATGGCAACAGGCTCGCCCCCTACACACGCGACCCCGCACGCGCCCAATTGCGTCCTATTACATGGGACTTAAATATAACTGGCGAAATGTGGGTGTACTATTAAGTACACCTCTGCCTAACCCTTCGGGGATTACAAACGTCATGTTGTGTAGTTAACATACATAAGTACAAACTGTCTGTGAAAACTGTATTGAAAGGTATAGTTCCGATGAAGGCCAGACACGACTAAGGATCCATATATCCAATTTAACTATGTATAACTTTAATACTCAAACGTAAATAAAATTTAGTTGATAATTGTACACTGTTGTCAGTGTCTTCGATTATACAACAAAAAAACACAACTTAAAAAATCACAGACACAACAAAAAAAAAAGAGCTAGTACATCTTAATACTTTTATGTAAAATAGGTACTTATTTTACATAAAAGTATTAAGATGTACTAGCTCTTTTTTTTCTTCTTGGCTAAATAATATTTCTATTAAATATATATTTCTTACCGAGCATAAGTTTTCTCTCCAGAGGTCAATAACATTAAATCTGCAAAAAGAAAAAAAAAATCATTTCAATTTTTTGAACTACTAGTATGGAGTGTTTTTTCTAAGTTTTTAACTCGCTAAAACTTTAATGCACAAATAGTTTTTAAAATTCAAAGCCTCAGGTAGTCGAAAGTTTTTTAAGAGACCCTTTAGATCCCTTTGGGGTTATATTCGCTTTCACGGTAAATCGGTTCGCGGAATAAAAAATCCTTTGAACTGGTAGAAAAAAAATATTTTTTCGATTATTCGTGACCTGTGTTTCGTTCAATAAGATTTAACAGAGTATAAAAGAAATGGGGATTTAAGTATGTTTTTTTTTGTTTAGTGGATTAAGTTTTTTATTAAGTTATCAAATGGGATGTGAGATATTTTTGGGTGTCAGTGAAAAGGTAATCTTTAAAGGCTTTCCTTCCCCTGTAAGCAGGAAGTTTTTTCTTTTTTGTTTTTTTTTTTAATCTTGCAAATAATGTCATTGACATTGACGTAACTGTAGGTGATTGTGACATTTATTGAATTTTATTTTAAAATACACTTAGAACTAAATTATTACAAAGATCGTCCATCTTAAATTTAATTTTTATTTAGAAATTGAATTGTAAGAACTAAAATAACTGAAATAAAGTTCTTTGATAATATTTGATTTCGTATAATAAAATAAAGAACGTTATTATGATTGAAATCAAAGATGTCAGGGATTTAGTTAAAAATACATTTTCGGCCCGAAAAGTGAATTTACGTTTTCATAAAGGAGCCTAGCCAAACAAGATAATAATATAAAATGTATTTTCAAGACGTAAGAAAGACTTTCTAAAGCTGATAAGTTATTATCTTAAAGGTCAACTTTGTTTCATAATGCAATTACTTACAGAAAAGTAAATTGAAGTTTTTTTCTGAAACGATACGTTGAAAATGTTGTGTTTAAGAAACCATCAATAAACACCTATTTTTTCAACGTCGCTGGATTTCAACGAAAAATTTAGCTTTTATAGATAAAGATGTCTGTACTTATTAAAACAGATATCTATATCTAGAAAAGCTAGATTTGTCAGGGGTTTTTTTTTAGTGGTATATAAATTTGTACCTACGTAGAATCTCTGAAAATACTTAACTGATTTCAAAAAATATTTCACTGCTTCAAACCGACACTATACCCACATGCCATAGATTTGGATGGCTTCTAAAGCGGGTGAAGTCATGGGTAGAAGTTAGTTCTTAATGTTTCTGCCAGCAAAAAATTCCAACGAAAAAAATAAAAAAGACTCAGTAAAATTCTTTCCAACAATGCATAATTCTCTTTACAAGGGCCAGTTCAAGTAGAGTTCAGTTTTAATAAATTCATTACAGAACCATTGGTATAAATCATGCGGTAACATTAGGCTGCTCGCGCACTAGACTGTAACGATCACAGCGACGTTAATGGTTGCAGTGGTGAGTTGCGGTCACGATTAATTTTGGGGCTGTGTTTAGGTGTGTTGTGAGATGAAGATATTGTGGTGTTGGGATTTAGTTTGGTTATAGAAGATGGATAAATTGTAAGTAGCTAGGTCCTTACAAGACTTGAAGAAGACTTTTGTTTGTCAGATAATAGTACAGCACGGTGAATTTAGATTTTAATGGTCTGAGAAAGGTTCTAAGAAAATACTTTAATTGATTTAGCAATCCAACTAATAGGCATACAACACATTCTGTCTAGGTATCTTATCTGTCTATAAGAAATGTTTTCTTACTAGAAAATTAATCATCCATCAAGATTTCCGAATGACACATAACTATAGTCACTAATTCCGTTTAATTTTTACCCAGTTAGCACCGGTATATGTAATTATTATATATAGGTATATTCTATTAAAATAATTTACGGAACGCATCCAAAGGACAATGCACCTTCATCATCATAAGTCTAAAACACTCTACTGTTGGACATAAGCTTCTCCAATCGCGCGGCAAAGCACCAATTTCGCTCAATTTCACCTCAGTGCACAAGACACCCAAACAAAAAGTGTACCAAGGAAGAGATCACGACCGCAGCACCGCCATCACAAAACGTGATACACTAACAGAGACGCGGTCACGATGGTTTATTAGCCGATCCCTCTTTATAAATCGACAGTTAAATATTTATTACTGATATTACTGAAGATTGCTCTATCAATGACGGTGTTGTTATACCGTAGCGAATTTTTCGCGATGGAGTTATACAAGTGAATTTCACCGGTGGTACTGAACGGTCTAAATAAACTACATCTGAACGGCGTTTAAGAGTTGCCAGTGAGTGCCAGTTTTAATGAGCTGTTCGCATTCATTACCAATGGAGAAATAGTCCTCTAAGAGTTGAAATTTTTAGGTCTACATTAGCTAGCTCTAACGCATGAAGTGCTGTTGTTTTAATTAGTTCGATCACTTTTATCTGTAAAATATAAAATATGACAGTTTCACATATTGTCCATAAAAAGTGGACCCAAAACATTTATTCCTGAAAAAATCAGCTCTAAGTTTTACTGTATTTTTGGCACGGACACTTCATTTCATTTTATCAGTCCTCAGATCTAAATCATGAAAGTATTTTAATCTTGCCAAATGCTTTGCCAAATCATGTTTTACCTAACTTATTACGCAAATTGTGAATCAATTACATTTACAACAACACAATCAATTCTGATCACAATAGTAAATATCCTCCCAAAAAAACAAATTCCTTGTCCACCACTTCCACCACCACTTGACTCCGGAAACGCATTCATAAAATCAAAGTACTATTCTGTTACGGTACTGTGTAACAAGTGGTCTAACATTAGTCACGTCTAAAGAATAACGGTGTAACAATGTCTTAAGAAGACGAGAAATACTGACCACTTGCTGAGAGATTTCTGTACAGCGCATTGTCTTTGTACACCCGACCAGTCTCAACGGCCCTTTAGAATGCCAACTTCGATTTGCGTTTGTAAAACTTGAATCAAGAAAACATCAACCTTATTTTGTTCTGTCTAAGATTGAGTATTGTTGAGTGTTATTTTTTGAGCATTGTAAGCAGTTGTCAGAAACACTTGTACATGTCATAGTTGTCTGTTAATTTGGAATGTTGAATAACGTTTTTTTTTTTACAATACGCTGAAAGTTTTGGAGTGTTCGTACAAAAAGGTTTGTTATTTTTGTGTTGATTGCTGTTTTGTCTTCGGTTTTTTTTTACCGACTTCTTAAAAAGGAGGAGGTTATGTATTCGGCGCTTGTCCTTTTTTTTGCCATGACTGTTTATTATTTTGAACATTGGAACCTTTTAATTCGATGTTTTGAGATCTAAACAGGGTTTAATAGACGTCTTATGAATTATTTATGATAGATAAAAAGTCATGGGGTTGTAATTTGTAAATAATTGCATGCTTGTGTATTTTTTGTATAGGTTTTTTTATATTAATATACAATTGAAATGGATGACATTTAATTACGGACACCAATTCAATTAATGCAATTTTACGGAAAATATTTTAATTAAATTACGTATCTAGTGCTTATAAATACTGGTATTCAACTGTATCTGGTTGGACTGGAAGCTGACATAGTTGGGAAAAGACTAGGCAGATGATGATGATCTAGTTCACTATACATGCATGCTATTGAGTGGAAGCACGGAATTATCAATTACTAAATAAAACATTTGAGTGCCTTAAGTAAGAATATCTGATACAGTGAATAAAAAATCCTTACCAGCCAGTGCAGCAATCAAATTAAATAAGAAGAAAAAAAATACACACCCATTCAAAATATTGTAATGGTGTCAATTCTAAAGAGTCTTTTAGAAATTCACTGCAATAATACCTAATCATAGTGATGGGTTGACATTCCACCACTTACAAGCAAGCTAATCGATAATGACCCTTATTCCGATGCAGTAATTGTGTGGGATGGTAAGCATAGATTATCGCCAAATGCCTTAGGCGATACCAATAATATTATACTCGATAGCTGCTTGAAGATTCGTATAATAACAGTTCATAATATAAGCAGCGATAACAAAATATCTTTAGGCTAATTCTTGTGTTGATTGCACATAGGTATCTTGGTGAAATGGTGACGAACATAGTATGTTTTGTTTTAAGATGGTTTATACAAGTAGAATACATAAAGTTAAAAATACGGTCATATGGTATTATATAAATTAACACCAAATTATTTCTCTACTACATTCGACAATAATTCTCGTAAATTGATAACCTTCACTTAGGTTGGAATTCTCTGATATTTCTTCTTTTTCTCCTTTCTTTCTATGTATCTACAAAGAAAATTAATAACCCTCTACATAACTATAAAAACATAACCCTCACAAATCCAGGTACATAAAATGTGTTTTCGAATCACGTACATCTTGTACATATATTAGATACAAATCTATGGGCCCAAAACTTTGTATCGAATACTAATAAGCTGTTAGAAAGGGATGGCTTCAAAGGATATCTGCAGCCACAGGGTTAAGCCGGTTTAAAGTTTTCAGTTTGGTTGGGATCATTAATGTGTTTAGCTGTTTAGATAGTTAATTGATGTTTTGTAATGAGAATCAATGAAACGTCAAAAAGTTTCAATGTAAGACAGTGTGAACAAGGCTTTTCTTTGAGATGTTTGATCTAAAATAAAATAAGTGTATGATTGTACAGGCCTGTCCAAAGAAAATGGCATAATTCAAGAGAGCTGTTTGCTGGGCAGTGATGAAAGAATGTCATTTTATTCAGATTTTTTTGTAATTTTCACACATAACATCACGCCTGTAATCCCCGAAGGTAGGCCCACGTTTTACCAGTTATGTTTAAGTCCCATGTAATAGGGGGCGAGCCTATTGCCATCAACCGGGCGCAAATCCAGACTCCGTGGCTGCTACTGAGAAATTACCTGGGAATCGAACCCAGGACTTCAGGCTCAATAGCAGTGTTTTTAAAATAGTACATGAACCACCTAACAGTATACACTTGTAAAGCTATTGCTCAGTCTATCGATAAAACTCGCAAAAACGTTAACCAATCATTTCCGTCCCCGTCATTCGCGGCGATCCTTCAAATAATTCCCAGACAATCTTCCACTATAGAATCAATTGGTCGGCAGTAATGAAGACATTACTGTCTGTTTCGACCGACTATCGACACTCGATCGGAGATAATCGCTACACGATCGCTTGTCCCGTTTGCAGAATGACGCGGCCATTTTGGTAATGTGTTTTTTTTTTTGTAAAAAGTTGTGACTGGCCGCTATTAGTTGTTATTAGTTATTGTTGTTTTTTTTTTTGGTAATTTTTTGGTGATAGGGTAATCATTGAAGGAATGTTGGAGTTTTTGTGAGGGAGTTAGATTGAAAGCATAAATGTTTTTTTTTAATTTGGGAAACTTTAAAAGCCAATTCAATTTCCAATATAGAAAAATCCGGAAGCGTAAGCAAAATCATCAGCCTATAATTTTCTCAGTACTAGGAGACACAGGCGTCCTCCCCGTGAGAGAGAATGGGTCATAATACAGCACGCCGCGCCGAGCTAGTGCAGGTTGGTGGACGTCACATGTCTTAGATTCTCAGATTCTAGAAAAAATGCTGGTTCCTTCAACATGTCTTCCTTTACCGTTTTGCGACCTTCGCTAAGGTTAAAACTCTCTAGCACATAGATAAATAGACCTTGTCGTTTTATACCGAGGTAAGTGCCCATAACCTTAAGTTAATAATTCAATTACGAGCCGACTTTTTTGTTTTCCTCACCTAATTCTGCCGTGGGAAAAAAATACATTTCTGTAAATTTACCTTACCTAACTAGTAAAGTCGGTACGTGCTAGTTATAAGATTCTTATAAGGTAAATTGGAACTACCTTATTGGGATGCACGTAGTAGAAGATGGGTTATCAACGTATTCTAATTCGTACGGTACTTGAACTTTGCAATTTACAACCTCATGTTTTGTGTAAAATTTAATAAATGCTACATAAAATTGAATTACAACATGGCTCCTGTGTTTTCCAAAGAGTAAGTCCGAGATGTACGCACGACGGCCAATCAAGCTACCAGTTTATACGGGTCTCTCATTGTATAGGAAATCTATACAAAGCGAGGACAAGTTATACTGGAAATGTACAGCTTCATGTGCTGCCGTATGTACTACCTGTAAATACACACTTGCCATTACGTTTAAGTCCTATATAGTATGGGGCCGAGCCTATTGCCATCAACCAGCCACACTCCAGAGTGTGCTGCACCGTAAAGATACTGAAAAATTCTTAGTGAATAATAATAACACCAGTCGATCCCGTCGAGCCCAATCACCACTCGAGCTCAGCACCTCATCTCAGCAGTAGCGTTTGTGATTACTCGAGATGCGATCTATAATTAATTTGTAAACTAACAGTACCACTAAATATTATTTATCGAACATTACAATATCAAAACTGTAACACAGAGACCGAACTAATCAATCAAACGCCTCCAATAAATCCAAGCCTCATCAAAAACCATTTAACAGACATACAATCTTCAACCAACAGTATGAAAACGCACTTAGAAACCTCTCAAAGCATTCTTCATACACAAAGTATGTTAAGCACACATACAGACGAAACTAGGCCTATTAATAAGCCGTCAGTATTGTAAAAGAAATTAGACAATTCATTAATACTCATTGTCAAGTATGAGTCAGCATTTGGGAAGATACATTTCTTCTTGTCCTAAATACCAGTGTGTTTTGAGATGAAAGTCTATGTATTGTTAGTGACGGCAATGATACTAACACTGTTGTTGACAGTTAGACCTCATAAGAAGATTCAAAACTAAAGAAAAATAGAGAGGTCTATGTTTCCACTTTCGAAAAGAGATTCTATTCGTCATGAGAAAGGTCCGCAAAGGTACCCAAAGGGCAATGACGAGGACGACGATCCAAAATCCAAGACGAGAACCGCAGGAGAACCAAACTAACTGACAACGCCCGAAAAACTGTTAAACTTAATTGATAGTGAACAAGGCACATTGCTACCAGAACAGATGGCCGATGTAGGCCCCCCACAGAGTGGCGAATTTTACGAGAAACTATTGGATGCGGACCAGGCAGTTGTGACAATGCTTGGGCTTCAATGTTCAGGAGTGAACCGACGATCCAATGAAGACCATGGAATTCGTGATTGCGAGACGAGTGAAGCCTATCCATCAGCAGCGTCCAACAGAGCAGTCCTTTAGCTGGAATGATGATGATGAGTCAATGATGACAGCTAATGACAAAACATATTAACAGACTTTACAGACTCATGCTCTTGGTATTTCCTCAGTTTCATACGAGCATTTTGGCACTCATTACCATTTGTGGTTTTCGAAATTACACTCATTGTTGGTTTAGTTAGTCACTTTTTTATTTGAATGCAGTGAAGAGGTAATCATTTAAATGAATGATGTGGTTTTTTGAAAATTCTTAAACACACGGATAACGATGTGTTAAGTTATTAATCATAGTCTTGTGTCATTGTGTTGAAGAGTTTTTGTTATAACTATTCTTGGAATAAATTAGAACCTGGTCTCGGTTTAAGAAGTACATAATTTTAATAGATTTTTGTGTGACGGTAATTTGTGCAGTTTAACATGAACATTAGTGATTCATAATTAATCGTTTTCAGGAAGGAATTTTGATTTATTCAGCAGATGTCAGAAGAGTGACATCAAACGAAAAGTTAGTACAAGTTTATAGATAACCAAATGACGCCATTTGGATTCGAACCAGACTTCGCATCGTTAAATCGTGTGTAATTTCCAATTCAGTCCCATTCATTCCTCTTTACTTAATGTTGGATAGTCTTATACAAATGAGAAATTAGAAACCTTGACTTTTTAAAGATTAGGTTGGTACTCTTCAAATTAAATGGTTCAGAGCCAAGCCCAAGAGTTAACAGGTTAATTGAAGAACTCAAAATACGTCAAGTCAAATGCAAATTAAGTTAACCTTAACCGTTTTTCAATTCACCGAGCGTTAACTCCGACCAAACGAGATCTTATTGAGTTAGTATTTAAGCTTAAGATTTATTCAAAACAGAACGGCCGTTTGCTGACACGTCTTTCATACAAATGAGGAAGGATTCCATGATTCTAATAGAAGGTTGTATTGGAATATTGGTTTTTGGGTTAACTTTTTCTGTGTCGTTTTTGTTGGGTAGATAAGGCTTCTTATGATTCATTCACTTTTTCTGCTTTTCTGTTCCCTGATCATTATAATCTGGATCTATGCAGAGTTCGAGTGAATCGATTTCTTCTAGGCAAGCGTGCTCAACACTATTCCGCAACATCGTTTCACATCAGGCGAGTTGAGGGCAATCGCAAGCCTATTTGGGACTAAAAAACTTATTGGAATAGTTTGTGATGTTTGGGGTCTAGTTTTTTTTTGTGTGATGGCGTAACACGACACGCTCCACATTAGCTCAAAATAGTAAGGAATGGAAAACAGAAAGGAAAGCCTATGCCTTGCAGTGTGACAAACATACTGAAAATAAATAACATAAATTGTGGTGTGTCTCTATTTCTTTATTTTCTATTACCCATTCCATTCCTTCTACTCCATAAATCAAAACTCCTTATTCATTTCCATTACCATGAAACTCATTCTAATTACAAACTCATTCTTTCCCAGCTCCTGCATTTCTAAAATCACCCTGATTACCATATGAATATTCTCGTCTAGCAACTAAAAAAACATTAGTCACATCCCTGGTTTTCAAAGCTACACAGATTATTTCTACCGTACCGCCTTTGGAAATAGCCGTTTAGTATTCAAAGAGCACATGCTTCATAATTCCCTTGCTGCTTAATACGGCCCCATACTCGACCACCGCGATTCAAAACCAGATTTGAAGACCTTCCCTACCTCTCTTTTACATATAGAATTTTTGTTAGATAGGTAAGCGGGTATAGCTAACGAGGGGTCATGTTGTACTGGATGTTTTATCTCATACTTGCCCTCATCTCTTTGTTTCACGAAAACGTGATATAAAAGATTAACTTATTAGTATTCGAGGGAGGGTTGAGATCGGTCGGCTCAGATGGTGTGTGAAACGGTTTGAACTTAGCGGTATGACTAAGTCCTATTTGGGTTTGTGTCAATATGTTTTGGCTGTTCAAATTTTGTGGGTTTGTCTTTGTGAAATCTTTGGGCTGGATTCGAATTGTTTGATTCTGTATTTTCGTTTGCTTTTACATTATTGTTGTAGCTCTGTTGGTCTACATCAGATAAACTTTTATAAAAGACTTTATCTTTTTCTTTTCGAGAATCCTTGAGTTATGTTGATAGGAGAGTTTCTTACGTTCTAAAAACTTTGTAAACTTAAAGAATCAGTTATCTTCAGAACTTTTCTTAGATGCTCAGGATTATCTATTAAAATTTCTATCTCGAGAATCTTTCTCATTTCTGTATTTCACGCAATTTGTTTTCTACCCCAGTATTTGGACCTTTTAAATTATCATGTAATTACTGTATACAGTAACAGCCACGTCGGTAATTATCAGTTCGCGTTAATTGCTTTGAACATTTAATTACTTACACGTGTGTGAAACTTGGACAATGAATACAAAAGATTCAAAAGCATTCACGTATGAGAGCTGGATTTCATTTTTAATTAAATTAACACGTATAAGCTAAATAGAGATGGATGTACGAACAAAGATGGTACAAAATTGTTTCTAAAGATTAGTATTGTATGTGTATGACTATTAAAACCACACGTGGGCAAATAAAATGCGATATAAATGTATGCGATTAAAAGAAAAATAATGGAAGAAGTCATAGTGCCGACAACCAAAAAAAATAAATTAAATGTGCAGGAGAAACTTCTTAGAATCTAATAAGTATTCCATGCTTTAAATACAGTTGGCGATAAGTGAAGCTGCAGAAAATAAAACACAAAAAAAAAACTTAATATAAATGTAAATTAGTTCGCCCAGTTTTTTTAACACGTAGTTCAATGTCCACCGAACCTTCCAATATTGTCCCAGATTGTTACCGAACCCTCCAATAATGTATCCACCTTAATAGGTTCCTAAACTTCGCCATCATAAATAAAACGTGCTTCGGAACTTCGATCTAATGAAAGAAATAAAGTACTTTAATTGCATCTTAAAGATGGACGAGAAATTGCCCGGTTCTCGAATATTACTTTGAGTCCAATAATTTCCGATCCATTAGTCTTCACAGACTCTTATTAATTCTTGAAAGGTACTTTGGGAGTACTCAAATTTGTATTGTCTAAGTTTGGCTTTGAACTGTTTTTGTTAAATTCGATTTCTGGGAATCTGAGTGGAAATAAAACGTTTATCTAAATGTACCAGCTGGCTTTCATCCGGTGTAAATTATAGGAAATAATTGGGACGATTAAGATTTTTTTCTTGCGTTAAGAGAATGGTAAATGACTTCATTTGCCATGTGATCGGATGTCATAAACTTGGATGATGTTAATAGTGGATAAGTAAGGATAATTACTGGCGCATAGCTTTTAAATTGCTTCTTGCTTCTACACTGCGTTAATAACATGTCACTGGAAAATAACTTGAGAAATTGCTAGTTTTTATTAGCAACAAGGTACCTTTTTTATTAAAACAACGTGGTGATGATCTTACTTTAACAAAATCTGATATGAAAAAGTTGTAAATGCGAGAGCATTAATACTAATGTTACTCGTGTCTTGTAAGTTACAAGTAAAGTGCTTCTAAAAGCACAAGAAGTAATAAGAAAACATATTCCCACAAAGCGTACAATATTCATAATAAAAAGCCAGTTACAAAAAAAAAATACGACTTCATTCATATTTCATCAAATACGGCACATAAAAGTAGAAACAACAGCTTGGATAAAAAATAATCTCAATTTATGCGAGGGAAACTGCCAAAGTTTAAAATTACGAGCATAGTAAGCCTATATTTTGAGGTAATCAGAGCAACAGCAGAAGTTTTCCAGTAAAGTATCATAGGCGTCTGGGTGTGTGCCCAGAAAATAACCGACGGAAATGGAGCGAGCCCAAATATGTAGTTATTTTTATTTTTTCCAACTAAGTTTGTTTGATATACCTGAAGCAGTAGGCGCAGTTTTGTAACTTGTAGAATTTTCTGTTCGTTGAATTAAAGTTTGCAGATTTTTTTTTTGCAAAACTGTAAGAGCATACATGAATATTATGTAGTCTTGATCAAGGGATAAAACATTTGAAGTAATTATATGATAAATAACCAATAAACCTGCAGCAAGCGTGGCCTTTTCTGCATGATGTGTCCTTTGCCCTGTTCATAACATAACATAACGCCCGTAATCCCTGAATGTGTAAGCAGATGTGTACCATAAAGTACTTCCACATTTCGCCAGTTATGTTTAAGTCCCATGTAATAGGGGGTGAGCCAGCATAATAACCAGCTTATTATTAATACACTAGCGGTCATTATTAAGCTGGTTTATTTTAATATATCAGACAATTTTATCACATCGAAAAATCAAAAGGAACATGCCCAAAACTGTTCTGGTATATAGACCGAAATATCAGTATCAATTTCGCAAATAAAAAACGCCCAAAACACACTTATACATTTTATATGCAAAACTGCTTTTCTAGTCCGAGATACCGAAAACACGTCTCCGGTGAAAAGCAACCAAATATGGCCGAATCAGGAAGGTTGATGGGGCAGCAAAACACCATGAATAATTTCATGCACTAGGCTAGCGCAGTCATGACTAAACATAGCATGTCTGCTCTTGTAACAGAAATAGTTCCGAAAATGCTCCGGGTAGGTTTTTCGCTTTTAAAATTTTCAGCGTGTGTATTCATGGCAGAAAATTGTATCTTTTATTTTTCCGTGTTGTTTTTGACATTATTTTGGGTCTGTATATCTAGAAACTCAGTTCGGATCGTTATTTATTTATGTTAAAACCTATGTTTTATGAGGTGTGGAAACTTTAGGGCCTAGAGCTAAACTATTGACAATTTACTTTCAAAGCGTTTTATTTTTCTACAATGACTTTCATCAGGATTGACTCAAGCTATAGAAAAACTTATGATTACCAATTCATTTTCACTTTTTAAATAATTAAAAAATGAAAATGAATTGGTAATAATAATCTTGTGATAACGATGACGTTATCACAAGATTTCATATCAGTTGAGTAAAAGTAGCGAAACATTTCTTTAAATCTTTACAATCGAGAATTGGTCTACTTAAAAATGGAGTGCCGCAGCGTTGGATATAATTTTAGCAGCCATTTTGAAACAATTTCTACTATTTTCATGCCTTTGCCAAACCAAACAGGCTCATAACAAAATACCCCGAAATTAACCCTGAAATACTCGATCATTGAGACGGCTTACATTTCCTCTCGAACAACAAAATTTAACGTAAAACCTTTTGTCTGAACAAGCTTTTAGTCTTACCTAAAAGTCTACTCTCCCACAAAACAGAATGCTTCTCGGTAGAAAAACAACCGCCAAGATAAATAAAATCCAACCAAATTAGAGCGTTCCCTGTATATTTTCCCCGCAATAAACAACATTAAGTTGATCTCCAGTTTCTTTATTATTTCAAACGCTCAGTCTCCGGAAATAATGCTTGGTTGAAAAATAATAGCACCCAGATAGCCTTAGTACGTGATCCAGTTTAGTTCAATAAGGACTTGAAAGTTCACGATTTTTCCTTTACGGGTGGGTCAGAATTTGGAGCAGTGTTAATCAATGGAGCCATGTTTGTCTCGGGTTCATGTTTTATCTTTATTGAAATCGATTGAAAATGAGAATTTGTGACAAGAATAACATTGAAACGAAGGAAAGGCATTTGATACAGTGCAACAAAGATATTGTAGCGCTTTATGAACGCAAAAAAGGGTATTGTGGGTAAACCTATGTGAAATTGATTTATGAAAAATGTATTCATGAAAAAACAAGATGGCGGCGTGGCTGGTACGATGGTGGCCTCGCAGCAAATGTATTTTTTTTTTTAAATTAGTAAGGAATCTGTCAAAGCTAGTTGATTTTTTTAACCACGAAATGATACAATAAAGTATAATTATCCTATTACCGACACGAAAGAAACCATTACATAAAATAAACATGAAACATCCCAGCTACAAAATGCTAACTTTTGTATATTAACAAAAAAATACCTAAACGAGTTGATAACAAAGATAGCTGTTGATTATTATCTTAGTTCATTTAATTTCAATAATAATAAACTTTAATAGCAGTAGCAAACATCTCAAAACTCCAATTCGAATGTAAATAATATTGTGCCTAAACCAAATTCGATTAGAATCTATAATAGTGATGTTATAACATCGATACCATTTTATGGCAAAGATTATCAAAACAGATAATTTTTAATACCTATTTTACATGAACAAAACGATGACTCCTCAATTTGGAAGCTTATCTCTGGCATTACGAAAGTTTTATTCAAAACAACTGGTTTGGAGAAGGAATAATTAGGTACGACCATTTTAGTTGGAGCTCTCATGGTTCTACGAACTTAGGCGGAATAGAATTTAGTTCCATTCTTTTTCTTCTTCTGTGCGTCGTTCAAACCTTGAAGGTGCAAGTGGCTGTGCAGGATGGGCAAGAAAAGAGGTGGGGCATATCCTGCAGAGGAGCTCCACACTGGCATTGTACTTGGGACGCGTCGATGATACTGCATTTGGGCAAATTATTTCAACAGCGGTTAATCTGGGCCCGCCAACGGTTAAGAGATTTAAAACACAATATCGTTATATGTTTAATGTTTTCAATAACAATTCAGTTGAATTTGAGAGAGCTGTCTTTGTGATCATTACTATGGAATATTGAGACTGTTGAACGCAGTTTAGATGTACTGATCGCGTAGAATATTATGAGTGTCTCTATGAGTTATGACTAAAGAAATGTTATGATTTAAGGACGGACAGATATCTTCTCTTATGCTCAGTTTTAGAGTTTCAATCAAATTCTTCTTTCTTTCTTTCTTCACTTCATAAGACCATAAAACGTATTGTACACATACAGAACTGGACTCCTATTTGGTGCAACTTTAAGACGCACAAGGCACCTTGTATACTCGTAATTTTATTTGAAGTATGTCATGGTGTTACTGTATATTTATTTTTCTTTTTGTATATTGGCACCTCTTTTTTATATAGTTATATATTCATGTAATTTGTTATCATTCAATTGTGCTTCTGTGTGTTGCGCTATGTCTTTTGTGTGCACTGAATAAATGGTTTATCTAACTATGTTATATTCTTTTTTTCTTTTTCGTGTGGTTAGTGCCTAATCTGGACTCAGAGTTTTTATGCCGCCCATAGGCCTCTGACTTGGCTTAGCATGCCATCGAGAAATATCTCTCAGGCATGCTGGTTTCCTCACGATGTTTTCTTTCACCAAAGCAAGTGTTAATTATACAATTCGAATTCGAAAAATCAGAGGTGCGTGTCTTGGGTTCGAACTCGAGACCTATGACTTGGCAGTACGACGGTCACACCACTAGACTATCACTGCTGTTTCATCATTGTGTCTTGTATAAGAGATTTATTTTTTTCAGCAGATTCCATACAGTACAGTCAATAAACATATAGACAGGTATCAAATTAAATTAGACAAAATATGATCATTATCAACAAAATCTCTAATTGAAACTTGATATCTGGCTCATTTAGTCTCCTAAACATTTAACTTATTTACGTGGGTAAAGAATTTTTCGGAATTATGGAGTCAACGTGTTTTAGATCAGTATAATTTACGACTTGTAATTTTAAGTTTTTATAGCTAACAACAGATGTAGTGATAGGATCGATGGTAGTTATGCAAATAAATACTTGGAATACCAAGGCTTTGTTGGAGTAAATATTTTTTTATTGCTAACTAATTAGCTTAAAATAAGTGAGTATGAGAATTTTTATAACATTCTTCCGGTGGTAGCTGATATTGGAGTGTCATAAAAGTCTAATGACTCTGAAATGAATGCCTAAAGATATTGAGTTATTTACTAAGTTTTGGAAGAAGCGGGATTTCGTTTTTTTTTAGCCCGTTCTGTCCCACCGCTGGGCAAAAGCCTAACCTAATTCCATCCATGAGCTCTTTTCCCGTGCCTCCTCGAAATAATTTTGGTAGCAATTTAAATGTGAAAGTTAATAATGATAAGGGTGGGTAGAACCAAAGGATACTGTCAGCGAGTATAGAGGTTATTTAGCATTAATTAAGATTGCCCCAACCTGTGGTTGAAGTCGGGGTCGGGGGGTATGACGAAAATGCCGATACATGTAGTATTTTCCGCTACTTGACCTTCAATACTGATATTATACAATCTAGAGCTATACTGCCTCGTTGGTCTAGTGATCGTAAGCGCAGCTGCTAAGCATGAGGTCCTGAGTTTGATTCCCGGGTCGGGCTAATTGTTGAGGGGTTTTTCCTTCAGGAATTTCTCAGTTGTCTGTCTCGTTTGATGACGATAGGCTTTCCACCTATTACATGGGCCTTAAAACATAACTGGCGAAATGTGGGTATACTATTAGGTACACGTCTGCTTAACCCTTCGGGGATTACTGGCGTGGTGTTATGTTATACTAAAGCTATACTAGCGCTTATATAACATAGAATTCCTCATACTTAACCCACCTATGACATGTACAATGTCAAGCTCAAACACTTCAAAATTACGAATTTCAATCACGACTCCCAAAAACTTGAACGTAGAAACACACTTCCGACCCAATTCTATAATATAGCAGATAAACGTTAATGCGGGAGCTATCTGATTGCCGTATCATTTGGGTCGTATTGAAAATTCATAACTTACCGAACGCGGTGAAGGGCCCAACGTTTTAGATAAGGATGTGTGCAATTTACTTTACGTCGTCGTTCAAGGAAATTCTAGTGAGGGGACGGGTTTTAAAAGTATTTCGAGCTCTTTTTTTTTGAGGTACGAAATTGTCTTTGATATTTGTGAGTTTTAGGAACAGAAATCACTGTTAGATGTGGAGTGTAAACATGTATTCAGTAGGTACAGACGCCAGCAGATAAAGTTAGTTAAGATTTTTAACTGTATTGCTAAAGAATTAGGTTCAAGGCTGATTGGAAAATTTGACAGTTTTATTTTTTTTGACGGTTCAGAATGATGTACTGAATACGTGGTAACCGTATGTGCGTCGGTGTATTCCACCCTGTATAAGACATGATAAGTGTTTGTATCGCAAAATATAGTTAAACTTTTCTGTACAGCGTTCAAGTAATTACTATTGATATTTATTTTTTAGCATTCTACTGAATCCAAAGCTTTTTTCAGCTCCAAAAGGATTGCTTTTTTCAATAACCCACTGCTCCAAATATATAGATAACAAAATTAAACCCAAACAGCATTCACTGAACACAACTCAATAATACCCAATTTTCTCTAATCTACTCGAGTATTCCACACGTCACGTCACTATTAAAACTCGAGGGTTTGCTTGTAACAAAGGTTTATCGAAACGTTAGCTACATTTTCGCTTTATCGAATCTTCACATTACGCCGAACCCTGTGAGTAAATAACAATGAGTATTATATTACCTTTTTTCTATTAAGTTGATTGTGTTGGTTTATTTATTAACAATTTGCTCTGGATTCGCTTCGATAAGGTTTAGTTTAAAAGAGATTAGGACGTAAGTTTAATGTTCGGGTATAAAACAGTCGATACGGAAGACGATAAAATTGTTTTTATTACAGTCTCATACGGATAAGTACGTTCACGTATCTTTATTTTCTTTCTGAAGGTTGACATGCTCGTAGATTCAATCTTCGAAATGCTAGCGTTATGGTTATCGTTCAAGTTTCTATGTTTCTATGGTTTTTATTCAAAGCGTCGAGGATACTACTGATCCAATTGATTTAAGAGTAAGCGGTACAGCAACTGATGCTCCTCTATTTTCTTATTCAAGAATTACCAACACACATTCCAAACTCGAAACAGATCAGAAATTTCAGAAACACAAACCGCCTAATGAAGTCAATTTGCATGTTGCCGTTTAACATGTTACGGAAAACCATAAAATTAGACATGTTCGGTCCACAATGCGGCAACAAGCGATAACATGCTGACGCAATCTCCCACATCGACTAAGCCCCGTTGGCGATAGCTAGGGACAAAGAACTGAGAACATTCTGGAAGGGCTTCTATCCTAATTCGATTATGTTTCTGTGTGACAGTATAATTTCAGATTTAAGAAATAGGTATTATTCTTTGGTAGAGAAAGTACTGAGAAGATTCTAGAAGCTGTAAACTTATATTCTCTTCATAGTGACGCTACAGTTTTAGATTTACATAAAGCTAACTATTTTTCCTACGTTTTTTTTAAATTTAGATTACATCCTAAACACCAAGATCCTCTTCTGCATCTTCTACAGTTTCCTCTCTTCTTTTCATTCCAGCAACACCAACAAAATCTTTATCAACATTGAAAATCTAATCCCCAACCATCTTCACATTAAGTGAAGCCTCAGCATTATCAAATTCCACAAAATCTTACACAGCATTTTCTCCTGCGTTTCCAGCTACACTATTTCTGTGTCCGCTTCCTAATGCATCAGCCGTAACCGGATAGATTTTATGCAAATACGAGGCAGTAATTGCACAGTAACTCGTGTGCTCATTCATTAGGGGAACTTACGATATCTGAGCTTGAATAAGTTTCAGGGTAACTTTTACTTAGCTCTGCAGTTTGCTAAATTGTTTTAGTGATCGTGGAAGATTTTATTGGATCAAATAACTTTGCTGGGTTCGGTTAATTGTTTTTCGTTAAGAAAATGAAGGTTTTTCTTATATAATAGTCGCTTTTATTTATGATCAATATTAGTCTCCATAATTATTTTTGGTTTATTCTCTGTTGCTTTTTGGTGATTAGTGGTTATATAAGAGGTAGCATTTTAGACTTGCTTTTTGTATTGAAGTTTTCAATCGCTATATTTTATTTGTATCTATGATACCCCATCAAAAAGTCTTTGCTTTGTTCTTATTTGCTGCTATGCCAAGATATGGATTGTTATATTTGTAACTGGGGATTCGGAAATATGTGCCCTTAATTTTAGAATCTCAAGTCTTACTAAGTTCAGTTCAGAACTTGTTCCAATATCAACTGATTCAGTATCTAAATCCCCAATATTTGTAAATCTACCTTGCATAAAATTTAGTGTAATAATATCAACTTTGCTGATGTCAAACCAACAATCAAATTCACACACAACAATTACAAAATAACCTGTTTTGTTAGTACAATTTGTATCGACAATTCGATTCTGTAATTACGCCCGCATTGCTTCTATAACAGTTACAGCTAGCCCACATTTGACAGCCATCGGATGCTCGCCGAACTAGATTGATTGATTACGTTTTAGATTCGACTGCGGGTTTTCGCACGAATTTGATGCATGATGAAAAATGAGTTTTCGAAGTTAAAAGTGCACTAAAAGCTGGCGGAAATGTGTATGTATTCGAGCGTAGCGCGCATTGAAACATTTTGTTTGCATTTTTTATTTGCTTGTCATGAACTTATATGGGTGCGGCTTTTTCATTGATATAAAAGACTGTATTTTCGCGCTGGTTCAAAAAATATTTCCTATAGTAAACAATTTCGTATGAGTTGAAGCCAGCTATAGTAGTGCATATTGGAGATTCCTGTTTGCCAATTATTTCTTGTAATGTGTTTATTAAGTCGTACGAACGAATATACAATTTCAACTCTTTGTAATATAAGTTAAGATGCACTTATCTTTCATACAACCTTACAAGCTTGGCTTGCCCTTATAACCACTACTCTTCATGATGTTAGGGTTTCTGGATAGTCTGCAGGCTTTAAGAGCTTGCCGTAATTTTGGCACATCACTGGTTAAGAAAGTTAATTTATAATGTATCCTCTTATCCTTTCGTGTCTGTCCGTGTGACCGCGTTGTTATTCTAAAATACTCAACGGATTTTAATGTGGTTTGCATTTAAGTAATTTCTTTCTTACTTTTTTTCCATTTTTAAATATTGGTTTATGGAGGTCAGATAGGCAGTCGCCATGTAAAATACTGATATTCAGCTGCATTCGGTTAGACTAGAAACCGACAAAGGCTAGGCAGATGATGATGAAAATCATTATCTGCCTAGCCTTTGTCGGCTTTTCCCAACTTTGTTGAGGTCGGTTTATAAAATAAATATTAAAAAAAAAAAACATAACAAAAATATAAATAGTAGCCCACCGGTATCGGGAACAGGGTCTAAGACGGTGGCGGTCAGGGTTCCAGAAAAAAGAACCTCCTCCTTTTGAATCAAGCCCTTGATCCAACTGCCTAACGAGAGCCTCCTCAAATAAAATTCGAGGCTCTTGGCAATTAAGCCATTGATTGAGACGACTATCGGAACAATGATCGCTGATACCACATACATTACTATTAAAGTTATGTTTTGTCAAGTCGGTTCGCTAGTTTCATATAAAATAATACAGTTACATCCTCTTCATATTGTAATTGTATTTCCTCTTCCGTACACTGTTCATATTCATAGCATTTTCTTAGAAATCTTTCCTAGGTCATTCTATCTTTCTCTGAATTATAATGATCCCCGTACACCCAACCTTAACGTTTGCTTGACCTATTTCGTTTTATCTTTCTCAGCTTTGCAGGAAATAAACATCATATACAACCCTTTGATATCAAGAGGAGCGTATAAAATAAACTAATGGCGATATCATAATAAAATGCTTGTACGATATACGTGTATTCTCTATTCCAATATACTGATATACCGATACTAAGAATACTCTTCCTTATATTGCCTCGTATCTAGGTATTTTGCATAACAATAGATCCAATATTTTATCGAAAAGAAAGTGGAACGGTTTTGCGAGAAAAGTTATCAGTTGGGAATTGTTGGTGATACTGTTTTGCTAACTCTTGTGTTTTTAGTTAGTTTTTTAGATAACATTTTAGATGATTAGGGAGATGGCAACGATAGGAACTACAATTATATCATTAAAGCGTTATGCTTCCACATTTATTTTGTGAACCGCCAGTCTGTGGAATTCACTGCCGGCTTCTCTGTTCCCTAATCATTATAATCTGAACCTATTCAAAGTTCGAGTGAATCGGTTTCTTCTAGGCAAGTGTGTTCCACCCTCGGCCGCATCATCGCTTCACATCAGGTGAGTTGAGGTCAAACGCAAGCGAATTTAGTAATAATAAAAAATTGTAGACTTTACCCCCTGATATTCTCTTTACATCCTCAACGACAAATTATTATTATTATTATTATCAGCCATTTGTGTCCCACTGCAGGGCAACGACAAATATCATAATAAAATAATATTTCCTTGTTGGCATCCCCAACATTTTGTTTTTTTAGTCTTGCAACACTGCACGTATTCTGTCAATTTTATCTGTCAATATACACTTGGATTTATTCAAAAAGGAAACACGTTTTTAATTCACCTCGAATCCTCTTTCTCAATTCACCACCCCACAGTTGCATACAAATTCATACTACTATTAATTAGTCAGTTAATGAAACAATCTTTAATTACTTACAATCGTTCCCACTAACATAGTTTCTCAAACAAAGACGATACAAATAAAAACAAACCACCGGAAAATAGAAACCTAAGTCTGATTAAGTTCTAGCTTTAGTCCAGAGTACTGGTTTACAAATAGATAAGTATCTTGTTGAAAAGATAACAAAAGATAAGGAAAGCAATCCCCCAGATTATTTTTAAAGTATCGTTACAAAATGGGAGCTACCTAATTATGTTAAAGAAGATATTTGTATGAAACCAATTAGGGTTAATTAAGTCGTTTACTTTCTAATGATGATTGGAAAACTGAATACACAAATATAATTAGATAAACAAATCGAACACTTTAAAAGTAAAATAGTTATTAGTGTTATCCAATTTTGCTGCTAATTTTTATTACGTAAGTTTTGGCTAAAATAGTTAGTAATAATACTTCAAAACCACTATATTAGTAGATAATCCTAATCCTAAGGATCATAGATATCATGTGAAAACCTTTTTAATACCTAAAAATAGGAAAGTGGTGTGACGATCTGATATTGTTTGCGGGGCGAACATGGCCAGAGATCGCACAAGATAGAGATTTTTGGAAGGAGAAAGGGGAGGCCTTTACCCAGCAGTGTGACACTAGAAAGGCTAACAACAACAAAATTGATCTTTATAATCAAGAATTCAAGATAGTACAGACGCCAGCACACCAAGCTATCCAAAACAGCAAAATTTTCCCAATCAAACCTTGAACCTAATGCTTTAGCGATAAAGTTGAAAATCTATTAAGGAAATTTGACAGGTTGTAGTATCTTGATGTGCTAGCGTCTGTACGAAATAATGCAAATAATGATTACAAACTGATATTCCAGAAGCAACAAACAGAAAAACCAAAGAAACAAATTAGCAACTATCAGAACCAAAACTTGTTAAAGACCCACCCAGCACTCGAATTACAAAACACACTAACAAAACAAAGAAGGTCGAAAAACGGCCAAAGAAAACGTAACTAAAAACCAAATTAAAAGGGTCCGGTTTTATAAACATCCCACAGGAAACTTCAATTAACACTGAGTCATTAGAGTATGGTTTAATGAAAAGATCCACTATAAAACGTGAAAAGAACAGAAGGAACTACTCTAGTGCTAACACGCTTCCCGTACTAAATGGTTTTAGTGTCGATCAATAGTACGGATCTACCCGGAAATGTATGCGCTTCGATAATCATCGTCTTATCTTCAGGAATACAAACGTACCAACATGAAATCTAATTATTGGTTACAACCATGGAAGTACTTCTGATTATGGATACAAACATTATACAAATAGATAGAATATACTGTGTGAAGGATGATATGGATAGAAAGGAGGTGACTGCTGAGATGAAGAGTAATAGAGAAGTATGAAAGAAGAAGACATGCTGCGCCGACCCCAAATAAATTCGGATGAGGGCAGGAAAAAGATGATGTACATCAAATTTGTTACACAGTGTTTGTTTTATAATATTGTTAATCTATTTAAGGTTACAATGGCGGTCTAATCGATAATGTTGATGTTTTCCAGACAATCTGTGGATGAACTGTAGGTACGAATGTATGGAAAAAGGAGGGTAGTCAGCTAATCTTATCTTATTTTACTAATAATATAAATGCGAAAGTTTGTGAGGATTGATGGATGTTTGTTACTCTTTTTCGCGAAAACTACGGAACAGACTTGGATGAAATATAGGACATAGATAAAATCAAAATCAAAATCAAAAGTCATTTATTCAAACTAGGCTGAAAATCAGCACTTTTCGAACGTCAAAGTTACATAAGACAGTCCCCCAAAAATGCCCGCCCGTCACCACTTCCTAGTGCTTTAGCTGGGAAGAAGAAGTGGTGGAACAAATAGTTTATAACCTGGATTAACAAACAATAAACCTTTTTATCCCGGTAGTATGATCCCGTGGAACAGTTATCAAACTTCGCACAGGCGAAGACGCGGGCATAAGCTAGGAATAAAATAAAATACAAACTACACAATACATAAAAATTCTACAAAATAACGTAAATTACCGAAGCGCGTACCTTTTCTGGTTTAACTGTAACTGTTTTAACAGTAAGTGATTTTTAGAGCGACAATGAACAATGGGCGAGTGACGCTGTTGCTTTTATTGACACTTCTAGTGCTTTGTAGTCACTATTGTTAGCTCAATGGCAACAATAAGTCTTGTGGGTTCCTTTCTCTGTGAAGTTGATACGGAACATAATAGTGGGAAATGGTGTGATTATGTTAGTTGATTTTTAGAAAATAATACGAGAAAAACGTTGCATTAATATTTTTTATTGAGATAGAATATTTGTATTTACTACTAAGATTTCTTCTGCACCTCAACGACTTTTATATTGCCATAGAACAATGTTATTTTGGACAATGTTGTGCCTATTAATAAAAAAACAACCCCATATCCGTGGTTTTTCATGGAGGTCATGGTTTTTTCTGGACACCAAATCTGGCAAATTGTTGTTGGGTTTTTCCATGAGAGGAATTCCTCAGTAGTAGCTACAGAGTCTAGATTTTTGCCAAGTTGATGGCAATAAGCTCGCCCCCTATTACATGGGACTTGACCATAACTGGTGAAATGTTGGTTTACTAATATGTACGTACACCTCTGCCTAACCCTTCGGAGATTACAGCCGTGATGTTAAGTTACTTCTATTGTTGTCAGCGATGAATTAACACGATCTTTAGTCTAGACTACTAGAGATAATTCATGTCTAACAGTTTTAGTGATAATCTAGAGCCGTGATAAGCTCTGAGCCCGTACTCATACATTAAGTTTCAGTGCTCCACTTGTCACAAAGCTAACCAATTGTATTAAATCTCAAACGTTGAATCTCGAGCTTACCAAGATTATAATTATAATAGTTCTGAACTTGCTAAATTAACATTGACTTAACCTTGAGCTAGTCATGTGTCCCTAGTACAATGTCTTGTGACATTGTGGCGTTTAATTTGTATGTAGCAAATAATTGTTATAAATTAAAGATTTGTGTATCTTTGTGGTAGCCTTTGTTTAATAAATTATATATCAACATCCTTGTAACCATTTAGTTTACATTAAATTGTAATTAAAATTTTCATAATTTATCGAGCCATATTGTCAGAAATACAGCAGTAAGATTCTCCTTAACGTCATCATCTCACACCTGTAATCTCTAAGGGTTATACAGAGTTTCCACACCATAATACACCAACTTTTCGCCAGTAATGTCAGTACCATGTAATTTCAAATTCAAATATTTTATTTCAGATATAAAATCCATATAATTTTAGGAGTACTATAACTTAGCCTAATGTTAGTATTAAATTAAATTAATAATAATAAACAACTAATGAAATAAGTTTATTTGGATAAGGGTGTCTGAACTTTTACTAATAGGGGGTGAGCCTATTACACTCAATCGAGCATAAATCTGAAATCCAGCCCAAAAGAATCCTATTAGAAAACCCAATTACACTTTGCCCGATCAGGACATCGAACCCATGGCCTCGTGCTCAGCGGTTGCGCTTTTGAGCAACGAGGCAGACGCGAGGATTTACTTATTGGTATAATTATTCTCCAAACACTAATGTGTAACTAAATAATGTATACCTTCCCCAGGGATAACCACATCTAGTTAACTTTCCTTTCGAAATAAAGATGGCGACATATAAATAAAGTAAATTGGTCGTTAGCCAACGCAGTAAGACCACACGTCCCAACTACATTACATAAAGTATTTTTAATTAGCTTAATTAAGTGATAATTAACTGAAAAGTTTGTTAACGAATGTTTTAAAAGTATCTCAAGGTTCTTGCTCACCTCATTTAAAATTCAAATTAATGTAAAAGTAAGATTTATTGTAAACATCTTTGCTTATAAATATTTATTGTTTGTTTCAGGGGCTGATGTCGACTCGACTTCCTTCTTTGGTGGAACCGTGGAACGAAACATTTTGGTTTTCCGATTTGTATTTTTTTTGTAAAACATTGTTGAAATACAGTGTTCAAACCCTCTAGACAAAGTGACAAGTATTAGACTGAAATGATCCTCTTCTAGCAAAAATAAAAAAGTCAGAGCCGGACTGTCCCTTTCTAGAATCCATTCAGGACATTTCCATTCCCCCGTAACTTCGTTGTAGATGAAGCTATAAGCCTGAATTTTCAGTGACTATGTAGATGAGAAAGGCTAGACAGATGATGATTATCCTGTTGAAAATTGTTGCAGAAACTGATTAAAGGGGATTGCCACCTGTCTAAAGCCCTCTGGTTTAATTAAGTATTTGAGATTTCGTTAAAAGCCTAGAGGCTTGGCTTTTCTTTAGCCAAATAGTCAGCATTGTCAACTAACGTGGCAATGCTACCAGCCTTCCAGGCACTTTTCCTGTTGACAGCGCACGCATTTTTTGACGTCCTGTAATTATTTTCTCTTTTTCATACTTGTTCATTTTTTTGCAGTGTATTTTAGTTGACGTTATAGAATCAGGCGTTACATAACGGAAATCCATGACATTAAAAATGTTATGCAAAATATGTAATTTTAATTCCGCGAAAAAGAAATAAAGCTATTTAATGAAACTATTTTAGTTTGTAAATAATCTGAACATATCTTAACCAACATAATAAAACGAACCAACAATAGTCAATAATTTGAGAGTACCTAATCTGTTACATTTTTGTATTTTTATTTTTTGTATTTATCTGTGGAGGCTTATTATTAGCAATTTAGGTATATACCTATTTTGTTAATATAATCTGATTAGTTTGTAAGCTTTCCGAAACTGTAAAAAATAATAATAAAATGAATATATAATAATATATTTTTATATTTTTAAATGTTTTTTTATATTTAAGAAATTTATTTTAAGAAATGTTAAAAATTATTTAAAATAAGTTTATAGATGAATAAAGGAAATGAATATAATGAATACGTAAATAAAAACTAAATTATATTATATAAATATCATCCAGATATAAGAGATGACTCAAAAGATATTCCAAAAATGACGTCCGCCATATTGCGTTACCAAAAAAGGTCCCCATTCAAAAAGCCATAAATCAAAGGCGCTCATTAAAATCGTCATCGACTGTCTGCGCCATAAAATATTCCCATGCGTTTCGAAAAACACAAACAAACTAGCATAACTTTTACGGATATTTAAAAATAAGTGAATATTCTCATCATGTGTGATTATTTTCATGGAGCACGTTAAGCCGTTGGTCCTGGCTGTCATTAATAGATCTTTGACAGACGTTACGCATAGTTAGAAACCCGAAAGTCTGACAACCAGTCTTACCAAGAGTACTGGGTTTTGGAGATCAGATAGGCAGTCGCTCCATGTAAAATATCTGGTAAGTGTCCGCTTAGACTGGAAGCTGACCTCAACATAGCTAGACGATGAAGTGAATATTTTATGTGAAGCAGAGTTTGTTTAAAACAAATCAAGCTTTATAAGTTAATAAGCCGTGTTCCCTTTGGGATTTCCCATCAGCAAAAATCGCGAATTTCTATCGAACATTTTAACCCCTTTAGGGAATGAATTTTCAAAAAACTTCTATTACTGGTATAAAATTAATGTCTTTAATCCAAGTGGTCAACGCTGGGTAGATATTTCACTAAAACGTTACATTATCATAATTTGCCTAGGCCTTTCCTAACTTTATTGGAGTCGGCTTCCAGTCTTACCAGATGCAGCCTAATACCAATAATTTACAGGGAGCGACTGCCCATCTGGCCTCCACAATCCACTTAGTACTAGGTGATACGGTACCCCCTTGGTAAGACTGGTTGTCAGACTTTCGGGCCACTGACTACCTGTAACGACTGTCAAAGATCTACAAGTGACAGCCGGGACCAACGCCTTAACGTACTTTCCGAGGTATGGATGGAACTCGGTATGTAATGATGGGCACCCATCCATAGACCGACCTTGGCAAGCGCGGCTTAATCTTGAAGATCGACCTATGCGGCTGTTATTATTTAGCCACTCGCTCCTGTTACTAAAACGTTACAGTTGAACAAAATAATGTTTCGCAAATCTTCGAAGGCAACTGTTTTTTTGTGGCATTTGGTTTCAAGTAAATTATGTTCAAAACAAAACTGCCACGACATTCTGCCTTCTTAAATGTCGCTGTCAAATATGGTGTAACACGTTTTTGGAAACTGATACCTTTACCAAATTGCGACATCGCCATATTAGAGTCAGTCCAACACGATCACCGTTTCCAAAAGTTATTTTAAAAGTTCCGGTCATAAACGTTTTACACACACTCAAATATTCTGCCACTGATGTATGTTTACGTACAATTTCGAAAACATTTATCCAATCCGGCGTTTTAGCTTTGAAAGTTTCTAATTTTAGGCCTTTGATCCCCTTGTGATCATTTCGGTTTACTTATAAGGAATTTTAATGCATATTGGGTGGGGGGAGGGGGGCAGGTTAGTCAAAATCAGGGATTGTTTATCGTTATTGTTGTTTTGATCAGCGTTTGTTTTATTTGCATTCCTTTTGGTTTATGGTAATAGAAATGGTGATGTGTTTTGATGGATGAAAGGTTTAACTTCTTCTGATTTTACTGTGATCGCAATTACAGGATGATTTCCAACAAACGGCCCGCATCGCATCGGATCGGAATGGATTTTAGAATTTTTAAACGATATTAAATCGTGTACACAGTATTAAAAGTCTATATTACCAAGCCGCACACAGAAACTTGACTGCAGGCGTCTTCCGAGACACGCAATCGCGACACGAATCACGATCGGCTCCGTTCGCCTGTCGTCGGATCCGAAGGGATCCTTTCGGCTGTCTACACGGTTGGAATTAAACTATTGGACTAAACACAGAAACGGTTACGTTCCCAAGGGACAGTACGGAGCCAATCGTAAGCATCGATATCTTGCCGGACGCGATCGGCTGTCGCGGCACCCGTTCGTATCCTTACCGATTGAATGCAATGCGAGCCGTTCGGTGTAAATCATTCTAGACCATATTCAAAAATATATTTTCGTTCAGACACACAAAATACGAAAGTGATAGGGAAGCCTACAAAAAGCGGTCCCAAGATGTTAGCAGACACACAAATTTTAAATACGTCATAACTATCGACCAAAACATCAACACGGCCCAACTATTTATTGCCAACGATCAATTAAACGATATCAAAGCAAAACAACCAACAAAGCGACATTATTTTTATTGCTGAAACTCACAAACATGTTATTTTTAACGATTAAGGAGTTATTTTATGTCACGACGCGAAGCATCTAAAAGTTGCCTCCACACAGACGTTCCCCGCCCGACAGATCAAACTTCCGTTCAAGAACATCAGAAAAACAGATCTCGCCATGATTTATGACACAAATATTGAACAAAATTTGTCGTAAAGCACTCTTTATTGCTCTGTGCCTCTATTCGAAATTTCCTTGGTATTATATTTCAATCCTGATTAAATTATGGTGGCAATAAACAATTTTAAAGAGAAATACTGACGCAGCCGTAAGCAATTATGGTCGCTCACATTATACATATTGATTTACAATATAGATTTAATGGGTTGGATTAAGTTAGAATATAAAATTGAGCGATGGCTGCGAGTCCTGTGAATGCTTGACTTATTTTAAATTGAAAGGAATTGAAATATAATGCCAAGTTATGGAAATAAAGTTGTTTTATTTAAAGGCACACGTAAGCGATAAAATGCTTTGGTATGTGAAATAGCGTAAACGGTTTTGATAAGTTATTGTTATTCTTTGTAAAAATATAATACAATTTGAACGGTAAACAATAGAAGTATTGTTTCAATTCAAATGTTATTGAGGCCTAAATCAATAGAGCATTACTTACTTTGCATTTTCCATAAACCATTGGAACTATTCCATTCACGAGTGAATGCGTGAATTCTAGGCCAGCGTGCATTATAATCGCACCATAATCGCTTAAGGTGCACCAGGGTATCCCGTGAAATTAAAATTTTCTTAGGTATTTGCAATTTTCAGGTCAGTTTCAGGCTTTATGTGAAACAAAATATGATTCGCGACCGTATGTAGTTACAGAATTATAAAATATATATATATATTATATATATTATATTATTATAGGCATTTAGTGTGGGATGCAACTTGTGTCGATACTCTTGCGCCATCCCATCTTCCTAGCTCATCGTGCTGTGCTGGTGTTGCGGCTGCGGCTGCAGAGAACCTCAAGCGGCGTAAATATAGTAACCTTATTGGTAACTATATTTTCGAGCCGTTTGGGGTTGAAACTCTAGGTCCGTGGGATCCGAGTGCTCACAGCCTTTTCAAGGACATTTCTAAACGTTTAGTTTACTCTTCCCGTGACCCAAGGGCTGGCTTTTACCTTGGCCAAAGGCTTAGCGTTGCCATACAACGTGGCAACGCCGCCAGTCTTTTGGGTACATTACCAGTTGACTACGTTGAGGAGGAGTTTTTTGACGCCATTTTTTAAGTTTATTTTTAAGTTAGTTAGTTAATATAGGTTATTTTAATTTATTAATGTATATAATATAAATAAATGTTTGTTACAGAATTATAATCATTAAAATCATCAATACTACCCTCTAAGTTCATTTAATCTCTATTTCATGAAAAAGTAATTCAATGGGATTATATGAACTTAGAGGGTTGTATTGATGAGTTTAATGACTATAACTCTGTAAAGCCATATTTGTTATAGTCGCGAATTATATTTTAATCAACACACAACCTGACACTGACCTGTGAATTGCAAAAAACGAATTTAAATTTCGCGAAGTCTTATACAAGGGCCAATCGCCCTGAAAACGTTTCATAATTCTGCAATAACAGGAGTGTCATAAAATTTTGGTAGCATGAGTCAATCCCATACATTTTTGACTGTTTAGGGTTCCGTACTGGAAGGGTAACCAACGGGACCCTATTACTAAGCCCCCGCTCTCCGTCTGCGTCCGTCTGTATGTCAAAGGGCTGTATCTCATGATCCGTAGTAGGTAGACAGTTGAAATTTTCACAGAATGTGTATTTCTGTTACCGCTATAACATCAAAATATAAATTAAAGGGGGAAAAATAAAATAAAATTAAAAATTAAAGGGGGCTCCCCTAATACGATGGTACGAAACCCTTCATGCGTGAGTCCGACTCGCACTTGGCCGGTTTTCATTAATTAAAACTGATGGCACTTTGTTTGTATCCTCTGGTCAGACCATGGTGACATAGTGGTCGAATACGCCCTACAAGTACACCAATATTTTGAAAACTTGCTCTCTTCTAGATCACAACGGATTACAAAATTAAATTAAAACAAGCCCAAAAAATACGACGTACACAAATTGCGAATAATAAAACCGGGATGACGTCATAAAATAGAAACGACACTTCTTGGTTCAGTACATATTTTATTAAAAAACTTTCGCTATACCGACACCGCAGGCGTTACAAGTTCTTGAGATGTCGATCTCACTGTATATTGAAACATTTTACACAGAAATTCTTTGAGAGAACTGGGAGGGCAGTGTGAATGTCCCCAACTTGTCCACTAAGGATCGTACCTAAATCCAAGAAATTGAGTAGGAGGATTTATTTACGCTGAAGCCACGAAAATGTTGAACTTTTGACATTTATTTTCGGGTTTTTTTGAAATATGACACCCAATTGTTTTGAGACTTTAAATAAAACCGGATCTATTAGAAGCAGAAGTATTGATTACGGTCTGGTTATTGATTGACTAAACTTTACGAAAATTACTGCTCATGAGATTTGCGTGTCAGATAAGACACGAACATATTTAAATGATAATGACATCATAACATAACCATCACGCCTGTAATCAGAGGTGTTATCATCCATCAACCGAGCGCAAATCCAGATTCCGTGGCTGCTACTAAGAAATTTCTGACGGATAAACCCAATATCGCTTTGTCCGACCAGGGGATCGCACCCACGACCTCATGCTCAGCAGTCTTCCTTACGATCCATAGACCAACGAGGCAGTCACAATGACATCATGTTAGAATAATAACCTCACAAGGGAACAGCGTTGTCAAATCACCGAGTTACAAATCAAGAGGAAAATGGTGCATCTCATCAATATTGAAATTAAGGAAGCTCAAAGAAAAAGACGTCCCATTCCCATTCATATTTAATAAACCCACAAGGAAGTTGGAACCGACTCCATCGAGAGAAATAAAGCTTCAAAATTAAAAAAAAGAAGAATATTACTCCCGATGTTGATTCATTAAATATGATGGAAACTTTTAAGTAACGTCGTTTGAAACTTCCAAACTCGGAAATTACTCGTTCATCTTCGAAGTATATGATGATAGCGCTGTTGAAGAAGTGGGTGCTCTCGATTAATGGTACAGGTTCGATTCGGTTTGTGATTTTAAGAACTAATGTCTTAATGACAGGTGAAAGTGCCACATTTTTTTAATTGTCATCATTTGTCTATGTGATTAGACACGTACACACGCATTATGATACAGATAATCATAGAATAATTAGTTGTCTTTCTTTTCCATTACTTTTTCCAGACATATCAACTAGGGTAAGGTGGACACAATATGTCAATCAGTTTATCTATAGAACAAAGCAGAAAAATGTGAATTTAATTCGAAGTAAGGAATTCCATGCTGTAAGAGGCTCTCTAGAGATATAGAAATTAAATTATATTGAACTTACTGAGTTCATGAAGACCAATAAACTTAGCTTTTAGAAGAGAAAGTTGGTAGAAGTTTTTTTTAGTGCAGGAATTCTTTAAGGGTAGGCCAATACTTACTCAATAATAAAAATCGATGTAATACTTACTGTATTGTATATAACTGTATGCCATTCAACGAAGACAATGACGAACAAGAAGACGAAATATTCAATGAAGTACTGACACTCACTCTTCAAAGAGAATATTTTAGCAGTAAAGATACTTAATTTCCTTATCATCAAAACGAAAGACGAAGTTGTCAGACACTTCAAACAACGCTTCGTAATCATACATACGTCAGCGACTTAGCACAGAGTAGATAAGTACAGAAGGTTTAGCTCCATGCTATTATACGCTTCAATGAACAAAAATGCTATTATACGCTTCAAGATTTGTAATAAAAATGTTACTGTACAAAGATTTTTTGGCGCGTTACCAAAATCAACCGCCGCCATCTTGTTTTTTCAACTCATTTTAGATTTACGAAACAATTTCGCAGATGTTTACCTACAGCACATCTCGATCTTCGATCATAGAGATCATTGCTGCACTTTTACTATTGATTTACGGCTGTCATTCTCATTTGTTGATCTTAGACAGCCGTTACAGGTAGTCAGAAGCCTGTAAGTCTAAGAACCAGTATTGCCATGTGGTCCAGTACCAGTGTGAAGGTCACATAAGCAATCACTTAATTTGAAGCTGGTTATTAAGCAGCATTCGATTAGACTGGAAGCCGTCCCCAATATAGTTGTCAAATGTCTAGCTGTTTCATGTGCCCAGAGAGATCGCGCTTCAAATACAGGTGGGTGCAAGCGCTTGGGACTGGCTTTCGATTTGGATATAAATAAATAATATCGCTTTACTTACGCATCTATGTGTGCGTGCGCCTGCTTTTGTTTTTTGTATAGCACTGACCTTCTGTCCTCTTCTATACTCTTTACTTTACTTTTAAGATCGCTTTCGCGTCTTCCAACTTTGTTTAAGAAATGCGAAATAAGATTATTATCGTCTCGAATTTTTCTTCCCTGTAAATTATGTGGTTGGATTACGTCTTTTTCTTTGTTTTATTTTTGGGGTGCTTTGACAGGCATATAATAATTGGGGTTTATATTTTGATTTGTATCATTATATTCAGTTTATCTTTTAAGCTAAGCTTTGTCCGACACAGCTTGTGGATCTTAAGGACTTATGTTATTCTTTGGTCATGGTTCATAGCTGATTACGGGTCCCATGGATTATCAGCAGCATCAGCGACTCTGTCCATTCTGTCAAAAATTGGAAATTGATTTGAGTGATGTGGATTTTGTACTTTCGTTACGTTCTCCTGCCCTTGCCATAAATTATTTGAGGTCAACATAGCATGTCTTCTAGAGGCCCCTTTCTTACCAAATTTCAAGAAGTCCATCCTTTTTTTATTTGTTTCTTGCGTCTTTCCAATCATTCATATATTATGTACTATCGAAACAGCCGTAATGACACTTCATTCAGCTTATCAGACTATTAAGTAAAGAGACTTGAATGAGTTAGTCATAGCCTCAAACTAGTCGTACTAGAACTATTACTTTGCGGTATTTATGCCTTAATTGGAAGGTACAGCCTACGCATACTGGCACTATCTTTAATGAATGGGCCTCGCCAGGATTTCCTTCTTTGTGTTGACTTTAACGTTGTAATTAAAGTTTGTAAACATGATGTAGTGTCTGTAGTTAAACCAGGGTTCGATTTACTGTTAGATTATATTTGAGAAAAATCATTGTTTTAGCCATAACAGATTTCTGGTATCAATAAGTAATAGATTTGTGTGATCTTATTCAGTATTGCCTGTTTTAACATCTACCATCTGCTGCTAGAATTTTGATAAAATCTTTAGTGCTAAAATAGCAAGATTTTATACTTATGAACCACTTTTCTGTACGTTTTTATTACTAGAAAATTACATGCATATTTTTTTAACTAACGTTAAGCTTCTTCTTAAACTGTTCACCTCCATATTGCAATGGTTGGTTTCAAATTTCGAATATACTCGCGCCTCTTTTGTCTTTACAAGTTTATCTACCTTCATAAATTTTATAATTAATCACAACAGCACTGATGGCTATTCAGTAGTGTAATACTCAATATAAGGAGGGTACCCTTAACCTAATATACTTATGCTAAAAGTGGATTGAAATTGACAGAAGAGAGCTAGTTCAACCAAACTGTGTTTGACACCAAGTGATTGGGGTATCATCACTATAACACACATAATACATCGTAGGTGTAATCTGACGAAATTGGACCTCCTTACCTGGTATTATAGTCCTTAAATGATTGTCAGTTAGGTGGATTGGCGTGGGATACCATTGAGCTGAAATAGTTTGACCGATGACCTTACAAAGGCGTTTGAGGATCACTATTTCCCAAAGGTGTGGGTTTTCCTTGTATCGCACACCCACCACGTTTCACATAAAAGATCACACGACAATCCTCAAATGGTAGGCAGATGTCTGGTATGTCATTAGTTATAAATATCATGTATTGTAATTAATACACGAATAGATCATTCAATGTTGTTATTTTCACAACAGAGATCAAGTTCAGCCAAAGCACATGGAAAAAAAATCAGGAGAAATTCCTAGTGTGGGGGCAACGTTTTTTAAAAAAGAACAAAACTTTAAATTCCAATAAAGGACTGCTCAAGAAATTCTTTTCACAACTTGGAGATCGAACCTGCTGTGTCCCACACAAGATTCTGACTCTCAACGAACACGCTTGATTAAAACAGTTTCAGTTCCATGTATGGGAAGCCCTTAATATTTTTTTTATTTTTGTTTAAAAGTCGTAAAGCGGTTCACAGAACACATCTACCTACCAAGTTTCAACTGTGTAGTCTTAATAGTTTCGGAATAAAGTGGTTGTCACTACAATCGTACAGACAGACATGACGAATCTATAAGGGTTCCGTTTTTTGCCATTCGGCTACGTAACCCTAAAAAGAAGTAAACACTAAAAAGTAACTCCCAGTTAAACCCATTTAAATCGCCCATTGACTCTAGTTGTTATCCTAAACGATGGCGCCAAAATAATCACTATCTTCAACAGTCTAAACACCCAAACTAGTTCTAATAGTCCCTTTCTCGCATTACCGGGCAAGCTTCAGTAATCGTGAGTTAAATCTTCCTAATGACTGGCCGGCCTCATTCGAGGTTCGCATCATTATCCTGGCTAGGGTTATCACACCTTCAAACCTCGGTGTAGCATTTGAATGGCGTTCCAAAATGGCGGTCGTGTGAATGCATGGGGATAATAAATGTCAATTTGATTGGATGTGTAGCTCAGGATTGGAATATACTTAGAACTAAGCAGATAAGTGTTTTGTATTTTTGTGTGTTCTAATCTTGTCGTCTTAGCATGTCGATGGCATTCATAAGTATTGTGTCGACCCAGAACGGAGCCACTAGTTTGGCGTCTTCAGTAGCGTCCATCAGTTCCTGTAATGAACAAACAACAGGAACTCGCAGAACATAATATTAAATGCCCCATCGTTTGTGGAACAGCACCACATTTAAACTCCAGGGCAGAGTCATTAATGAATCTCCATCTGAGCAGGTTTTCCTTGCTGCGGTCAACCTGGATCCGGGACCAACGGATTAACGTGCTTTATGAGGCACGGAGGAAACTCGGTATGTAATGGTCACCCATCCACGAACCAACCTAGGCGCGTATTAACCTGAAGATCTACCCCGAGCGGCTGTTATTATTTAGCCACGAGCTCCTCCTCATTTATAGTAGTAGTATAGATACAGTAATTTAATTGAGCCCAACGCGTATTCTCAGCTTATACAAATTTCTTTTGCAAAAAAAACACTGCTTTATTAATTCGCCAACCCTATAATACGCTATCTCTTTAAAGTGGCGATGCCATGTCGTCGTTTTATCTGCAATGTGAACTTCTAGGCTGACGCGGCTTAGCACAGATATCTTAGTGCGATGAGAATTCAATTTGCGGTTGTTTTAAATTAGATCGATGGGCTGTGGTAGTGGAGAGAGCTGTATGTTTATAAGAATAAGTATTTAATTTGATTGTCGTTAACGGCAAATTATATTGCGTAACAACTCATTTTAGAACCAGTAACAAAAAAGAGCTAAATCAGTTTTTTTTTCTACACATTATTCTTATTAAATATTTTAATAGAAAAACACTATAATATCTTGACTGCCTCGTTGGCCGAATGGTCGCAAGCGCGACTGCTGAGCAAGAGGTCCTTGGTTCGATTCCCGGGTCGGGCAAACAGTTATTGGGTTTTTCTCAGTAGCATCCACGGAGTCTGTGCCCAGTTGATGGCAATAGGCTCGCCCCCTATCACACGGGACATAAAACATAATTGGCGAAATGTATGTGTACTATTGGGTACATCTCTGCCTAACCCTTCGGGGATTACAGGCGTGCTGTTATGTGTAAAAACACAACATACCCTGCTCTATTTCAGTGGCATACATTTCTTCATGAAATGCTACAGCTAAAATTTAAAATAATCTTCAGGAGATATTAAAACAAGAACGTAATTTTCCTCCTTCCTCTTCTTACACACTGTCTTCTTTCTCTTTCTAAATAAACCCTCTCTTTTCAACGATTCACAAACAAGCAACAGATCACCGATCACATCAACTCAACATTTGCCAAGACTTCGAAAAACCATCACATCTTCGAGACACGAGAGCAATATTTCAGCCAGTATCGGATTTAAATTCTCGACTGGCACGCATTATCGCTGGATCTGACCAACTTTGAAATAACTAACTTATTCAAAACGTGTCGCTACATTTATCCTAACAGGGAGATCGGGCACGACTTACTGACAGGCAACTCTTTATAAATCTTATATGCCGCGTATATAAACTTTATAATAGTCCGATGACTAAAAGTTTTGAGGATTTTGAAGGGATTTGAGGATCGGAGGTGTCACGATTGGGTGGGCCAATATTTTATCTATTTCACTTTGAAAACATCATCTGCCTAGCCTTTTCCTAATTGTTTTGGATCGGTTTCCAGTCTAACCAGATGCAGCTGAATACCAGTATTTTACATGTAGCGACTGCCTATCTGACTTCCGCAACTCAGTTAGTACTGGGTAATACGACACCTCTTGGTAAGACTGGTTATCAGACTTTCAGGCCTCTGACTACCTGTAACGACTGTCAAAGATCCACAAATGACAGCCGGGACCAATGGCTTAACGTGCTTTCCAAAGGCGGACATTTTTTTTTGAAATTGTTAGGTAACCCACAGTAATAATAATTTCAACTATGGTAAAAGTCCCCACCCAAATAATATTAATGTAGGTAAATCAAGAGTACCTAAGTAGGTATTTTCTAGACAAATTAAAGAGACATAAAAACTGTAGCATAATAACCATCCATTTTCACCTCAACGTTATCCCACAAAAATATAAATAAAAATATTCTTTTGAATGAAACACGGAAGCTCACAATGGACAGACATTTTTTTATTTTACATTTCTCATCCTCCGAATCTCTAATGATCTTAAATGAAAAGGAGCCGATATACCATTCATTTTTTACCAGCATCCTCTGAATGTTTCATCTCAATATAACCGATCTATTATTTATACTCCAATGCTTTTGAATAAAATATAGAGAATTCTTTTAAGGTCAGATTTGGAAGCACCTGTGGCATCAGGATCGAATGCTTCAGGAAGATGGAGTGGTTTTGAAATAAAACATGAAATATAAAAGTTTACAAAGAGCCTGTGGTTGCGGATATTCGGAAAATGCTTTGATGTTTGGTCAAACTTGAGCGTTTTAGAATGTGGTTTCGACGTAACAACATCTACTATTATATGAATATTTTCTCTTGTTTTTGTTCGTAGTATTTTATTTTGAAATATTGATTCGTATTTTATCAAATGAAACATAACAACTATCACTTCGGGCTTATTAATTTATACAACATTAGTTTTAGTATATGCGAAACCTCAAACACGTGTCTAGTAATTTTATGTAAAGAATCTATGTACTAAATTTCAAAACTGCATCATGAAAAATCGTAAAGTTATAAGCTTGTTCTGTTACCTAGTTGTCCGCACAAAATCGTGGTCACCGCGCAGCATACACCTTCATCGTCGTCTTGAGCTCATTGATAATAATAATTTGGCAGTAGGTACCTAAATTATTGCGATAGGTACTTAAAGTCGCTCGGTGTCCAACTTTTAACTAAAAGTTCACACTTTTAAATATTTTTGGGAAAAAATATAACATGGTTTAAAAATTATTGGAATCGATTCAGTTACTTATTCTGAACAAACTACATTCAGGTTTCGTTTAAAAATAATTTTGTATACTTTGTTAGTTGAAAACATTTAACTTTTCTTGATATTCAAGCGGATCCAAGAAAAAGTCCTCCATCATTTTAAAATACTGATACTTATTCAGCTTCATCTGATTAGATTGCAAGCCGACCCAATGCTAAAAAGCCAACCTTACTCTGATAATGATAAGTGACAGGTTCCAATACCATAATTTAAATTACGATGAAGCAAGTCCTGCTATGAAATCCACCAGTCACTAATAAATTCTAATCGGAAACGTGAGTTGTGATTCAAACGGCGAAGATTGTGCCATCTTGTGCTTAGGACATGAAACTGCAATGCAACCAAAATAGGATTGAAAGGTGTTAAGGATCTTTGATAAAAAGAAACAGACAAGATGAATATTATTTTTCTTTCAAACAATTAGGTAGAGATTCAAAAAAAGAAATGAAAACCATTTGTATAGAAATCATGCAATCCCTGTATTTATTGACGTCATTTTTATTTCAATAAAATCATGAAAACTACTTCCAAACATCCAAGGCTTTTCACAGTTTTCTAAAAGGCGCCTTTATGTAAACAGTTGGGACAAAAACTTCGCGTCTGAGATTTTTCCCAAGTATCTAGATTTCTCGATAGTGTTTACATATTCCAGTATTGGCACGTTTGCGTAGAAAGGACTTTCTTTGAAAGCGGTGAAAGCGAGTAAAGTTGCGCCTTAGCTTTCTGTGCCTAGTATATAGATGTATAGTATGTAGATATATAGATAGATATTTATAGGCTAGCTGTGATTCGTGGTTCTACCCGTAGGTAAAGATTTTATTCAGGAGTAGAAAAATAGTCTACCAGCCTTTTAAGATAATTCATTATAGGTACTCTTAATAGCACAACACATAAAGCACAAATTGAAATTCAGGAACTGATGAAAAAATGGATACATGTTTCAAATCCATAACTATTAAAAATCTACATAATAACCTACAGGAGAACAATAACTTGAAACATTGCTTAATAGAGAAAGAATCTGTACAAAGCATGGCACGGTATAAACTAAATAATGATGTCACCGAAGACCAATGATCCCTAATAAATTCCAATAAATTAAACCATCAATGTAATGCCAAATGAACATTCTCAAACACTACCGCGTACCAGCAAGTAGATCTAAAAAATTTTAGACTAACAAAACGATATAATGGCATCGCAGTCGTGCCGCATCCATCAAACTCGCAAGTTGGTCAGGTATGCTGTGCCGCGTACACACCGACGAATGTCTGACAAAGAAATAAAGAAAGGAATAGAAATGGTGACAGGTAATAAAAATAAAGACTTGGTGTTGGTAAAGACTAAAGTGGCTAAATCAAGATAGAAAGTACATAATAAGTAATATATTCGACACATGAAAAAAATAAAGAAAGTAATAGTCGCGGTGACAGACAATATAGACTTGATATTGTTCAAGACTGAAGTGGTTAAAACTAAGGTAGAAAGTATACAATGAGTAAGGTATTCGATACATGAAAGAATTAGAGAAAGTAATAAGTAAGGTGACAGGTAATGTAGACTTGATATTGTTAAGGATTGGAATAGATAAAACTGAGGATGAGATAATAATATTCAATGGATATACTCGCTGAAGTTGACTAATCTATAAACTCAGACGAAGATAAAGTGCAATGTGAGACGAAAGTCAGAAACGGTTAATTTATACACCACGAATTGTGAACTTTGTGTTTGGTCATAATAAGACGAAAATATAATTGAAACAATAATTCGAAACAAGAAAGAAGGCTTTGGCAGCACATAAAAAGAAAGGTAGAATCCTCACCATCACAATACAGCCGCAGTAATAATGCTCAACAATATTCCCACAATTACTAATCCAATCTTTAACGTAGCTAATCAAATTCCAAAGAATAACACTCTCTGAAATAACCGTTGTGGATGTACTGGCACAAAACTTGCCAAGCTGTAGAAATTAACTGAGAGAAAACTTTCCCGCCTTGAACAAGCTGAAACTCAGAAGGAAACGAAGCAATTTATCGGTCGATGGTCTAATTGCAAATAAATCTTTATAAGACCCCGCTACAAGTTCAAAGTATGTACGTAATCGATATTTAACTTTAGTACTAGAAATCGCTATAACAGAGATTCGTTTAGTAACTGCTTAAGTGTTTTAGTGTAATTTTTGCAACCATCTCCCATCCCTGTCAATTTTGGTGGGTGACCTTTTTGAAAAGAAAATTATTGTAGGAGAGAAATTTTTGGCTAGAATTTGGACTTTAGGTACAGGTTTCAAAATATTGATCTAGTCAGTACCCAAAAAACTTTATACTACAACGTATATTGAAAGCCACGATACTCAACAAAATGATGATAAATCTTCTAGATAATCCAAAAATCCTACAAAAGTGTTCATAATATCTTATGCCAAATCCAAATTCATTGCGGTACGACCTTCAACTGGTGTGTACTCGGCGCTATGTCTAATAAAAGAGAGCGAACACTCCGATCAATGTATAAAGTATTTGGAGCAAGCATTATCAAGTGGTCTGATAATATTCTTCTTTTTTTCAATTAAAATGCAGTAGGAGATAAAAGTTAAATAGTTCAATGTAGAATATTTTAATCTACAACAAAATTTATCGAGATACTCCATTAAAATAAAAAGATACAATATTACTAAAAGAGATGACGTATGGAAGGAGATATGCTGCGTTAACCACAAATAAACACGGATAATGGTAAAAGGATAACGATGATTTTTATGACAAAATCAAGCTAAAGTAAATAATAACTTGAAAAAAACTGAAAGTTGCGATCGACCATAATATCAACAACAAAACAATTGAGGAGAGATTTGATAACAATAAGTGAATTGAAATTGAGGGTCAAAGTCATTAAAATGAGTTCCCCTTTAGAAACTTCAAAATTGGAATGTTTCATACTAACACCAATCACGTTTTTAGTACTTTCTTCCTATATTAAAATGTCTCCACAAATATTATCTAAGAACTTAGCGCATAAACCTTAGAGCAAGTTTGCACCTAATGTTTTACGTGAACTTAAAATGAAAATAAGCCAAAGCTAGGTCAAAATAAGCAGTGCGAAAACAAGTATTGGCAACGCTTAAAACCATGTATGGCAAAAACGTGCTGTTCTAAGCACTCGTTGGAAAAATCGAATAAGGGAAACTGTGTAGTACCTGGCACTTTTATGATAGCTAGTTCTCCTGAAAATACTGTTAGTATGCTCTGGGCTATCATTATCTTTAGTGTCTGTCCAATGCTGACTATGTGAATTTCAGACAAAAGCAAAGTGATTATAAGTTGCTTTCGTCAATTTTCAGGAGTTATGCAGAAATCAATGATAATGGAGTTAGTTTTAGATGTAGGTACTACAGTAATATTATTATTGTAACATTCAAAATGATCTCAAGCCATAAGAAGACAATCAGCAAAAATCTTATGTTAAATTTCACTATGTGTCTTATACTAGTTTTATTCATGAACAAAGACTAGTATTTCTTAGACCACGAGGTCCATAATAACTTAAAATTCCAACCATTTTCGCAATATCTTGCGACTCAGACCATAAATGATTGAATTAATATTCATAACTTGTATTTTCGCTTCGGCGGATACAATAAATATCCAGAGTATCTTACTAATTGCTGTCTATGGATAAAATAATTTCCCTTTAATAAATTTCATTGGAAGTTAAATTTCCGAAATAAGTATCTCCAACGTAAATTATAATTTTAGCAGCCCAAGCTTCAATTTCAAGAAAGTTTCGTGTCAAAGATAAATTCGAAGTAATCAGGGAGAGTGTTAGTCATTCAAGATATTTATAGAAAATGAAATTCGAGAGAAGTGCAAATATATTGGTAATTGGGACGAGAAATTTACTTTACGTTTTATAGATAAAAACGGGCTGGGCGGGATATAAAAGAGACGTTTGAAATAGAAGACACAACTTCTAGATATAATCAGCTGCTTATTTTCCCGCGCAAGTCGTATTAATTATAAATTCAATTCACCATGTGTGCAAAACCTGGTTTTTAATTAGATCCTCAGCAGTAATTGCGTGCTGTTATTATTGAGTTAGTGTAAATTTTATAGGATGAATGCTATTCGCTATCTGATAAGCTTGCAAAAGACAGCTTTATTCATTCAAAAAGATGATTGAAGATCTGATAATTCTATATCTATTTTCACTTTTGAGAGCACAGTATACCTACTAGAAAATAAAACTCTTCCTAAACGAAAATAAATAAGGTTTTCGTGTACTCACATTTAAAATTTTTGCACTAAGTCCTCCGCTGTATATTTGCCTTTTTCGCAAACCTTATCTTTTGTCACTTTACTTTTATGTTCAGTAAGTATCAAAGAAATGTCAGTGATCGTTACTGTCTCAATTATAACTGTAGAAATAAAATGGTCAATTTGATGGTCTCACGATGCGTGGGCGAGATCTGTTTGACTGCACTTTGTATTGTATTTTATTTTATTCTTTATAACATTGGCTTTTCCGGTTCTAAGTTTTTACATTTTAATCAATAATTATATATGTCATAGTATATGCATTTTTATCTACTATTATAGTAGGTAATTGGTCTACAAAACTTTAAAGGAACGAGTCTAATGAAAAGCTAACTTTTCCAGCCAGTTCTTTTTAATAATGTTGAGTTCTAGAACTAAAAGTTGAAAAAGAATGACTCTTTTCAATTTGAATTTGAACAGAGCGCATGAAACTTTAGTGACCACTGAATGAGTCGGAGATCCTTGTTCAACGTTGTCATTCCTAATCATTTTATGATTACTCAAACTATGAACTCCAATTAGAAACCCATTGACCAAACCCAAATTATCTATTGTTTCATTAACGCGTGCAGTATTGTCTTGCCCACCGAAATTATTATCCACGCTTGCTTGTACAAAAATAAAAAAGTGATTTCCTAACAAAAAAGCTCAAACTCAATCACAAACAATACTCCATTGTTATAATGAATTGTTTTGTTGCTTGTTCAACATAAAACTGCCTGATCATTGTTATCTTTTATTCCACCCACATGGTTTTTTAAATAAATTAAATCAATTAGTTGTTCAATTGTTTCCTCGTCATTTACTACAAACATTACATCCAATCTATTTCAATATTTAACATTCGCTTCAATTCCGTCGCCACTTCACAGACTAATCATCGTAAAGTTTTATGCTTTCATACCATCGTTACCCCGGTAATATCATGTTCCACTGAACGCTAAAGTCATAACATTTCGCTGAAACTAAATCATCGCACGTTTCCGTTACCGTTTGTAATACACGTTCCATTAAAGCGACGTCGGCAGACGGCAACATAGCTTTAATAACGTCTGTCATACACATGTTTACTTTTGCCAATCAAACAGATCTAACTGCATTAGCCACATCCGCCTACCGTGAGTATTGCAACATCGTAACTGACCATCAAACGACACAACACTTGCACAATATTCCGCCGTCGTCCTCACTTAGTCTCACAACACTACGAATCCTTCCATTCAGGGTTTGTGGGGCGCACTATCTAGGAACAAACATCCCTATACAAACAAGCCGGACCGTTGCGATGTTTCGAACGCGGGAACGGCGGCCGGCAGCGATGCACCTCCTCCGACGGCCGGTAAGCGACTGGCTGAAATCATGTTTAGCTGTGAGCCACACCGGCTATTGCATCCGAGCACAAACGACAACGGCCGAATGTAATTTTGAGGTGTAAACGGGATAGGTGAGAGATTGTAGGGAGTAGAGAGAGACAGACGCACAGGTGGGGTGGGAAATGGCTGCATCAGAGTGTAGGGGTTTTGTCTATGCAGGTTGGAGATTTAGAGTGCATTCGACCGAGAGGCGCCGACGACTGGAGACGCCTGGGGCGTCAGAAACCCTATCATTTTGTACTATTAATGAATTGATGTCTTCACTGGCCCGAATTGCGGCCAATTTTATTTAATTGTCGAAGACGATAAAGCAATTTTATGATAAATTGGTTTGGAATTGAGATAATTGTTTTATGTGGGCTGTAACTAGCTGGAGTGCGGTAGAACTCTGCTTTATTTGACTGATGAAAAAAACATTATCTGGTAATATAAGTGAGTGATCATTTTATTGTTTGATGGTCTCTTTTGATAATGATCTGGGAATGAGAGAGAAATATGGAGTATCACTTACAAGGTTTCCCGCCAAAGATGGAGGACTAAGGAAAATTGAATACTTAGAACCATTTGAATAGCTTACCATACTTACTTATCTGTATAGTGGTAGCAGTACGTACCTGTTAGTAGTTTACAACAGCTAGGTAAACTAACTGAGTATGAGATAACAATGGTATTAATACTGAATGTAAACCTAATCTAATTACTTACTCTTTTATTTAGTTTTATATTGAAACTTTCTCTGAGGTCTTTGATAATTTCTACAGTAACGTAAGTATGTATTTGGATTATTTTTTAATTTATTAATAAAGGCATCAAATTCCAATTTAAATATACTAATGATACTATATTGGGAGGAAGTAAGATCACGTTAGACCAGGACCTCGTGGCTAAATAATAACAGCCGTTAAGCTGCGCTTGCCTGTATTGGATGGGTGACCATCCATTACATACCGAGTTTCCTCCGTGCCTCGGAAAGCACGTTAAGCAAGGCTATTTTTAGACCTTTGACAGTCGATCAGATAGTCAGTGGCCCGAAAGTCTAACAACCAGTCTTACCAAGGAGTATAGTATTTCCTAGTACTAACTGGATTGTGGAGGTCAGATACGCAGTAGTTCCATGTAAAATACTGGTATTCAGCTGCATTCGGTTGGACTGAAAGCCGACTCCAACATTGTTGGGAAAAGGCTACACCGATGATGAATCACGGTAGACTAATGGCAAAGGTCATTAGGGTTTATACAGAAGAACATCTATGGCTAATAGAAGTTTTAATTTAAACCGAAATGTAATATATGAAAACACAAGACTGTAATCCTCGAAAGGTTAGACAGAGAGTGTGCCTAATAGTACACCCACATTTCGTCAGTTATGTTTAAGTCCCATGTAATAGGGGGCGAGCTTATTGCCATCAATTCAGAATCCGTGGCTGCTACTTAGGATTTTCTGACGGAAAAACTCAACATCACTTTGCCCGGCCCGGGAATCGAACCACCAGGACCAGTAATTCTGAAAACTCTGACCTAAACCAAAGACGTTTCAACTGTCCCATAATATTTCGACAGCAACAGCACCTTCTTCCATTTTCCACTAGTCCTGCTCTATTTATCCACTTCGGAACACCTACAAGTGCGTATGATATTCAGGAAGCGCGAGTGATTTGCATGGACGTGGCTCGTATAGATTTTACGTAATACTAGTTCTGAGCCAGACGTGTCGATGTGTTTTCTGATGCGTATGTTGAGTTCGAATTGGGGGGTGGAAATAAATTGTACATTTAAGGTACATGTCGCGTGACCAGCATGACCACCGTAGACAAGGATTTCTTTGACGGAAGAATCGACAAAATGACAGATTGTGTCGACACAATGACAAATTTATTCGCACTATCTGTCATTTTGTCGATTCTTCCGTCAAATAAATCGTTGTACGCTACGGTGGTCATGCTACGGGGGCATGTGGCTGGCTCTTTCTTTGGTAAAAGAATTAGCATTGTCATTCAACGTGGTAACGCTGCCACTTTTCTGGGCACGTTCCTGGATGACAGCGATGCGGAGGAGTACTTTGGCGCTAAAGTGTCCTATTCTCGTCGTTGTATATGTAGGTAGCTTTTAGTCTTAATGAATGAATGATAATTTCATTTCCAAATGATGTAAAGGAAGACATTTAAGGTTATCATCATCTGCCTTTTCCCAACTATGTTATGGTTGGCTTCCAGTCTTACCGGATGCAGCTAAATACCAGCATTTTACATAGAGCGACTGCTTATCTGACTTCCACAACCCTAAGTTTAAAAATCATAACACAATAACATTTAATAAAGCAATCAATAGCAAAATTTAGATAATTATGCCAACAAGAGTAGACTCATCTTACTTTTAAAAACCTCCGATCTCACCCTTCGGCGACGCGACATCTGACGAGAATTGCGTCAAGCGACATGCGTGTTTTTCACTTGTTTCCTTTGAGTGAGTACTGTCACGGTGCCTTGTGGCATGGTCTGTTTTCTTTTGTTTTTCCGTAGACTCTTAAGCGAGTAACTTGTGGCCAAGCCTTAAAGGTAGAATTATATCCCTTCAAGCAGTTTCTTTCATAAATTAATAGCTTATCCTACAACCATTCAAAATAGGTCCACATTCGAAGCAATTAGCTCTCTTGTCTTTAAGAATATTTACGATGTGTCAGTATGTCTGTCCGGAGATATATCGTAAGTGAAGTGACCATCAGAACGATATACGAGACGGGGTGTTTTGTAAAGTATCCAGGCTGTTAGAGAAATGGGTTTATGAATATTAAAAGGTTATTAGGAAGTGGGAAGTAGCTGTACCTTGGCTAAAAGGCGATTTGGGATTTGAGTTTCGGAAAGTAACAATATTTATTACTATTTTGATTCGGTCTTTGAAACAGTGAATTGAGTTTTACTATTGATTGTCTTATTGACAGTAATGTATGCCAGACCTGCCCCCGTAGCATGACCATGGTAGACAAGGATTTCTTTGACGGAAGAATCGACAAAATGACAGATTGTGTCGACACAATGACAGATTTATTTGCACTGTCTGTCATTTTGTCGATTCTTCTGTCAAAGAAATCCTTGTCTACGGTGGTCATGCTACGGGGGCTGTTAATTATAAATATTCTTTTGATTACTCCACCGATGTTTCATTGGAGAAAAGAAATAGCTACTGCAATAAATTATGATTAACAGCCATCAGCATTAATTATTGCAAACAAAATGGTCACAGGCTTTTTTGCCGTGGAGCACCATTAAAAAAAAAAAGTTAGCTTCACAGCTGACAGTACATAAACATAAAATTATAATACTAAACATAATGGTAATTACGAATTATACAAAAAAAAAATAAGGTTAGCCTAGAGTGACTTGAATTATTATAGTATTAAAATGTATAGTGTGTGCGTCCGTATATCTGTACGGTGTAATAGGTGTCTGTAAATACAGGGTGGTAGCAATACCGACGCGACGCGATAACGGTTACCACGTATTCAGTACATCATACTGAGCCCCCACATAGAAATTTTTCATCGGTTATTTATAAAAAAATCAGCTGTTTCATACATTTTGACCGTGTGCACTTTTGTAGGAAAAAGTTGTTTTTTTTTTTTAATAACAGATGAAAAATATCTTTGTGAGGAGGGGAGGGCTCAGAATGAAGTACTTCTTCTTCTTAGCGTGTCGATTGGCAATCTAAATTGTGGCAGCCCAGAACTGAGCTACTAGTTTGGCGTTTTCGGTAGCGTCCATCAGTTCCTGTAGTGAACGAACAACAGGACACGCAGGACACGATATTAAGTGCCCCATCGTTTGTAGAAAAGCACCACATTTACACTCCTGGCCAGAGTCATGAATGAGTCTTCACCTGAGCGATTTTCCTTGCTGCGACCAACCTGGGTCCGAAGTCTATTTAAAGACTTCCAGGTGAGCCATGGCAACTCATGTCCAGGTGGGAGATTTTCAGCATGATGTACTGAATACGTTGTAACCGTTTTCGCGTCAGTGTCCCTTGCACCCTGTATATCGTAGTGACTATCTATTACATCTGATTATTACCTTGTGTATATCATAGATTCATAGGATAGCTGAAAATCCAAGACTCCTTCCAATAATAGTTTTATTGTTAACCTCATCTTAATCATATCATATCACATCACACAACGAGTAATACAGTAACATTATGGTCTATCATTTTGCATCTTCCCATACAATCTGTGGCATTAAACAACGGTTTTATTCAACTATCGCGCTTAACAGCTTACGGGGTGAGCAGAATAAGTAAATAATGGAAGAAAAAATGTAACACTATCAAGTGTTGCAATAAAAACTGACTTCTTATGCTACAAAGTGTTGGACATGGTTGTAATGGTGAGTGGTCGCAGTGAGAGCGATATTTAAAAAAAACAATGAATGTAACTTGACAATTTTGACTGTCATTAAGAGGTTCATTAGCTGCTATTGCATAGTTTAAAGCAAATTACAGTACTAGCATTTCTTTTTTATTATTGCTGGCCTCGTAGAAGATGGTGAAACGAGTTGGACAAAACCAACGATCAGTGGTCCACATTAGCCCTGAATCAAAACAAGTGAGTGGGATAACGCAAGCTAACAGTGCTACTATCAGTATTGCTGGCAGCGTTGAAAATGCTGGCCACCCAGGATTGGCGTTTGTGACGAAACCAAGCGATAGTTGAAATTGAAACTACAATGCTTGCTCACTTTAAATGCGTTTTATCTAATGATGGTAATCCATCATGTATAATAGTTGTTTGGTTGCTTTATAGGTTATCTCAATCTTATGCACTTTTGACTTTTTGGAGGAGCTCGTGGCTAAATAATAGCAGCCTCTCGGGTCGATCTTCAGGTTGGTCCGTGGATGGATGACCACCACCACCACAAGCCGTTGGTCCCGGCCGTTATTTGTAGATCTTTGGCAGTCGTTACAGGTAGGCAGTGGCCCGAAATTCTGACAGTACCCTGAAGTTGTGGAGGTGAGATAGGCAGTCGCTCCATGTAAAATACTAATAATCAGATACATCCGGTTAGACTGGAAGCCAGCCAGAACTTAGTTGGGAAAATGCTAAGCAGATGATGCACTTTAGACTTTTATGTCATCGTTATCTTTCATAGAACGCCGTATTGTATAGGTTCTCAGGACCTACATACAGCCAATTCGATCTCTGAGTCGCGAAAAGCGTTATAGAGATTATTCTCAGTAGCCCAAAGGCTAGATTCCTTTTAAGGGTTGTTGCAAGCCACAACTCATTTGTGGCTTTTCTGTAGCTTCTGTTAATCTTATTCATTTTTCACATTTCCGTGTTCATGTTCGCCGATAAAATGTCACTTTGTGCTCTGGCTTGTTTGAACCAAATTCGACAACGCTCTCTATCACTGGCACCCCACCTTCCCCGCCCACGTTCCAATACAGCACTCGCTCGGTGTTTGCACGTTCCCCGGCTCGTGGGCGCGATTCTGATTTTATTGCCGAACGCTCTTACTTATGCAGTTCATTTTATTTCGCCGTTAAAGTGTGTCGGGCTGTTCGTCTGCCTTGCATGTGCTGCCTGATTGGGAGCCTGTTTTTTGGGAAGAAAAAAGAGTATGACTGTATTGTTGTCTCCGTGTTCTTGTGTGGTGACCGGAACAGAACGTGGGTCGTCCGGCGGCGAGATGGGCAGACGACATAGTTGCCATCGGGGGAAAAACCTGGATGAGGCTGGCACAGGACCCAGCAGTGGGTGAGTTCGGGCTGTGGATGATGATGATGATGAAGACCGGAACAGATTGAAAGATAATAGAGATATATGATAGAGATTTGAAAGTAGCTGAGTAATTTGAAGGCTTCATAATTTCACGCCTTTATTTACGAATTGATGGGCAGCGGTGATCATTTTGCGAGTTATGCATAGACCACAGTCTATGCTATAAACTAGGCGCATAACCCAAATCTGGTCGATAACTGAGAATAAGCAATGATAGCATAGTAGTGAGACCGTCGCACTGCCAAGTCATAGCTCTCAAATTCGAACCCAAGACACGCACCTCTGATTTTTTGGATGCATGTGCGTATTGTACGTATAATTAGCACTTGCTTCGGTGTAGAAAAACATCGTGAGGAAACCAGCATGCCTGAGAGATATTCGACGTCATGTAAAGCCAACTCAGAGGCCCATGGGTGGCATACAAACTCTGATATCAGGTTAGGCACTAACCACACGAAAAAGAAAGACTGAGAATATTTAATATTTGCCTGCCACGGGTATTGAAATCAAAGCTGCACATTAGCCGTGCATGCGGTCACTAGACCAACGACACAGTTTTAGCTAAGAGATGTGGAACCAGCAGTTGGTAGAGTCGTGCTGTGGATGACGATGATGAAACTTCAATGAGGCTTATATTACAGCGCCATGGAGGATCCAGCCAAACAGGATTTCCACTACCACCCTGTCATAAGTATTGGTACAGTTTTTACGTACAAATGTACTGTATGACATATAGTAACAGCTCCCGTTCATAACTACCGTCAGTCGTAAACATCGCGGTGTTGTATGTCATAGGAGACAGCGACTAGAAAAGTAAAAACTTTTTGGTTATGTTATTTGTTTGGGAGTGTGACCCGAAGTGTTTGTATTAGATTCCTTGGTTGACTTAAATTAGCTAAATTGTTTATAATAAACTTTTAAGATGTCTTACTCACAGCAGCCTTGGAGCATGTAGTCTCTATTTTCGTCAAGGAAGCTTTGCATTTTTTTTTCTAGAGTAAACGACCCAAATCACAGTCATCAAGATTTCTTAACATTTCTCTTGAATCGGTTGCAAGCAATGATATCTACGGGCTATATATGTATATTTTAGAGTTTTATCAAGACAGAAGATAATGATAATGATTAGGCAGTAGAAATTGGAAGAGCTAAAGCTAAATGGGTAGACGAAAACAGAAAATGGTGGAAAAACTGAATGACTCGCAGATCAGGGATGCATGATACAATAATACAGCCGAATTGAGAACCTCCTTTTTAGAAGACGGTTAAAAAAGAAGTGTATATTCAAAGTGGGTGAACAATGCTACCAGTGATGACGTTGATGATGATAAATGTGTTTTAGCTGTGTGTCAAAGAATAATTTTTAATGAACGAATGCCTGTATGTATTCATGCATCAAATAACAACATACTCCAATTCGCTCTCCTCTCTTCACTTCCACCACATCCAGATAATGTCGGAAGTCCATTGTTTATGGTCCTGACTGTCCACGCATAGGCACGAGCGTGATATTACGACTAAATGGCTATATAACTATTGTTTATATTCTGCTTACATAACTGCGAGTGTCGTGTAGATTATACTGAATGGGCATGGGTTTTTGACCATAACAGCACGGCCCATAATGCTGCAAAGGCAAGCAGTACGTCAGGTAAAAATGGCGAAACTTGCTTGAATTTTCAAAAGTACTTTCTAAGACATCTTCGTTATTGACCGGCTAACATAGTTTTTAAGTTATAGTTCTACTAACATATTAAGTAGACCATTTAATATGTAAATCCTGAATGGGAGTAGGTTGTGTATTTCAAATTTCTTTGTCAGACTCCCACCAAGCCGTTCTGGTGCTTAAGTAAAAAGAGTGATAATACTAATCTGGTGCTTACATGTTGTTTCTACTATGTTAGGTGGTCCTCAGTCCAGTCCATAGACAAAATCACATCTATCAGCGATAATAATCACGGAAAACTCAAAACGGCATTGAATTGACAAAAGCTTCCGAAACGTTGAAACTCGTTATAGAAATACGATACGCTTTGAAAGAATTTCCACTTGTGGACCACCTTCTGATGTTAATCTTATAATATTTTTGATTTCAAAATGTATTAATTACTATTATCATAATAAACTGTTACTTGTGTTTTGTTTTGCTGTGTCACGCAGAACACTTGAACAGTCAATAATTAAATCTGACTTTTTTGTCTATACTGGGCCACCAAGATACAGGATGTGCCTAATTTGGGGCCCAGGGCTACATCTACTTAGGCACTCTTTCAACTATCATTGTTTTTGTTTTCTTGTTCGTTGTTTCCTAACTTGTGTGTGTCAATAAATTGATTTATTTATGCTAAAACTCAGGTTCGTTAATTCTTTACATCAGAAGAGGACTTGCAGTGGAACAAGATAAAGCTGGTCGGAATTAAGCCAAAATGATTATTTATTACTGGAGAGTCTTCAACCCCTTTTGATTTTTAGGTCAAGCAGATTAAACTATTCTTTGATACCACTTGGATTGTCGCCAGATTTCTATAGAATTTAATTCGCAAAGCGGTGAAAATTTGGCGACTTGCATTATCTAGAAAGTAGCGATGAACTAAGTTGTTCAAAATGCAGTTCTTTGACTTCGTCTTATTTTAATTTTATTGAAAGATTTAAAAGGCTGAAGAGTAAACTGGTGAACTGACTAGCAAAAGACCGATACTCTATTTATATGAACCTACTACTAACATATGACGTGAAGAAAAAAATCTAGACACAGTATGTCCTAGAAGCAAAAAATTCAAGGCAGGAGTCATCCATCGACCTGATCTGGATCCACGTGTTGCATAACGGCCCACACCATCTCTCAGAGAGGTGAACTGAGTCCCAACAGTGGGACCCTGAAAGGCTTATTGTTTTACAGAGGTTTATTAAAATATCCTATGACTACATACATAACATCACGACTGAAATCCCAGGAGGGCCAGAGGTGTACCTAATGGTACACCCATATTTTGCCAGTTATGTTTAAGTCTCATGTAAAAGTGGGCGAACCTATTGCCATCAACTGGGCATAAATCCAGACTCCGTGGCTGCTACTGATAAATTCCTGATGGAAAAGCTCAATAACACTTTGCCTGACCTGGGAATCGGACCTAGACCTCATGCTCAGCAGTTGCGCTTGCGACCACGAGATCAACAAAGGAGTCCTTCCTACTACTAGACCAACGGGGCACTCAACCATCCTATGACTATGAAAGACCTTTTCCCGACAATGAAACAAAAACAGAGCAACGGCCTTTTTACCCGACTACAGCGAAGCCAAAAGGTAGGGTTATGATTTTAGCAGTCTATAAATGTATGTATATACGTTTGTATTTACGTTTACATGTTCCTCCGTAGCGCCTAAACTATTCATCCGATTGTGATGAATAAGGTGTCAATCGATTCGTTATAATGGCCCGGGTAACATAGGCTACATTTTATTCAGTAGTCGGGTTTTTAGTTGTAGTGTACCACACAAATTCTTGTTGCCTACACAATCTATTCAAGACACTACGTGAGGTCATCATCCAACTTCATCACGTGTCTGCTATTCCATCCAGTCCTTACAAAATACAGTACCTAGCACTGATTAATTCATGAACCTTTTCAGAGAACCCGACGCGTCCCAAAGAAACCACGAAAGCAATAAAGAATTCACAAAAAAATATCCAAACAGTTAACTAATTCCTAAGGGACAACACGCAATTAGTGATGTAGTACATTTTATCGATACTTATTGATCTTTGAGAGCATTAGGGCCTGGGTTCGATTTTCAGGTCGGGCAAAGTGTTATTGAGTTTTCCATCAGGAATTTCTCAATAGCAAACACGGACTCTGGATTTGTACCCGGTTGGTGGCAATAGGCTTGTCGCCATACATGGGACTTAAACATAACTGGCGAAATGTGGGAATACTATTAGGTACACCTCTGCCTAGCCCTTCGGGGATACCAGGCGTGATGTTAAGTTATGTTATGCTTGATCTTTGCATGTTTATCATTTTGAAGTCTTGACTTAAAATAAAAGAATTGATGAGAAATAACCGAAGCATTTCATCGTGGACATTGGTCGTGCGCTTTTAGTCAGATTTAAAAAAAAAAACTAGTGGATGATGGCATGATGGGCACGCAATTGGTTTCCGTGAAGTCAGTAACACCGTGTTAAAGGTGAAGGTGAAGAAACCGTTCATCGCCATTGTGCATTGTAGAGTTACCACTATTTAAGCTAGCAATCGGTCACCTTTTTCCACCTGCTGGCCCTGCCATAGTACCAAGTATCTTTATCATGTACATAAGGATAAGTTACAATTAAATTGGCCTACAATGTTCCCATTGTTGGAAGGAATGGATCCTCTCCCTGAGAGGGAGTTTGTCAATAATCAACCATTCGGGTCCAGAGCGGGTTAGCAGACGTCATTATGTCTTCGAATTCTTATTAATATGTCGGATCCGGTGATTGGTACGGACATTAAATGAATCGCAAGCGCGCCAGTGGTGACATCATGAGACCTACTGACAAGTCTACCCACACCACAGCGTGTTTCTACTGAGCCCTGATGTTTACAGGTCGAGGCGAGGACGACATTGAGCGTCTGATCGTAGTGGAGTTGAGATGTCCTGGAACTGCACCCGATTCATTGTACCCCGTGTTATTGTGTTAAATTTTAATTTCAAGTAATTTGTTAGTTTAATAGAAACAGTGTATCACACCCAGTAGCAAACCCATAGTGTACCCACATGATGTACGAGCCTAACGAAATAAACCCTGACAAATCCGACATAATTATATGACTTGCCGGTTTTCTCAAGATGTTTTCCGAGACCGCTTGGACATCCTTGTTTACGACCTCTAAATCCAAATCAAAATATCGACAAGACCCCATCGAGTTAGGCCAACCCTACAAATCACTCAGCTCATTTACTGACCTAAACTCCCCGCGATAATGCGAACTAATGAAAGATCTTCGTAATTAGTTACGAGCTATCAATTATTTATAGTCCGGGACTGGGGCTACATAATAGATAAAGTCCGGAGTCCGGGATGCCCGGGCCTAAGGGACGGACCCGAATGTTTTGGATAAAACGGGATTATTGGTGACAATTATTGACTCTGTTTTGGGGGTTCGGTTTGTGGTGATGGATTGTGGGAGGCTGGAGGTTTGGACAAATTGGTTATCAGGGAACACGATTAAAAGACGAAAAGCTCATGCCAATCTCGTTGAAAGTCGTTTGAAAATACCAAAACACTTGGAAAGTGTTATTTTGAAAGGGTTTTGCACTCATATAGGATGTCATAGAGCAGAGACAGCTGTCATTTCTATCAAAAGAATTGGTAGTTGTTCTCATGAGTTTTTACGATTAAAATTATAGATATTTCTTTAAATGGTCGCACAAGAAGCGCCATCTTTCTCTGTCAAAGTTAATTACAAGTGTCACCAAACAGTACAAATACAGCATGAAGGATAGATTTATAGCCATCAAAATAATTGCCATCACACATCTTTTATTTACAAGACTCAACAAATTGGCTAAAAAATAGAGAAACATGAAAGACAACCATTCACAAAGAACGCACTGGTTTAAAGCTACTGTGGGAACAAAATCTTGACGCCCACCATCCTCCCCACACATCGGTGGTCGACTCCCGCGCAGATTTACGAGTGACGTCATTATTCCGTTAAATTTAAAAAATGGTGGTTCTGAAACTTAGAAAAAATGCCGGTAATAACATTTCGTTATTATTTGTGGGGTCATAAAATCGAAATTACACTTTCGGGTAGGCAGTGCAACTCGCCTTACCTTATCCTTGGTTTGCTCACCTTAAATTTTTGTACCGTCGAATTTTAATTTTATGGTCTTTACTTTAAGGTTCTACAATATTTTTGAGTGGTGAAATACACTGTTTGCTAAATCATTGACTCAGTCATTGTCTTCAGGACGTAAAGGTGTCAACAAAAAATATTTGCAATATGGTGCAAAGTTATTTTACTGAGTAGGAAGTGTAAATCATTTTCTTATGTTAATTTATTTCATCCATTATTACTTGATTTTTTTTCATTTTCTCGTGACTCGTGAGTCGATTGAGTTGACCGCAAAGAGATTTCTCGGTAATTCAGGGTAAGTATGGTATTTTATCATTTTTGTTCTGATTGTTCATCTTAATGATGATGATAACGCCTGTTTAAATGAATACGTATTTATCAGGGTCAATGCAAGCAATTTCTTAAGTTTTTGTTAAAATGCTCGTTGAGCTGGTTCCAAAAATCAGCTTCCAAAAAAAAAGGACTTGAAAACCCAAATGAGTGCATTAAAACCATCCTATCACAGCATCAGAGCACTTTTCTCCTTTTTTTAGTTCTGAAGGTGAAAAGGTTGACAAGGGCTCCACACTTCTGAAAATAACACCGAACATTGTTCTCAACGAACATAAACACTAAACTTCACCCATTCACACATCACAGGGACCTAAAATAAATCCCCTACCATTGTCTCCGATCCGTGCGAAATCGGCCGCGTGCAATTAGAAGCGACGCGCTCTAGAGTTATTGGCATTTAAATCACTGTCGACGTGTGTATTTCTCATCTACGGGACACAGAATAAATACAATACAGAAGACCAGCTCCATAAAATTAGTGAAAATAGTTGCACGCACACGTATAAAAATAATGTAGGTACGCACAGCGTGTGGCGGTATTAGGGCCCTATTGTCATCATCATTCTCCTGCCCTTATCCTAGTTTACTTTGGGTCTCTTCTTTTCTATTACTCGTAATCTCAGCAGTCATTTCGTCCTTAGTTTTAGAGCCTTATCATAATCGCAATTTTCAATAACTGAGTGTCTTTGGGTGTAATCGCCACGAGCGCGTAGCGATCTCGCCACGTGTGCGCAACGTCTTCGCCGCGTTTGATTGACGAGAGCGGTTGCCGTGAGTCTATGTAAGTATTGTGAAATCGTGGAAAATACGTCGCGTAGTCGCGGCTAGCTCGCTTGCCACCCGCGTAGAGCATGTTTACAAATCGCCTAGCTGAAAATACGCTGGCAAGTCGTCGTTGTTAAACAAATGACAATTGCCAGTGCACGTGCACTCACTGTACGTAAACCGTGTCTATGTATGTATGTGTTTTTGCTTGTCATATGGAGCTCTTGTCAAATGACAGTCACGAGTACGCTTGCACTCGCTGTCCGTGAAGCATGTCTATGTGTGGGTACGTTTTTGCTTTTGTATGAAGCGGGACTCCTTTCCCTATCTATTCTGTGCAAGATAGTTCAATGCGAATTAATAATACAAGTGGTAGGGGACCGGTTTATATAGATTGATTTATTGAGAACTATTCGTATGAAAACTTCGTAATGCGATTATGTGCTGTAATTTGTTGATTGGCACACCGAATTGGATTAGGGTCTGTCTGTTCATAGTCTTTGAAGATGCTATGCTATTTTGGCCTTTCATATGTTCCAAACTTTGAATGGTTGAAATGACTATGTGAGTTGGATTTTCAACTTCCAGCGCTCAGTCGAGTGTTCGGGCGGGCGGAAACGCCCGGGTGTTTCCATTGTGAGGATCGTCCGGAGGACACGGTGCAGCACACTGTGGACGTCTGCCCCGCTTGGGTGGAGCAGCGCCGTGTCCTCGTATAGGCGATTGGCGGCGGCGACCTCTCGCGCCTGGCCCTGGTTCAAGCCATAGTCCGGAGCGAGAGGGAATGGGAAGCCGTCACCTCCTTCTGCGAAGCAGTCATGCTAGTGAAGGAGGTGGCGGAACGTGAGAGGGAAAGAGCCTCACGTCCCAGCCACCGCGGGAGACGCCCTGGGCGTCGGGGGTCACGTGGTGGCCCCCGGCCACCGTAAGCGTGGGCCTGTGGACGGCGAGTTATGGGCTAGCTTGCCGTCCGGCCGTCTTATGACGACAGGCTATGTCGACGGCGCGTTCGTGTTCCACGCGCGCCTCAAAGAGATGTCAGCAACCACGTAGGGGTCCGCACGGGCCGATGCCTGCCAGGGCTGCGGGACTGTTCGAAAGAAATACCGCGGCCCTGGAACATAAAGGGCAAAGAAGGAACATGGATGGGTTTTAGTCAGTACAAGTCTGACACTCCCTTCCGCTCCGCCCAGAGCGAGGGGGTCATTTGATGATTTCCCATCCAAAAAAAAAAAAAAAAAAAGCGCTCAGTCGAGTGTAAATTCAACGCGCTTGTAGATTTATAGATTTATTAGGCTATACGAGTACATTTCCTATTGTTACTGAAAAAGAGCATAAAAATGTAAACAAATCATCTGCTTACCATATCAGCCTAGCTTTTTCCCAATATGTTGGGGTCGGTCTACAATCGAACCAGCAGATACAGCTGAACACTAGTTTTTTACCGTAGAACGATTGTCTACCTGACCCCTATGACACAGTTACTAGGTAATACGATAAAACAGATGAGCAGTGTGGAGACCCTCTGCAGGATGTGCTCCACCTCCTGCCCATCATGCACAAAAACTTGCACCTATCAAGATTTAATCGACTGTCAAAGATCTACAAATAGAGCCGGGACCAAAAGCTTAACGTGTTTTACGAAGCACGGAGGGAACTGGGTATGCAATGGATGCTCACATATCCACGGACAGACCTTGGTCAGCACTGCTTCACCTTGAATATAGTCCATCGACTGTTATTATTTAACCATAATAATATATGACTGTGTATTCCTGTATGCTTAAAATAAGATATGGCTTCAACATTGTTGAACCACCCATCCAGGTCAGCATAACAATTATATTTATCTTATAAACACACCATCAGAACGGAGACTTATTTACATTACATCATAACACTTATGACTGGTTTCGCAACATAGTATCAATTCCTGTGAAACTGAGCAGGCATCGTCTGATAAGATAAATAAACAAAACGATTAGTCAAAGGATAACTATTTCCGTTGGCAACTATGTAGCTGTTTATGAACTTTATCATTCAGGCGATGGTAGATAGGTACTACCGCGCTCACTGACGGTCGAGCATGTTTCAACCTCAACTCAGGGCATAAGGTTCTGTTGCTCAAGCAATTAGAGGAAAACATAGTGAGGAAACAGGCACGTGTTTTTGTTTTTAGTAGCTTGGTATGCCCCACCTGGTACTTATGTTTTTTTTAATAGCTGGACAATGGCTCATGTCCTTCCAGGTACTCTTCTCATACGCCACCTAGAACCATGGCGTGATTTATAGCCGAATATTCGAAATCATGTGACATTCATCCACACGGCCTGAGCCAGTGTGGTGGTATAGCTCACCCCATCTTAGAGAGAGAAGATGTCTGTGTCCCAGCCGTGGGCATGTTTTAAACTGATTTTAATAAGCCATGTTATACTCTCCTATAGATAGTACATTTCATTAAGTATACGACTTGCATAACGTTCTTCTTAGCGTGTTTTCAAAATATTTGTACCAAAACTCAGCTACGCAAACTCCGCTCGCTGATGCAGTCATAAGATCGTCAAATGTGCAGGTGTCAGAACATGCAGCGTAAGATGGAAGGTTGGCAACTATCTGTGGAGACAAACCACATAACTCACTGAGATCTGAGCCGTTCATGAACCCCCATCTGTAAAGATTATCTTTGCTACGGCCGACTTGGGTTTGGAGTCATCATCATCATCATTCTCTTGCCCTTATCCCATTTTGTCATTATAAAAATAAATAAAATCTTCAATTTAATCCAAAACGTTTGTCACCCATTCCCTTACAAAACAGAAATCCTCATATTAACCCCTAAAACCTATAACCACCATCTTTTAATCAGCCTGTGACCAAACCAATATCAACCATACCTTCCACGATTTAAGGCAGACAATCCAATTCCGAGATTCGAAGACACAAGACACCCACTGGATAAAGAAGCATGTGAACCATAAAGAGAATTAAAACCTCAGTGACCAAAGGTATGATATCTGAAGGTGTTCCTGCGAACAGTTCACGAAACGGGCCAGTGAAGGGGTATTTTCGTGAAATCCCCACACTGTCAGGGTTGGCACGCTACTGGTTTTTTAAACCAATATGGAAGCAAGTAAAATAACTGGTATTGTGAGGCTATGGCCAAGTAAAGGTATAAATCATGTTTTATTTTGTAACTGGCGTGACAATTGATGGCAGTGTTTCCTTAATATAAGAATCAGACTTACATAAACAAAGTTGACGCTACTGTTCATTTAACCGTGTTTACTCATCATCATCATTCCTCACCCCTTATCCCAATTTATTTGGGGTCAACGCAGTGTCTTTTTCTTCCATACTTCTCTATTACTCGTTATCTCAGCAGTCACCTCCTTTCTAGCCATATCATCCTTCACACAATCCATCCATCGTTTTTTTGATCTTGCTCTACTCTTATAGCCATCTGCATTCATTAACCGCGTTAAACTGAGTTTATCTTCAACTGGACTGCAATAATATCTCAACAGTAAAAGTGCTAAAATATGATAAGAGAAAACTAAAGATGATTTTCAGATACTCTTACATATTCAATGATACCCCACTTAACATGATTCGTCGACCTTCATTTTTTTTCACAATTTTGCGTCTGGTTGTCGCCATTTAATGAAGTTTAATTAGTTTTTTTTTTTTACTTTGTTAATACTCGCAAGATTAAGACAAATCGATTGACATAGGATTTAAAACTATCGTGGTCACTAACATTATCGAAAAATAAAAATAAAAAAACAGAAAAATCGAATCGATTTAATTTTGATTCAAAATCAAATCGATTGACCTAAGAATCATCGTCCGTATGGTGTCCGGACGTAAAGAATAGCACCATCCCATGTCTTCCCGTGGGTGTCGTAAGAGGCGACTAAGGGACTTACCAGAGAATGGGCAGCAGCGTTCTCTGATTTTACAACAACCATACTGCGATCGCCAACCCGCCTGCCAAGCGTGGCGATTATGGCAAAACCCCCCTAAATGACGAGCACAATAAAAAAATGGCCCCTAGTACCCGGCAGCCCGTCTACCCTCGACTATGGTAGCGGTCGAGGTTACGGCGTGGCAAGGGGTGCTAAGAATCTCCGGACGGGATCAGGCTGCCAATACCGACGACTTGACCTGGCAACATATAACACGCGTACACTCCGGACCGACGAGAAGATAACGGAACTCGAAGAGGAATTGAGCAGGCTGCGATGGAGTATTGTGGGATTATCTGAAGTCCGAAGAGAGGGTGAGGACACGATAATCCTGAAATCCGGCAATCTGCTCTATTTCCGAGAGGGTGACCGGCAGTCCCAGGGTGGTGTTGGGTTTATCGTCCACAAGTCCCTCGTGAATAACGTGGTGAAGATCGAGAGTGTGTCGACCAGGGTGGCGTACCTTATACTCAGAATATCCTCAAGATATTTGCTGAAGGTCATACAGGTCTACGCCCCGACCTCGGCACACCCCGACGACGAAGTGGAGACCATGTATGAGGATATCTCTAAAGCCCTGCATGGTTTCAAAACTCACTTCACCGTTGTCATGGGGGACTTCAACGCGAAACTGGGCAAACGAGACGGGGATGAGCTGCAGGTGGGGCAATTTGGGTGTGGACGTCGGAACCACCGGGGTCACCAACTGGCTAGCTTTATGGAGAAGGAGGGCCTCTATATGATGAACTCCTTCTTCAAAAAGCGCGAGCACAGGAAGTGGACCTGGCAGAGTCCCGATGGTGCAACTAAAAATGAGATTGACTTCATCATGTCAACCAAGAAGCAGATGTTCAATGATGTCTCTGTGATCAATTCGGTGAAAACCGGGAGCGATCACCGCATGGTAAGAGGCACATTGAACATCAATATAAAGCTTGAAAGGTCTCGACTGATGAGGTCTACGCTCCGTCCAGCACAGATCCAGATCCAAAACCCCGAGAGCTTTCAGCTTGAACTCCAGAATCGTTTCGAGTGCCTAGGAAGCTCAGTGGACGAATACAACGATGGGTTCGTGGAAACTGTCCACACGACTGGGTCTAAGTTTTTCAAGACACGTCGTGCACACAACAAAAAACTCTCTGATCATACTCTCGAGCTCATGAAGGAGCGGCGTGAGATGATCCTGCAGTCTTCAGATGAGGTGTGGAAATACCGGCAGCTCAATAGACGGATCTCTAAATCGTTGAAGAGCGACCTCCGCCGCTTTAATACCGAGCGTATTAAAGACGCTATTGAGCGGAATAAAGGCTCCAAGGTATTTTCAAGAGATCTGGCTATTGGGCAGAGCCAGCTAACGAAACTGAAGACCGACGATGGCAGGATCGTATCCGCCAAACCGGAGCTGCTGAGGGAGATCGAGAGTTTTTATGGGCAGTTGTACACTTCAACTAGAAATCCTGTTGCAACTCTAGCTAACGACCCAAGAGCTAGACTGACCCGACACTATACCGAAGACATTCCGGATGTCAGCCTGTACGAGATTAGGATGGCTCTTAAACAGCTTAAGAACAACAAGGCACCGGGTGATGACGGAATTACGGCCGAACTCCTGAAGGCGGGTGGAAAACCGGTACTTAAGGCCCTTCAGAAGCTGTTTGATTCCGTCATACTCGAGGGGAAAACGCCGCAGGCATGGTGCAGGGGTGTGGTGGTACTCTTCTTCAAAAAGGGCGACAATGCCCGGCTGAAGAACTATAGGCCCATCTCACTTCTAAGCCATGTCTACAAGTTGTTCTCAAGAGTCATCACGAATCGTCTCGCGCGCAGGTTTGACGATTTTCAGCCTCCCGAACAAGCCGGATTCCGAAAAGGCTTTAGCACCGTAGACCACATACATACGCTGCGGCAGGTTATACAGAAGACCGAAGAGTATAACCTGCCTCTCTGCTTGGCGTTTGTGGACTATGAGAAAGCCTTCGATTCGATCGAGACTTGGGCTGTACTGCAGTCTCTCCAACGGTGCCAAATCGACTATCGGTACATCGAGGTGTTGAAGTGTTTGTACAAAAACGCCACCATGTCAGTCCGACTTCAGGACCAGACCTCAGAACCTATCCTTCTGCAGCGAGGTGTAAGACAGGGAGACGTCATATCTCCGAAACTGTTCACCGCTGCACTGGAGGATATCTTCAAGGTTCTGGACTGGAGAGGGCTAGGCATCAACGTCAATGGCGAGTACATCTCTCACCTTCGGTTTGCCGACGATATAGTGGTCATGGCTGAGAGCATGGAGGACCTCAGTACAATGCTCGATGACCTTAGTAGAGCTTCCGAAAAAGTGGGTCTTAAAATGAACATGGACAAAACCAAAATCATGTTGAATACCCATGTAACACCCACTCCTATCAAGATCGGAGACTCTACACTCGAAGTTGTAGACGATTATGTCTACCTTGGACAAACGATCCAGTTAGGTAGGTCTAACTTCGAGAAAGAGGTCAATCGTCGAATCCGACTCGGCTGGGCAGCGTTCGGGAAGTTGCGTGGTATCTTCTCGTCCAACTTACCGCAGTGTCTCAAGACGAAAGTCTATGACCAGTGTGTGTTGCCAGTGATTACTTACGGGACCGAAACATGGTCGCTCACAATGGGCCTTATCAGAAGGCTTAAAGTCACCCAAAGGGCAATGGAGAGGGCTATGCTCGGAGTTTCCTTGCGTGATCGAATCAGAAATGAGGACATCCGCAAGAGAACCAAGGTAACCGACGTAGCCCGAAGAATAGCCAAACTGAAGTGGCAGTGGGCAGGGCACATTGCTCGCAGAACGGATGGCCGATGGGGCCGAAAAGTTCTGGAGTGGCGACCGCGAACCGGAAGACGCTGCGTTGGAAGGCCTCCCACTAGGTGGACCGATGACCTGGTGAAGGTTGCAGGGATCCGCTGGATGCGAGTCGCACGGGACCGGTCAATGTGGCGACACTTAGGGGAGGCCTATGTCCAGCAGTGGACGTCTTTCGGCTGAAATGATGAAGAATCATCGCATACAAAAAAAAAACGAATGAAAAGGACAAACACAACAACATGATATAATAATGATGCTGGTCATGTCAAGGAAACGGTTTAATGTTTTACAAGATGGCAATGATCGTCCATTATCATTTTTAGATCCCTTTCCAAGTGCTGACAGAGTACTAACTCATGAGACACGCCCATTTCCTCTGAATGACATAGATCTTGCGTGGTACTGTGTGAGTACAAGCAAACTTTTTTTAGTGTTCGCCTATTCATAGATTAGCATTAAAATCGTCATAATATGAAGCTTATGACGTGTATGTTGTGTTCTTCCATTTTACTATAAAAAATATTAACATGTAGGTACTAATTTCAATAGGTTTTATTTTTTTTGCATGAACCCTAATTCTTATTCTAAAATAAAAGTAGCGTAAGTTACGCATTATAACATAAGCCATCTGCCAGTAAGAGTCCTGTCAAAATCGGTCCAGCCGTTTCGGATATTAGCCGTTGGAATCAGATTTTGTTAACAATTTCATCATCATCATTTCAGCCGAAAAGTCCACTGCTGGACATAGGCCTTCTCCAAGAAGGGGGGGGTTTTGCCATAATCGCCACGCTTGGCAGGCGGGTTGGCGATCGCAGTATGGTTGTTGTAAAATCAGAGAACGCTGCTGCCCATTCTCTGGTAAGTCCCTTAGTCGCCTCTTACGACACCCACGGGAAGACATGGGATGGTGCTATTCTTTACGTCCGGACACCATACGTCCCAGGGTGGTGTTGGGTTTATCGTCCACAAGCCCCTTGTGAATAACGTGGTGAAGATCGAGAGTGTGTCGACCAGGGTGGCGTACCTTGTACTCAAAATATCCTCAAGATATTTGCTGAAGGTCATACAGGTCTACGCCCCGACCTCGGCACACCCCGACGACGAAGTGGAGACCATGTATGAGGATATTTCCAAAGCCCTGCATGGTTTCAAGACTCACTTCACCGTTGTCATGGGGGACTTCAATGCGAAACTGGGCAAACGAGATGGAGATGAGCTGCAGGTGGGGCAATTTGGGTTTGGAAGTCGGAACCACCGGGGTCACCAACTGGCTAGTTTTATGGAGAAGGAGGGCCTCTATATGATGAACTCCTTCTTCAAAAAGCGCGAGCACAGGAAGTGGACCTGGCAGAGTCCCGATGGTGCAACTAAAAATGAGATTGACTTCATCATGTCAACCAAGAAGCAGATGTTCAATGATGTCTCTGTGATCAATTCGGTGAAAACCGGGAGCGATCACCGCATGGTAAGAGGCACATTGAACATCAATATAAAGCTTGAAAGGTCTCGACTGATGAAGTCTACGCTCCGTCCAGCACAGATCCAGATCCAAAACCCCGAGAGCTTTCAGCTTGAACTCCAGAATCGTTTCGAGTGCCTAGGAAGCTCAGTGGACGAATACAACGATGGGTTCGTGGAAACTGTCCACACGACTGGGTCTAAGTTTTTCAAGACACGTCGTGCACACAACAAAAAACTCTCTGATCATACTCTCGAGCTCATGAAGGAGCGGCGTGAGATGATCCTGCAGTCTTCAGATGAGGTGTGGAAATACCGGCAGCTCAATAGACGGATCTCTAAATCGTTGAAGAGCGACCTCCGCCGCTTTAATACCGAGCGTATTAAAGACGCTATTGAGCGGAATAAAGGCTCCAAGGTATTTTCAAGAGATCTGGCTATTGGGCAGAGCCAGCTAACGAAACTGAAGACCGACGATGGCAGGATCGTATCCGCCAAACCGGAGCTGCTGAGGGAGATCGAGAGTTTTTATGGGCAGTTGTACACTTCAACTAGAAATCCTGTTGCAACTCTAGCTAACGACCCAAGAGCTAGACTGACCCGACACTATACCGAAGACATTCCGGATGTCAGCCTGTACGAGATTAGGATGGCTCTTAAACAGCTTAAGAACAACAAGGCACCGGGTGATGACGGAATTACGGCCGAACTCCTGAAGGCGGGTGGAAAACCGGTACTTAAGGCCCTTCAGAAGCTGTTTGATTCCGTCATACTCGAGGGGAAAACGCCGCAGGCATGGTGCAGGGGTGTGGTGGTACTCTTCTTCAAAAAGGGCGACAATGCCCGGCTGAAGAACTATAGGCCCATCTCACTTCTAAGCCATGTCTACAAGTTGTTCTCAAGAGTCATCACGAATCGTCTCGCGCGCAGGTTTGACGATTTTCAGCCTCCCGAACAAGCCGGATTCCGAAAAGGCTTTAGCACCGTAGACCACATACATACGCTGCGGCAGGTTATACAGAAGACCGAAGAGTATAACCTGCCTCTCTGCTTGGCGTTTGTGGACTATGAGAAAGCCTTCGATTCGATCGAGACTTGGGCTGTACTGCAGTCTCTCCAACGGTGCCAAATCGACTATCGGTACATCGAGGTGTTGAAGTGTTTGTACAAAAACGCCACCATGTCAGTCCGACTTCAGGACCAGACCTCAGAACCTATCCTTCTGCAGCGAGGTGTAAGACAGGGAGACGTCATATCTCCGAAACTGTTCACCGCTGCACTGGAGGATATCTTCAAGGTTCTGGACTGGAGAGGGCTAGGCATCAACGTCAATGGCGAGTACATCTCTCACCTTCGGTTTGCCGACGATATAGTGGTCATGGCTGAGAGCATGGAGGACCTCAGTACAATGCTCGATGACCTTAGTAGAGCTTCCGAAAAAGTGGGTCTTAAAATGAACATGGACAAAACCAAAATCATGTTGAATACCCATGTAACACCCACTCCTATCAAGATCGGAGACTCTACACTCGAAGTTGTAGACGATTATGTCTACCTTGGACAAACGATCCAGTTAGGTAGGTCTAACTTCGAGAAAGAGGTCAATCGTCGAATCCGACTCGGCTGGGCAGCGTTCGGGAAGTTGCGTGGTATCTTCTCGTCCAACTTACCGCAGTGTCTCAAGACGAAAGTCTATGACCAGTGTGTGTTGCCAGTGATTACTTACGGGACCGAAACATGGTCGCTCACAATGGGCCTTATCAGAAGGCTTAAAGTCACCCAAAGGGCAATGGAGAGGGCTATGCTCGGAGTTTCCTTGCGTGATCGAATCAGAAATGAGGACATCCGCAAGAGAACCAAGGTAACCGACGTAGCCCGAAGAATAGCCAAACTGAAGTGGCAGTGGGCAGGGCACATTGCTCGCAGAACGGATGGCCGATGGGGCCGAAAAGTTCTGGAGTGGCGACCGCGAACCGGAAGACGCTGCGTTGGAAGGCCTCCCACTAGGTGGACCGATGACCTGGTGAAGGTTGCAGGGATCCGCTGGATGCGAGTCGCACGGGACCGGTCAATGTGGCGACACTTAGGGGAGGCCTATGTCCAGCAGTGGACGTCTTTCGGCTGAAATGATGAAGAATCATCGCATACAAAAAAAAAACGAATGAAAAGGACAAACACAACAACATGATATAATAATGATGCTGGTCATGTCAAGGAAACGGTTTAATGTTTTACAAGATGGCAATGATCGTCCATTATCATTTTTAGATCCCTTTCCAAGTGCTGACAGAGTACTAACTCATGAGACACGCCCATTTCCTCTGAATGACATAGATCTTGCGTGGTACTGTGTGAGTACAAGCAAACTTTTTTTAGTGTTCGCCTATTCATAGATTAGCATTAAAATCGTCATAATATGAAGCTTATGACGTGTATGTTGTGTTCTTCCATTTTACTATAAAAAATATTAACATGTAGGTACTAATTTCAATAGGTTTTATTTTTTTTGCATGAACCCTAATTCTTATTCTAAAATAAAAGTAGCGTAAGTTACGCATTATAACATAAGCCATCTGCCAGTAAGAGTCCTGTCAAAATCGGTCCAGCCGTTTCGGATATTAGCCGTTGGAATCAGATTTTGTTAACAATTTCATCATCATCATTTCAGCCGAAAAGTCCACTGCTGGACATAGGCCTTCTCCAAGAAGGGGGGGGTTTTGCCATAATCGCCACGCTTGGCAGGCGGGTTGGCGATCGCAGTATGGTTGTTGTAGAATCAGAGAACGCTGCTGCCCATTCTCTGGTAAGTCCCTTAGTCGCCTCTTACGACACCCACGGGAAGATATGGGTTGGTGCTATTCTTTACGTCCGGACACCATACAGAACAATTTAAAGTGTTTTAATTTTTTTGCACGGAACCCTTTTCTTTGCATGGATGCAATGTTATGAAATCAAGTCAAAAGGTCGAAAGCTCTGTATGTGTTCATATTTCGGCAATTATTTTGAGTGCTATGTAATAGGGGGCGAGCCTATTGTCATCAACCGGGCTCAAATCCTGACTCCGGAATTCTACTGAGAAATTCCCGATGGATAACCCAATAACATTTCCATTCAATTTTAAAATATCAGTTGTGTTTGTTAAATAAATCTATTATTGTTGTTACAATAAAGACATTAACTCACCGACAGCCCTGATACCAAGAGGGACATTTAACACTTATTGTGGTAGCGACAACAAAGCGGTGCCCGAACAAAAGGCCAGTTTGGGCTATAAATATCTGGATATATCGCCCTGGATGTGGCCTGAGCACTGAGTAGTGCTATCGGATTTATTTATAGATTTCACTAAAGAAATGGATAAAGGTGTCTGGCTGTTTGTCTAACAAACTACCTGTTATAAGCATTAGTTTGATAGGTATATTTTACTGTTTGAGAAGACTGTTTCTGTCAAAAGAAAATAATCACAGCCTTTGGATTGAGAGCATAACACAGTTGCTACAGCTGTGGTATGCTGAGTTACTATGAAACTGAAAAATGAAAATGAACACAATAAAAATATGTCGGATATGTCAGGATTTATTCCGTTAGGCTCGTACATCATGTGGAAAAAGATGGGTTTCGTGCAATAAAAATAGACTAAGTGCGATACACTGTTTCTATTAAACCAAAAAATTACTTGAAATTACAATTTAACACAATAACACGGGGCACAATGAATGGGTACAGTTTCAAAACGTCTCAACTTCGCCGGGATTAGACATTGACTGTCGTACTTAAACATCAGGGCTTTGTAGACGCGCGCATCAGGGTTTTGAGGGCGCTGTGGTGTGGGTAGACTGGTAAACAGGTCGCGTGATGACACCACTAGCGCGCTTGCGATTTATGACCGGATCCAACACATTTTTTTTTTTGTGGTCCATGCTTAGTATTAAACTAATTAAGTGCATTTAATTAGTTTAATACTGCTTATTGACCACTAAGATTTTATTAAAATCTTACCTCTAATATGTTAAAACCGTTCCCCATGATGTTTCAAACCTTATAATTTTTATTATTTATTTATAGTAGTTATAAACAACAAGAAAACAAGCTTTTTATCATTTCACAAAAACGTAAAAAAATAACAAAAATTTGATTGAAATTGTAAGGTACTTCCATCTCCTCTATATCCGTGTCATCCTGATCCCAACAAAAGATTTCCACATTACGCCTGCCGACCTCAAGAAGGCCTTATCCGGAAGAGTCCACTTGTAATGTAAATACAGCATTGTGTAGAACTGAGAGGTGTTCCCGAAACACTTCGGACTGGACCCGATTGTTTCATAATGTCTGTTTTAATTTGGCGGATATTGTAATTTACAATGAGGATTTTGTGTTAGAGAAATTTAATTAAACGTAACTTTTTGATGGTTTGGTCAGGAATTGACTGGAGAATATAATTAAGAAAATTGAAAATTATGTAAAAGGTCACAAAGTGATCAAACATTCAAAAGTACAAACACACAAACAAGCATAAACAAGTTGTTTAAAGATCCACGTATTAATTTGGAAAAAAAGTGACGCAGCATTGTTTCGGAAACATGTTATAATGTTGCAGAAACATGTTGTTGGGTTAATGTCACATATTTTGTAAACAATAGAACGTCTTGTAACACCTAAAGTTTCTTGAACAATGTTGCACGATTGTTGTTCAACATTGTTTGCAATGATTGTGAGGCATTAGAAAACAAACAGCGTTTAGTTGAATTATAAATCTACTTAGACCTCAAGAAGGCCTTATTCGAAAGAGTCCACTTGTAATGTAAATACAGCATTGTATAGAACTAAGAGGTGTTCCTGAAACACTCGGACTGGACCCGATTGTTTCATAACGTCTGTTTTAATTTAGGGAATGCTTGTAATTTTGTATTAGAATTTTGTGTACTTGGGGCGAGGAAATAATGGATGTGAAGTATTTGATTACTTCGTTAAAATAGCCAGGTAAAAATGTGAGTACTGAAAGAACGATAAAAACAAATGCGAAGTTAAATATTATGAATAATCAAGAAAATTAGAAAACTAGAAGAAGAATAATGCGAAACGAAGTAATTTTTCTTAGATTTTTTGTTCCAAATTGTTATGATATTCTTCTTAATAATTAATTCTTCTTAAACGCAGAAAAAGACATTGTGATTAATTAGAACTTAAAACTTGAAGACATTTGAAATTCAGCAACCCGCACTGAGCCCACCTGGATTATGACCCATTCCATCTGACAAAATGGAGACCTGTGATGTGCTCCAGCAATGAGAACGTTACATTAAATAATCCTACTACAAAGCATTAAGGTTCAAAGTCCCACAACACAGGCTCAAAAATTTCTACACTAATAAATACTCTTTGCACATTTCTGCACCGCCACTTACGGAAACCATAAAAGCTCACCATTATCATTTTTAAGGCATAAAAGAAAACCAGCATACATATGTAAATCTTAACCAAGGGTGCCCACGTCCAGTAACCCCTGAAGAAAATATTATGTCATCCTGAGTCAGCATTTCTTAAGCCATTAGAAGATCCACAAGAGGGAGTGGCGATACAAACACGAATAAATCTGAAGTGGGGAAAGATCATCCTTGTTGAGTGATGAATGATTTTAAACCATCCTGATATGCAATGACGAAGGAATTTTGGATGTGGTAAATTGAAACTGGGAATAATTTAGATTGTTATCGTACTTACTAGTTCCATAAGTATGGGAATATTTTTGATTGTAATCGTTCTTACTAGTTCCATGTTACTGTTAGCGTGTGTCATCCCGCTGTTGGGCGAACACCTCTCCCCATGACTTACAAATCCTTCGATCCAGGGCCAATGTGGACCACGATTGTTGGTTCTGTCCAGCTCGTCCCGCCATTTCCTGCGAGGTCTACCGCGTCGCCTTCTGGTTGTGTCAGTTCCATGTAAAAAGGTTTTATGTTTTGGCAGATAGGACTGCAAAAAAAAGAAAGTTTAAAAGTGTTACTATATTCATCATCATCTGCCTAGCCTTTTCCCAAGTATGTTTGGGTTTGCTTCCAGTCTAACCGGATTCAGCTAAATACCAGTATTTTACATGGAGCGAGTGTCTATCTGACCTCCACAACCCAATTAGGACTGGGTAATCCGATACCCCTTGGTAAGACTAGTTATCAGACTGTCGGGGCACTGACTACCGGTAACCACTGTCGAAGATCGATAAATGACAGCCGGGACCAACGGCGTAGCGTGCTTTCTGAGGCACCGAGAAAACTCGGTATGTAATGGGTGACATGGATGGGTGGCAAGCGTGGCTTAACCTAATGATTGACCCGAGCGGCTGTTTTTATTTAGCCACGAGCTCCTCTTGTAGGGTTAGAAAGAGATGTAACTAATAGTACACCCACATTTCGCTTGTTATATTTAGGTCCCATTTGCATGGGCGAGCCTATTGCCATCAACGGGGTCCATATCAACTACTTATTGCAAAAATAATGCGAAATTGTAAATACCATAGATGTCTTCCCAGACTATTAGTTAGAAATATTTTTGTAAGGACAGTCCGTGATACTTACAGCGTAGGCGTGCGATTGAAACTTGAACGAAAGGAAAAATAATCAACAATTTCTCCAAAAAAGATTTATCTAATTGACCTTCAGTAAGTAATACCTTCTCCAAAAAACTCCAATTTCTATAAGTACTCCGTAATCTTCATTGAATTGTCGAAAATAATAAATCTACAGGTTTGCGGATAGCGTATCAAGTTTATGTGGGCGTTAGCCTTTTATTTATTTTATTTTGTTCTTGAATTTTTGGACCACAATGAAATGTACGAAAAATGTCGCCGACCTTTAAGAGATGAGCCGCATTTGTGTTTATTTAGAGGATCTTTTTCGGGCTTATAATAAGTTCGGTTTTTTGTTATTACTGTTATTTTTGTGGTCAGTTAAGTTGATACCGTCCTTAGCCCAAATATCGGTTTTCTGATTTCACCTTTTTGTATTCGTAATTTCTGGATTTATGTACTGTAATCCTCGAATTTATTTAACCACTTTTAATAACAATAAATTAATTCGAATCTTTACTAAAGTTGAAAGTATCTGTCTGTCACAATGGATACATAGACTGTTTCGTTTCATAGCGAACTGTATAATTATCACTAGCTTCGGTGAAGGAAAACATCGTGAGGAAACCAAAAACATGCCTGAAAGATATTTCTCGACGGCATGTAAAGCTAAGTTAGAGGCCTATGGGCAGCATAAAAACTCTGCCACCCGGTTAGGCACTAACCACACGAAAAAGAACATAACGAACTAACTTCAATGGGACATTAAATGGCAAGACATACAGTTATGTGCTTGACTATACCTCCATTAAAAACAACTATTTTGTACGTTACTGACGTCTTTCCTCTCCAGATTTTAATTTAAGATATTGTGTGCACGGGCAGTTTCTTTTAAACTTGGTGTTACCAACTGTAGCGATGGACAAAAAATAAACACTTTCTTGAAAAGTAGAAAATAATTGAAAATGTAGGTACCCTCGAAGCCTGGAATGTTTTGTGTTTAAAATCTTCATAAAAAAATATTGCCGTCCCATTTACCGAGATTCATATTTTTTAAAACATTTTGCATTATATTCTTCAATAAAAAGTATGAGCAAATAAATAATAATGTAGACTTATAAATAAATAGAGTTGCCTCCAAAAGTCGGGCTTATTCTAGTCGAATCTATTTGAATAGGCCGTACCCGACTGTTCGAAGCCGTAAGGATGCGTTCATAATTTAAGCATTTTAGTTTTTTAAGTATGGAATTGTTTTGGTAAACTTAGGGTAAAAGGTTTGTTATGTGACTTGTTATCAGGAATTTTTCACTCACTCATCACTGGTATAGTCTGTTTAGTTTTCAATTATCCACTTTAATTTGAGAAAACAATACCAGTCAAAGTTGGTCTATCGTGTCTGAATTTACAAAAACCACTTCCTCTGTAATTTTACCTTTTTTAACCGACTTCTAAAAAAGGAGAAGGTTATTTTATCCCATATCCAATGATCGGTGAAAATAAATGAAAAAAAAAAGATGCTGGTATCTTTTTTTTTCATGTATTTTCACCGATTTCAAAACTAACCGAATTAAAAAAAAGACACTAAAAGTGATAAATAACACGGAACTTCGGAAGTCGGTGGACAAATGGCAATGAAACATAGAAATTCACCGATTTCCGAAAGTTATTCTAAAAACAATAAAGATTTTTTGTTGCAAGAAATCTTTATTGTTTTTAGAATAAAAATAAAAAGCATAAAGCTTTAGCTTTATGCTTATGAAACCTTTAATAAAACCTTTGGCTTTATGAGATTTCCAAAAAAAGTATGTTAAAGCTAGTCAGTATGTTTTACACGCAGGCACATTTTTTATCTAAATCAAAAGCATTCATTTCCTCATGAATGATTTTTATTTATTCGCTTTTCACTGTGAAGTACTCTTAGTGGAACAACAGAAATGTACCCAAAATACCATTCCGGATGGCTAACTGAGTTCTATCGGGACGGGTCACTTTATATTAACCATACGATTTAAATGGGACTCCCAGACCCCAGTCCCAGTGAAAAGTTAGCTTTTTGCGGTCTCTCGGACCCCTATAAAGAGTTAAGACCAAATTTGTCGTTTGATATTAATGTACAATTTAAAAGGTTGTTTCTAAAAAGGTGTTTTAATTATTCTGAAATGTTAATGGGGTATTTGAGGTTTTTCTTTTGTGGTTTTGCTTTTAGACCGTTTGGCAGGAGTTTTTAACTTTCTTTTATTTCAATGTCGGTGGTTTATAAAGTACCTAGTCAATATTAATGATAATAACGATTTAATTCATTAGTTGACAGCGTGATCGTACTAAGGTTTTACGAAAAAGTGGCAAAGAGGTGTCTCAGTCTGTAATGCATAGGTCCATAGATAGACTGACCACATCCAGCCTTGTTGTGTAGCCACAGGCCTCTAATCGTAAAAGTTTGCGTGGATATTGTATCTGAACATAATCTGAGGCCCTAGCACGAGCGCGCGGTGTAAATAAGTCGATTTATGAATCGAAAATACAATTATCCTATAGCATTTTAGTTAAATTGTTTGCAAACAAGCACAATCACTATCATCAATAGATATAAGTAAATTATGAAAATATTATAATTATATGAAACGAGAATATTATTTAATTTTAAAATCGACGTATTTATTGACGTTACGTCTACACCGCGCGCTCGTGCTAGGGCCTCTGTTTGCACTTAGATCCTTACGACGGCGATTCTGTATAATTTATATTCCACAACACATCATAGGTGGCATTACATACCGATCTAAGCTACTCGTAATACTCGTCATTCTATACGACCACGGATTGATCCAGCGATAAACTTAATTCCTGTGTACAAATTCTGCTTACTATTATATTGAAAAGCACGTGCAATTTTATCGTCCAATGCAGAGACCTCACGCACTACGCAACAATGATCACAATCAGTGGTCACATAGACCTAAGACTTAGATAAAGTGTCATTTTAGAAATGATAACGATGACAGGAAAGTCAAAAAGGGATTTGATTTTTATCATCAACATTTTAATTAATCTGGAAATCTCTTAACGGTTTGCGGGCCCAGGTTGGCCGCTGTAGAAATAATCTGGCCAAATGGGGTATCATCGACCCGTCCCAAATACAATGTCAGTGTGGAGCCCTTCTGCAGGATATGCCCCACCTCCTTTCTTGCCCACCCTGCGCAGCCACCTGCACCTTCCAGGATTTAAACGAAGCCAACTACAGAGCTGTGCAGGTGGCAATATACTGGTCGCGTATTATTTGAGTCTATCGACACCCAAAGAGGAAAAAGGTCAGCATTCTTCTGCCCTTATCCCAATTAATTTGGGATCGGCGCAGCTTCTTGCTTCTTCTTCTATAATTCTCTATTACTCGTCACCCCGTCACCAGAGAGAAGATCGCGGCTAAATAATAACAGCCACTAGTGTCGATCTTTAGGTAACACCCCGCTTGACTAGGTTGGTCCGTGGAAGGCTGACCACCCGTTACATACCGAGTTTCCTCCAAGCCTCGGAAAGCACGCTAAATCCGTTGGTCCCGGCTGTCATTTATAGATCTTTGTCAATCGTTACAGGTAATCAATGGCCCAAAGTCTGACAGTCAGTCTTACCAAGGGCTATCGTAGTAGTGGAGGTCAGATAGGCAGTCGCTCCATGTAAAACTGATATTCAGATGCATCTAGTTAGACTGAACCCCAACATAGTTGGGAAAAGGTGAAGCAGATGACTGGTCATCCCGTCACATCCCTTCTAGCCATATCATCTTTCACACAATCCATTCACCGTATCTTTGATTTTCCCCCACTCTTTTACCACACAATACCTGCGGAAGCTTCCAAAAGTTTGGTTAGTCCTGTTGAAAATCGATGCATGAAAACGAAACGGTCTTAGGTTTAAAAACCAAATGCGCATCGCAAACTTAACTGCCACGGCCAACTGACCACAAAACCGGCTGTCCGATCAGTCGCGGCCCAACTTGTCTTGCCCACAGCTACTACGACCAGGTATGGCCATTGCCGTAGGTTCCTTAAGGCTTCCGCGAACTTTGGAAGGGAAATAGTCGAGAAGTCAGGGAGATGCATGGCGTTGGGCTATGCGACGTCAAAAATAACACCTTACAGCCAAGCGGCGGACAACGATGACTAGCGCCGCGGGCGGCTGAGGTACAGGCTGTTTGATTACGTGAAAGGTGAAATATTGGTTTTAACGTTAACTTTATAGTAGGGGCAAACATACAAAACAAGTTTTCTTATAATAACGATTCAAATCGGACATGACATCAAAAAGTAAAGCAACAATTGTAAAGAAGGATTTTTGTAATAGGATTTTGTTTGGATAACGAAAGGATACAATTTAAACTGTGAACAAACTTTCTTAGAACCAAATAAAATAGACTTCATTTGAATTAGATTCACCTAAAATAATGTAAAAAGTAAGTCAACATGTGAAACAAAAAAATACCTAAATACCACAAGCTACGTTAATTTATTGTAAAAAAAAACACAATTAATCTAATACTAGTAGGTATAAAATAGTCTGTTGTGTTACCACTTTTGTAACACCCTATACACCGAATGTAAGCTTATAATGTGAAGGAGCAAGCGATCGAGCGATAAAACGAGATATAAGCGATTTTATTCAGTGCCCAGCATTTGATTTATATCTATATTGTGAGAGCGAGCCATTGACTATAAAATAAAATACTACCTGGTATACAGAACCTGTTAGATTTGAGTCTGTGAGGTATACATACAATAGGTTTAGTGTGTGATTCGGTTTGTTTTTCTTCTTTTAAATCTCGATGCTAATGGCTGTGGTATTGGATACGTAATTGATCCACAATAGCGGCAATAGCCTGGTAGTATGACAGTCCTAGTGCCAATTCTGAATTTTCGGATTCATGGGCGTATTATGTATATTAGTATGTTATAATTGAATATGTTAAGCTACTATTATACTGAGAGCAGCGGTGGCCCAGTGGTGGCGGTCCCGACTTACGAGCAGTAAGTCGTGGGTTCGAACCTAGGCAGGCGCATTACTTTGTATAATTTATTTCATCACCAATGCTCTAAAAACGGTGAAGGAAAACATCATGAGGAAACCGGCATGTCCTAGAACCAAAAATTCGAAGACATGTGACATCTACCAACCCGCACTGGGCCCACGTGGTGGTTTATAGCCCATTCCCTCTCATAGAGAGAAGGCCTGTGTCCCAGCAGTGGGAACATTATAGGCTGATTATGCTATGCTATTATACTACCAATGTAAGAACTTTTGTAACCATAATTATTTATGTGCAAATAAATCTTTGACTTTGACAAATAATTATTATTTCGATAGGTTATAAGCATAGTGAGTAGTAAGAGATACAAAAAAAATCAAAACTCCTAATCTATCTTCTACAACAAAAATAAACCATTCGGAAAGTAATCTCGATCAAAAACTCGCATGGCATCTCTTTGATTGCATTTTTCCGGATGCTACCTGAAAACTTTTTAACACACTTTGATTGGAAATCACTGTTCGTCCCCATGAATCTTTGTATTACAGTCCTTTGTCAGTAATTTTACCTAAGACATTCCGAAATCAACCTTAATTTATCATACTACAGTCCCCTGCCCCAGGCCTCCTCTCTATGGCGGTTTATTCAGAAAAGGCGTAAGGTGAAGGCTCGGCGCAGGCATGATGCCGCTTCAAAACGTTTTCATACAAAATGTACGTAGGCGACGTGTCGTGAATTACACTCAAGCGGCCCGGCGCAGGCACGCCGTTCTTTCGTTTCACGCCTGCGCTGCGCCTGCGCCGCACCTTCTCTTTACGCAGTTTCTGAATAAATCTGTAAATATGAGAGGAAATGGGCTGTAGTCCACCATGTGGACCCAGTGCGGGTTGGTAGATGTCTCATTTCTTCGAATTTTGGGATCTAGGACAAGCCGGTTTCCTTACGATGTTTTGCTTCACCGTTTTGAGGGCAGTGGTGATGAAATAAACTACACAAAGTCTGCCTGGGTTCGAACCCATGACCAAAAAATCGTAAGTCAGGCTTGTTACTATAGTTAGGTACAGGTGCAGCTAATAAAATCATGTTAATATAGATCACTATAATTTTGACAACAGACTTGTCAGAGCAACCTAACAACAACCTTATTGCTATGAGCATACAGATTATTGTGATTGTGACAGCGATGTAAGGTGAAATAACAGTGGTAGGACTGTACTGTGTATATTGACAATTGATTTGTTCTATCACGTCAGTCTTGCCTGAAGGTATAAATGAGAACAGTTTGACAGTCCGTTGAGATTGAAAGGTTTTCTCTATGCTCTGTGCTTTTTTTAGTTTGATGAAATTGTGCTTGAAAAAGAAATATTGCTTGGTAGATTTAAACTGTGTTCTTGGAAAGATTGAAATAGAGGTTAACAATTTCATCCGCGTTAATCAGTCAATATTGTTTTCATTTACTTTTGTCTGAGATTGAATCTAGAGAAACTGGTTGTTGGGCTATGGCGACGTTAGATAGGTACGTACTGGAAGCCGACTTATCATTCATGAAATAAGGTTACACTGTCGATTGTATACCTACATCAATTTAAGGAATACATCAAATGTTGTGAGGAAATTTTTGAATATAACTGAGGATGGATATAAGAGTAGAGGAAGACCAAAGAAACGATGGATGGACTGTGTGAAACATGATATGGCACGAAAGGAGGTGTCTGATGAGATGACGAGTAATAGAGAAGTATGGAAGAAGAAGACATGCTGCGCCGACCCCAAATAAATTGGAACAAGGGCAAGAGAATGATAATCAATTTACTTATCTCTGACATACCACTAAAAGTTTCCCAACTAGGAATTAATTTCCTAAATACATTTCTGTACCGAGCACCGATATACCAGCTAGTTTTATGACAAGTCTTTGAATAGAAACATATCCATTACAAACCCAAAGTCCTCCCCAAGAACGTAAACTAAAACTAACAGTGTCTGAATGAAGATATCGCTAAACCCTTAAGGAAGCCGCTGGATGTCCAATTAATTAGAAGTCCGATCGCGATAGCAACTGTTGCTATTAATCAGGAGATCGACATTGATAGCCAGCGTTTGCTAACGGCCACACAATGTGGATGTACTAGGGCGGCAGATATTGGAGGAAATGGTAAGTGTGTTTAATTTAATCAAACTGTTCCACGATTTGAATTGATTTTAGAAGTTACAGAAATGTAGGTTTCTGAACTTATATTAGAAGAGCGACATTGGTGGCCAGCGCTTGCTACACAATGTGGATGTACTAGGGTGGCAGGTATTGGAGGAAATGTACTGTTTTATGATTTGAATGGCTTTGCGAATTTTAGTAATCTCTAAAAAAAACAACACATCAACATAAACATCAGAATTCATACCATAGGTACCTGCAATAATATAAGGACTTGTAGGCGCAATGACATTGACAGAATGACGTTTTTGGTAAAAATATTTTCTGAAATTGTTTAGAGCAAAATATTGCAAAAACAAGATACATCTATCTTGAGATATATCTTGTTTTATATAGGTGACCAGTGTTAGTACTCACTTTCTTGATCTTTGAACAGCTATTGGTTGGTGTTCTCTTTGTTGGTGTTATTCAGGAGATAACCGCTAATAGCCAGCGCTTGCTAACGGCCACACTATGTGTATGTACTAGGGTTGCAGATATTGGAGGAAATCGTAAGTGTGTTTAACGTTACCCTGTTTCGCGGTTTGAATTGATATTGGGCATTTTAGCTGCAATTTACGTTGCTGAATTTATAAGGTCCACTTGCATCAGAAATCACTAAATGCGGTACCCCAACGTATTTAAATACATCGGTATGTTACTGTCAAATATTTTAAGATGATAGCGACAGAATAAAATTTAAAATATGTATTATCCCCAAAATGAGCCTCATGAATGGGGCAAAATAAAAAATAATCAAATCAGAAAATATTAACACAACAAATACGTATTACACTTTTGCAATTAACCGCGAAAGTCCATAAAGCCAACATGTTCGTCTTGTATCGCATGCATTCGTCATGTTCGGGTTATCAAGACGACACGGCCCTTTGTTGAATCCCGTTACCAAAGCATAAAGGTGACAACACACAGAAAGAATCCTGTACAAGCAAAACTGACTAAGCGCCAAAGCACGTTGCAAAAACGACCTAAGTACATCTTTCACGCTTTACGAGTGACTTAACCACCTTCATGTCAGGCAAAATTGATCATGTTTCTCCATCTTTAGGGTCCCATCGTGCAAAGACCAGTGTTTTGGTATCCCTAATGGCACCGGTAGCCCGTTAAACTTCTGGTTTAAGATGTGATACGATCTCGGTTGAGTCGAGCCGGCAGAAACCGCCTTACAACTGAATTGTTAATTAATTATACGTATAAATGTGCAACTGGTTTTACTGAAGTGCTCTGTATTTTGTTTTTTTTTTCGCACGAACGTACTGCTACTGTTTTTGAGGGACTGAGTTTTATATTGTGATTGCGGAATGTAGAAAGGGCTTTTTTGAAGATTCTCGATTGTGTTGATTGGTCATCCATCATTGATTAGGTTTGGTTTAGGAATAGGATGGCCGCGATATTTGATCATAGTTTTTTTTTCTTTTTGTTTTTACGTGTTTCATAAATTAATGTTAAATAATTATTGAATTTCATTTTTTAACTGAATAAATAAAGTTATAGGACATGTTTCCATACAATACAAATAAGTACACTGTATGTTTTAGTTGTTAGTATAGTTCACTTATATCACCACCGTATCATACTTAAGATTGCGAAAAACTACATAACTCCACTCGTATAACATCAAGAATCCCATCTCACATTTAATTGAATTAACCGCCAAGTGAATTCGCGGCAAAACGCACCTATAATTACAACGTAATCAACGACAAAAATACAAAAAAAGAACGCTTCACTTAAAAGAAAATTACAGCCATAAAAAACACGAAAAATATCTGGCATTCAACGGGTTCTACCCATTGCCAGTATCAAGGAGTATCACCTGATTAAATACTCAACTTTTTGCTCGGAACCGCTTCCAAATTCAAATTAAGACGTTAAAAGCGACCTGGAGCGATGCTAATGAGAAGTTCCTTTTTTATTTTTGCATAAACCCGTGGGAGGTACAATTTAATTCGTCGATAATGGACATTAAGCTTTCGATTTAGGTTCAACTTTAATACGATGAAGATTTGTGCAAAAGGTTCATTGTCATGGATTTAAAAAAAATACAGATAGCTATCTGTAATCCCTGTAACTACAGGGATTTTAAGATTGTCTTATGACAATTACTAAAATATACGTTCTGTCCATATTATAATTATTATACCTTTGACACATCACTATAAAATCAGAGATCTATAATCTCGGCCTGATTTCGTTGCTGTTTGGTTGCTGTCACAGACAAAGCTATAAAAATGACAATAATCTTTATACTTGTACAGTCGCCAGCGCATCAAGTTAATATAAACTGTAAAATTTTCTCATTCGATTTTGAACTTAACAACCAACATTTTATGGTTTAAAATCATTTGAAGAAATTTGACAGTTTGTGGTTACTTAATGTGCTGGCGACTGTACCAACAAGGTTGTTGTTACCTAGCAGCTGTCAATGGTAAAAAAAACTTTTTCACCATGTACCTCCTTTGAGCAGTAAAATTCGACCAAAAATGCACCTTAAACCATCAATATTGCTTCTATTTTAGTTTTTCTCTACGTATTTTATTGAATCATACCATGAGTAAGCCTTCTGCATTGTAGGTACTTGGTTATTTTACAGAGTAACAAAATTGAAAAGAAAGTTCTGAATATTCTGGAGACTGTGATTTCTTAATTTAAAATTTTGCATGTTGTCCGATTAGTGGGTTAAGTGGATGCGTTCAATAATAATTAGTTTCTCATTTTATTAGTTTTTTTATTAAGTAAGAAATTGTACTGGAATGTATTATTGTAGAATAATTAAGATTATTTTATTTTTAGCCTAAATCAATCTGGGTATTTAAATAGAGGAGCTCATGGCTAAATATTATATAGTTCTTCAAGACACGTCGTGCACACAACAAAAGGCTCTCTGACCATACTCTCGAGCTCATGAAGGAGCGGCTTGAGATGATCCTGCAGTCTTCAGACGAGGCGTGGAAATACCGGCAGCTGACGGATCTCTAAATCCTTAAAGAGCGACCTCCGCCGCTTTAATACCGAGCGTATTAAAGACACTATTGAGCGGAATAAAGGCTCCAAGGTATTTTCAAGAGATCTGGCTATCGGGCAGCGCCAGCTCACGAAACTGAAGACCGACGATGGCAGGATCGTATCCGCCAAACCGGAGCTGCTGAGGGAGATCGAGAGTTTTTATGGGCAGTTCTACACTTCAACTAGAAAGCAACGTTGCAACTCTAGCTAACGACCCAAGAGCTAGACTGACCCGACACTATACCGAAGACATTCCGGATGTCAGCCTGTACGAGATTAGGATGGCTCTTAAACAGCTTAAAAATAACAAGGCACCGGGTGATGACGGAATTACGGCCGAACTCCTGAAGGCGGGTGGAAAACCGGTACTGGGCCCTCAGTACCGGTTTTCCACAATGGGCCTTATCAGAAGGCTTAAAGTCACCCAAAGGGCAATGGAGAGGGCTATGCTCGGATGCGAGTCGCACGGGACCGGTCAATGTGGCGACACTTGGGGGAGTCCTATGTCCAGCAGTGGACGTCTTTCGGCTGAAATGATGAATGATGATGATGGCTAAATAATAACAGCCACTCGGGTCGTCGACCTTCAGGTTAAGCCGCGGTTGCCTAGGTTAGTCCGTGGATGAGAGACCGCTCATTACATACCGAGTTCCCCCGTGCCTCGGAAAGCACGTTAAGCCGTTGGTCCCGGCTGTCATTTCTATAGATCTTTGACAGTCTTTACACGTAGTCAGTGGCCCGAAAGTCTGGCAATCAGGCTTACCAAGGGGTATCGTATTACCCTGTACTAACTGGGTTGTGGAGGTTAGATAGGCTGTCGCGCCATGCCAAATACTTGTATTCAGCTGAATCCGGTAAGACTGGGAGTCGACCCAAACACAGTTGGGAAAAGGCTAGGCAGATGATGAGATAGGGACTTTATTGGATTTCTGATAGGCTGCGATAAATTGTTCGTTCCATCCCCTAATTAAGACAACTATTTAAACCACATAACGACACTTAAAAAACTAAATATTTGACCACATAAAAGTAACAAATTAAGGTCGCCTGTGAAAAATAACAGCGATACATCTCAGTCTTAAGTTATTTAAGAGTTAATAGTTTAATTTATTCGTATGCGTTCGTTAAGATTCAGGTTTTTTAATTAAGTCGTCTTGTTTCCAGTGATTAAGGACCTTTATGCTTTTTATCATTTTGTTCCCAACACGTACTTGCCACCTAAAAATAAACCTTATTTCTGAGCTGTTACTGTTTAATTTTGAATGAGTAAGTGTCTCGTTCTTGGAAGACGTGTGTGATTGTGCTCCTTTTTGGTTTTTTCGTAGAAAAATGTGTCTTGAATTACAATAAGTAATGGCAGCTAATGTTAATTTGTCGAATTCTTGTGTTTAACTTTAATTTATAAAATTACTAGCTCTCGCGCGCCGCGCTGTTTTCGAAAAATCATTATAAAATCATCCCTATTTGAATCGGATTTTGTTAAAAATTCCAAGGGTTTTAATTTTTTTACTCGGAATCCTAATTCGTTTTCTAATATAAAAAAGCTTAGCTTAAGTTATTTCTTATACCATTAGCTATCTGCCAGTAAAATTCGTCAAAATCGGTCCCGCCGTTTCGGAGATTAGCCGGAACAAACACACAGACTGACAAAAATGAAAAAAAGTGATTTTGTATACTTTCATATGCATTCAGTAAAAAAGCTATTATTTTGAAATTAAAAACCGACACTTCAATTTATTTATATTTATAGAGTATTATAGATTTCATAAGGCATAACTTTTTTTTTTTTTTGTTTACGTTAACTAAACGGAAATAATAGGAAGCTTCATTCGCGGAGTTATATTAATACAATAATTGTTTTGCGAAAATAACAAATTATAGGTACTAAAACTAATTATAATATTCATTCATCTGCCTAACCTTTTCCGTTTATTGTACAGTAAGTGTCCACTAAATCTTTTTCTTTCTTACTTTTATCTTATCCCACACTCGCACCACCATAACCGAAACCGCAACATCCCATACTACCAAAACACGTACTTCGCTAACCAAATTCATTCCACCCTACTTCTAGTCACCATTCACTTAGTCTAGAACCAAGTTCAATATAAATCTATCCAGCATTCGATTACATCTATCTAGTGTATCGTGGAATAGATTATCTGGAGCCGGGGTGAGCACAAAGGGTAGTGGTAACCTCATTGTGCCATTGATTGGGAAGCCAGCGTTTTAAATAACGGAGAAGCTGTGGGAAATTGATGTAGTTCGACGCTGGTGATGGGTTTTGTGGAGATACGCGTAGGGTAAAATCTAAATAACATAACATCACGCCTTTTTTTTTGGGTCAATATTCACGTTTCACGGTAGGACTCAATGTAACGCACTCAAAACATTGTGCTGATGGATGCATTGAATAGTACGGGGCACGTGGTTGTTGTTTAAAGTAACGTTATAACATCAAAAACGTTAATTAAAAAAAAAAACTTGAGAAAAAGTTGGAACTTTTATCCCCAAAATCTCCGTAACTAGAAGGTTCCTAGCCCCCATAGCATGACCACCGTAAACAAGGATTTCTTCAAAGAAAAAATCCGTCAAAGGAAGAATCAATAAAATGACAGATTGTGTCGACACAATGACAGATTTCTTTGCACTATCTGTCATTTTGTCGATTCTTCCGTCAAATCCTTGTCTACGGTGGTTATGTTACAGGAGCTGGTATGGTCTAGAACAAAAAAGTGATTGCAATAATGGAAAGAAGCTCATTTCGGTTTCGAAGGGTACTTTTACATCCATTAGTATTTTTTACTAAGAACCACAAAGTAACAGTTTAGTCGTCAAATAAAGCCATACATAATGCATGGTAACTAGAAACATCCACTGTATGAGTTATGACTAAAGACATAATGGTCATAATTCTTGTTGCCGACTGCACTCGCATTGTGCTAAATCGCTTACACAAGTTTTAACAGGGCTCATTTACATAAAATGATTTAATATATTTGTAAGGGCTTGGCCATGTTTCGAAAGCAGAGTATATTTGTACTTCCAGACTAATATTATTAACTTGGAAGTGACTGTCCGTCTGTTACCTTTTCCAGGCTTAATGGCTGAAAGAATTTTAGTGAAAGGCACTATGGTAAACTGTGACCTGATTTTTATTTTGTAAATAATAACAGCCGCTTGGCTCGATCTTTAGATTAATCCATGCTTACCTAGGTTGGTTCATGGATGGTGACCACCCATAAAATACCAAGTTACCGTTTTCAGTGCCGCAGAAAGCACGTTAAACCGTTGGTCCCGGCTGTCATTTGTAGAACTTTGACAGTCGTTACAGGTAGTCAGAGGCTTGAAAGTCTTACAACCAGTCTTACCAAGGGGTTTCGTTTTACTCAGTACTAACTGGGTTGTGGAGGTCAGATAGGCAGTCACTCTATGCAAAATATTGGTACTCAGCTGCATCTCGTTGGACTGGAAGCCCACCCCAACATGGTTGGGAAAAGGCTATACAAATGATGATATTTAGTATGTTCCAAGGATGATTACGTCTGGGTTTTGGAGGTCAGATAGGCATTCGCGTCATGTAAAATACTAGTAAGTATTCATCTGCATCCGTTGCATACGTTGGAACTGTATACGTTGGAATCCGACCCCAACATTTACTTATTCATTTTATTTTAGTACAACATCAGCAAAATTTAAATTAAGTAATCGTTTTACTGTGTCTTCTCACAGAACCACAAATATTCTAACATTATCGTCTTCCATTCATCAGCGAACAAGTTTAATCCAGGGTTGGTCTCCACGAGCACGATGAGCATCGTCAGCATACGCGGTATATGGAAGGTGGACCGAGCTACAGTACGACAAAATGGAAAATTAAACAACTTAGGCTTTCTAGAGCGATTAGAACATCCCCGTTGGACTAATTTAAAACCTCAAAGCGGACAAATCTGCGGGAAAATCTAGTACTACATAGGTTTGTAATATATTCAGTTGGGGGACGGTAATGTATATATTTGAAATGGAGGCTTACTGATAAGATTATTTTGTTTCGTGTTGTTTGTTTTGTCAATTTATTGGTAATTATTTTGAAATAATATGATGTAAACAATTGAGAAATTATGTAAATTCATTCGCTACTATTTGATAATCGCATTTATGCGTAACAACTTTTATAATAGTACACATATTATTAGTGTGTCATACTGGTGATTAGTGCAAGCCTAAAAGCTTGCCTTGCGCTTATAACCATTCTTCATGATGTTAGAGTTTCTGAACTGTCTGCTTGCTTTATGGGCTTGCCATATTGTTTGCCCCTAAGCACACCACTGCTGGTGTTAACTAGCAATCAAGGTGAAACCTAAATGTATGACTAAATAAAAGCGTTCTTCTTGTTTCCAATGCCCGGCTTTGCGCCAAAAATTCCAACAGTGCTTATTATCAGTGAAAACGGTTATTAAAGTCTTGACAATCACAAGTGGTGTGACCGTCGGATTGCCAAGTCATAGGTCTCGAGTTCGAACCCAAGACACGCACCTCTGATTTTTCTGATTCATGTGCGTCTTGTATCTTACTTTGAAGAAGGAAAACATCGTGAGAACACCAAACCAGCATGATTGAGAAATATTTCTCGACGGTATGTAAAGCCAAGTCAGACCCCCATGGGTGGCATAAAAAATCTGACACCAGGTTAAGCACTAACCACACGTTAATGAAGAAGAAGCACACGCAAAAATATTTGTAGCTAGCTGCTACATTGTTATCATCAGCATCGTGATTGACCTCGAATAAAACTATATCTTTTGGCGACCATTTTTACCCAGTCTATCTTGATGGAATAAAAATAAAATACACATTGCTTACTCTACACATCCTTTACTTTACCCATCATTAATTGTTTTGTGAAACCTGGACACGAGTTGCCATGGCTGACCTCGAAGTCTTTAAATAGATTCCGGACACAGGTTGACCGAAGCAAGGAAAACCTGCCCAGGAGCAGAATCATAGATGACTCTGCCCTGGAGTATTAATGTGGTGTTGCCCCACAAATGATGGGTCAGTTGATATCGTATCCTACTTGTCCTGTTATTTGATATCACAGGAGCTGATGGACGCTACTGAAAGTGCCAAACTCGTCGCCAAATTTTGGGGTGACTTGATTTGAATTGTCAGCGATACGCTAAGAAGAGGAAGAATTCTTTTGTTTCGCTCACTAGTTATGTTTTATTATCACTAGAGACCAAAGCATTGCCTTAAGAGCATTAAAGTCTTACGGCATTTCATACAAACTTTCAAGTGATTACGAAAATGTTCTCTGTCAAGTTTTTAGACTTATGTATTCTACTTAAGCGTACGAAGTTTCATTAAAGACGGTTCAGTCATTTCGAAAAAAAATCCCTTGAAACTGTATGAAATGCCGTAAGACGTTAACGCTCTTAACAGCCAACTAAACCCATGTATCCACATCCTTACGCACAAATACATCCGGGTGGTACACACGTTAACCACCTACTGCGTAGCCAACGGTCTCTGTTATGTACTATGCCGTATATTTGAATAACTACCGTGTACTTGTGTGTGTACTGCAGTTAAGCTATTATGAACATTACAATTATGAACAGAAGCTGGTTGTATATTTTGTAGGCTGTTTAGTGGCTTAAGCCCGTTACAGACGTGGCTATAATATATATTAATATGAATCGAATGTTCGAGAGCGTGTGCGGTCACTCGAATATTTATGTATATTTATGTCTTAATATGCCTTGCCATGATTCATATTAATATAAATATTATAGCTACGTCTGTGACGGGCTTTATGCGTTAACCACCATAGAGCAATAGATAATTAATCTGAAAGCCGTGTTTTCCCCGTTTTAGGGGCTTCTATGAATTTGGAAAAATGTGAAACGTTTTGTTGTTTTTTCTTTATAATCTTTTGTCACTTTTTTACCCATTTAGGGGTTGACTTTCAAAGATGCTCCTGTTCGTATTCGTTATAAAAAGGAACTCCTGTGCAGCTGCTGTGCTCTTATGCTTCTAGAGTTAACCGTTAAGGCTGTGCGTGTAGAACTCTTAAATTCAATGACAGTCAATATTATTTAAGATTTTTATTATTAGATGTCTCGTAAAATTACGGCAAGTCGTTTCGTTCCATACAAAGGGTATAAAACACCCTTACTTTACCTTACACTTGTTTTCTCCTTCATTTTTTCTGGACCATACCTGGGAACCTTCTAGTTACGGAGATATTTGAGGTCAAACTTCCATTTTTTTTGACAAGGATTTAAATACTACTATTTAAGGTTATAAATTGACTTTAATTACCTCAATGACCTTTTTACTATTCAAAGCATCCAGCAGCACAATGTTTTGAATGCGCTACATTGAGTTTTACCGTAAAACGTGATTTTTCACCCCAAAAATAAGTCGTTTCCAGCAATAAGTTTTGCGTAGAGTTACTTTGTTGTATAGAATGCTTGGTTAACGGCTTCGTGAATGGTCCGTATACATCCTGTTTATGAGCAAGTCTGTGTTCCCTTTCTTCTTAGTCATTATCACCTTTCTATATATACAGTTAAAGTATTAAATAATAAATTACAAATCGCTCTCAATATCAATATCATCATAAACTCACCCCAATCTTAGTGTGAAAAACACCTAAAGTATAATAAGAACAAGTCGTCACAATACAAAGTATTTATCAAGGACTTGCTAATTAGAATCGTAAAGATCATTGTTTGTTTATAACATTAACTTACTTTGTCAGAATTCGCGAGTTTTTGTTTCTTTCTTGTTTATTTTGTTAATGTGTGGGTGTTCAAAGTAACACTTCTTTGTGTGAGAGTTTGTTTAATCAAGTATGTTTTTTTTTTGTGTTGGGTTACGCTTACGGGGTTTTTTGGCCCAATGTATTATACAGGGTGGTAGGGACACCAACGAGAAAACGGTTACCCCGTATTCAGTACATCATTCTGAGCAACGCTAATTTAAAAAAAAAAAAACAAAAATCAAAACAGCAGTTTTTTTTTTAAATTACCGATCAAAAATTTCTATGTGGGGGGCCCACATAGAAATTTTATACTTAATAGATGGTAACCGTTTTCGCGTCGGTGTCCCTTATACCCTGTATGACGGTATTTATTTTGCCAGGTTTCTAATTAAAAAAAAACAAATGCCACTCCTCCTAAAACCTTCCTATTAAAAACCTTGGGTTTTTGGATATTTTAGGGAGCTGACTCAGGAAAAGACTCATGATTTGCGGAAAACATGATAATGGCTAGGCAGCTAGTGAACTCTGAGAGTGCTAGCGGAGACAAGTAATGGAGATAGATGCATGGAAGCAATACCATACCAAATTTTTTGAGCTCCGAAAGCTCAAAAAATTTAGGATCAGTGCAGGAGTATCATAAATTATGGTGATGGTGGTCATGGGTAGGCCTAATTCACCTTGGCTCTGTCTATACTCTCTGACAGTTATAACTAGCAAACCTTTCATAATAAGTTCAGAATAGAGCAGAAGGATTATGTTGAAGTTATTTCTTCTGGTAACCAGCTCATATTCAGCTCAATCATTGCTTGCAATGATAGTTATCGGTAGATAGAATCCTCCCATCAGTCAAAGGAGCTAAAATTCTACCGTCACCTTAAAATTCATCAATGTGCATCACTATCCTCACCACCATATCCTGATGTAAATAAAGTGTTAAAATACGTTTATGTTAAGTATGTGCGCGCTGTACGGATAAGCATGTGTTCGGGACGGAACGCACTGGTGGGCCAGACCGGTTCGCATTATACCCTTGCTTTGGCCACCGCGTGGGTAGGGTTAGGAGAACAATTTGCGATTATTTTGAATTCCAACACAAAGCATTTATTTCAATTAGACCGTTACAGGCATTTGTGAAGATAAAAAACAAAAGGATAAAGCTACAGTCTCAGTTACAAGGCATAATAACTTGTGAAAGTAGTGTAGTTGCAAATTTCAAAGCGTAGATCTCTCCATAGAGATCTACGAGAAGAATGGGCAAAAACTCCATTGGCACTCTTTTAAATCAAAATATTTTTCGAGATTTTGAATTGCAATTGGTTAATAACTTCATCAATTATTTTACAACTAAAACTTAACAACATCAGTAATAAACGACGTTTTAGAGCTTGTTTAAACTAAAGTACATGCGCGTTAATTAGAGCAAGTGCAAAAAACAACAAAATCGTAATTTCTACATGTGTCGTCTAATTAAAGCTGTTATAATAGTAAAACTAGTTTAAATTTTAATAATTTATTGAGAAAACCATAGACATTAAAAACCATACTTCGAAAATCATTTAAGTACAGGAGATGATCCCTTAGGACAAGAAAATAAAATCTGGTCTAGTGAATTATTTAGTCCGAACGAGATATTTTTTACAACACCGTTTAAGAAGTAAATTTATCATCTTTACATGCTCCTGAATATGCTAACCGTACCAAAACGCAGGCCGCAGCCGTATCCGCTAAAATAAAAGCTGAACAAGGTCTGTGACCTTTAACTGGATCCAATGCGCACGCATAATCATCTCGTCATCAATATCTTAATTATGAACTTATGTGGGAAGGGATCGGTACCATTAAGCCTTTGCAGAGCCTGATTCACGGAGTTGAAATGTGGTTTTGAGCTGTTTATAGTTTTAAGATATTTGTTCTGACTTTGTTTAGGTTCAAGGTTATCTTTTTGAAGGAGACTAACCGCAAACTGATAGTTTATTATATTGTGTTTGGGTGGCTTAAAGCTAACAATAAAAAAATATTAGCGAGGCAAACAATGACAAGCAATTTCCAAGCCTCCACAGTTAGCAATAAACTATTGTCGCACAAACTAATAACTAAGCGTAATATCAATAACTAAGCATAATGTAGTAGGTAACAAAGAATAGGCCTAAATTTAATATTAAATTAAATACAAGCAGGCGCGCAAGCGTAACCACTATTAAAATTCAACATAAACAACACAGTTTAGACAAGGCAGTACTAATTGTCGCTAAGCTGCTTGCAAACAAATCGATTGATAGTGTTCCTATGTCATCATCATTCTCCTGCCCTTATCCCAAGGGGTCGGCGTGGCATGTCTTCTTCCTTACTTCTGTTTTACGTTTGTCATCTCATGAGATACCTCATTTCTTGCCATATCATTCTACACACAGTCCAGCCATCGGTTCTTTAGTCTTCCTCTACTCTTATACCAAAAAACGAGATAGTGTGATTAGTTCCCATTTGGGCTACATGCGAAAATGTTTCCATATACTTACAAAAGAAACCGTGTCACTGCAGCCTGTCATTGCAATTGGGTGGAACCTTCGGAATTGTACCTTAAAATAAACACTTTAGGTTCTACCTAGTTCACTTACGGTCGACCAATTTTCAAGTTTATTACTTAGTGCTTAAGGGTGAAAACTTCAGTGAACTCTGGAGTACCCGTAGCTTTAACACTTTTAATAAACAGTTTAATTTTATAATAAAAAAATATATTTAATTTAATTATTTTATGAATGATTGATTCGTCTTAAGCATGTCTTAAAGCACCACATGACACCAGCAACATTAATTTGTTATACTTGTAGGTTTTTCCAAATGAAAGTTTCATTTAAGAGGTGGTGGCACACATTGGTATCTGACAATCATTAATCTACATTTTTGTAATCATCTGCGCAAAATTCCCTTGATTTCGGTGGTAGGTATGGACCTACCACCGAAATCAAGGGAATTTTGCGCAGATGATTAAACTGAGCAACTTATTCAAATGGTTGAATAAGTTGTTCAGTTTCAAGGTCCTTACCACACTTGTCCTTAAATATAACCACACTTTAAGAAACATGTTGTATGTATACGCCAGCACATCAAGCTACTACAATCTGTTAAATTTCTTTACTAGATTTTCAACTATATCGCTAAAGCATTAGGATCAAGGTTGATTGGGAAAATTTTATAGTTTCGGATAGCTTGATGTGCTGGCGTCTGTACATATTCAAAAAACGTTTTTTTTGCAAAACGACTTCCCAAAAACTTATGACTTTTGTGTTTTACTGACTTTTTTGCCATCGACTTTCAAAAGTAAAGTTATTTTCCACTTTTTAGTGTTTTTTTTAAGTCGATAATTTTTTTTGTAAAAAAGTTTTTATTTTACCCTTTTTAGTTGTGGTATCTCAGACAAATCCATGTCAAGGCTCAATTTTACACTGAAACTAAAAGTTATTAGCACATCATCCACATAGACGAAGAAAAAAAATGAATATTATTAAAGAGGATAACTCATAGAGTACCGAAACAAAGTTAATAAAAACTTTATATGGCACCACCGTGCAAGAATCACTTAAATGGGACCAGTAAAGCATAATCAGCCTCTAATGTTCCCACTGCTGGGACACAGGCCACCTCTCTATGAGAGGGAATGTGCTATAATCCACCACGCTAGCCAGAAATCACAGAGAAATCGGTGAAGAAAATGAAAAAAAAAATGCCAAAATTCTTTAGAGGTCAGTTAAAAATAAATGTCTGTTGTGCAAATAACTACACAAGAGTAAGTCGTCAATTTTTAATTCCCATGACCAACCCATGTGAGGCAGCATAGGATACCATGATTGATCGAATCTTTAAATATTCATAAATATATTTGACAGCCTACAACGGTAAGTGCCTCATTGTCATCATAAAACCCATGTTTTATACAAACACAGCTTCTTACATACCGCTAAAAGTAAATTTACTTAACAAAACTGTTCTGTTGATACTACGAGGGATAAATGGCGTGAATGTACTCTGGGTTTTGTCAATATTTTGGTGCGTGTTTTTTTTTTAATAACGGATTTTATCCATTTCGAGTGATTAACCCTCGATGGCCTTAGTAATCACTGATCATGTGATTGATGTCTTTAGTTATGGACTTCCGGTCAATGCTGCCATTTTTTTTTTTTTTAGCTTGGGACATCATCAAATGACCCCCCCCCCCGCTCTGGGCGGAGCGGAAGGGAGTGTCAGACTTGTACTGACTAAAACCCATCCATGTTCCTTCTTTGCCCTTTGTGTTCCTGGGCCGCGCTATCTCTTTCGAACAGTCCCGCAGCTCTGGCAGGCATCGGCCCATGCGGACCCCTACGTGGTTGCTGACATCTAAGGTGGAAGCGCCAGGGTAGCCCGCGAAATTTAAATTTTCTTACGTTTTTTGCAATTTGCAGGTCAGGTTATATGTTGATTAAAATATGATTCGCAACTGTAAGAAATATGGCTTTACAGAGTTATAGTCATTAAAATCATCAATACAATCCTCTAAGTTCATAAAATCCCATTGAATGACTATTTCATGTTTTTTTGTTATTATTTCATGACCTTAAGCTTTTATTTTTTAAGGAGCGTGACTCACTCTGCAGTTTAAATCCTAATGCGTGATGTTCTAATATCTATAACAGGCCACTTTAATATTACAAGTTGGTAACAGTATCTTAGTACCCACTTTGACTTCCACTTTGTAATTAATTTGCTGCGATTTAACCAAGCTCTAACTCAAATTGACAAAATTAAGCCTCGCCAAAGTAAATTAAATTTGATAGTATATGATCATTACGAGCATCATCATTATTCGTGAGGAAACCAAACCAGCATGCCTAAGAGATATTTCTCATGTAAAGGAAAGTCAGAGGCCCATGGACGACATAAAAACTCTGACAGGCACTAACCACACGAAAGAAGAAGGAGATTACGTACAAGATTCAGTTTTTCTTTTTTCAAATTATAAAATGACTTGAAGCATACCACAAAAAATCCTTTACCGTCCACACGCTTTAAAAATTATGATAATCTCAATCTACCCAATGCAAAAGTCCTTGAAGATCCACACAACAATCCATGCTCATCTCTGGCGTCACCCTACGCACAGACAAACAAACAAAGAGACAAAACTCGATATTTTAACGAGGGCCTCGTTTTAAATTTATAATGCCACCTTCTGTATTCAACACTCACTGACTACCAATTTTGCAACGAATGTATAAGAGAAGCCGATGCTGCAGGCAAAGATGGAAATAAGTACGTATTATGATTGGCTGGAATTTTTCTTTGAAGATTGTGTAAACAGTCGATATAAATGTTAACGGTTGAAGTGAGGCTGTTTGATTTTTATTTGCTGAAGAAAGAAATTTGAGACCCTTTGCAGTTTTATGAAAAGAAATAAACATTATAAATGATAATGCTGTTATTAGTTCGATCGAACGCCTGTGTAAAAGATGATAATATGACTAGAAAGAAGTGACTATTGAGATGACGAGCAATAGAGAAGTATGGCAGAAGAAGATATGATGACAGAAGAATGGCAGAAGAAGATATGATGACCCCAAAAAAATTGGGATGAGGGCAGGAGGATGATGATGCGTCTTTCAAGAGTACGTCTTTCGATACAATTGTGCGAAGTCCTGGTTGTTTAATAATTCAGGTAGATAAATAGACCTTCTATCAAAAAAAAATGCGAGCATAGATTATTCCAATCACCATCTTTATAAAACCTCTCGTTAAAAAAACATAGTTTACACCAATAACCACATCTCACAAATCCGAACAAACATTAAAACAAAACACAGTCAGAAATCCAATCCACCATCACTCGGACATCCAATACTCAACAAAGTCCCTTTCATTGTCCGTAACAGTCGCGATAAATCACATGAAACCCACATCAAATCAGCAGCTGAACCTAGCATTAATCTGCACTAAGTCGCCATAATTCCCCTAAAGAACAACACAGAGCACCATAAAAGCGATTGAAGTGGCATTTGCGCCTACAAAATGCATAAGCCTCCCTTAAAGACTATTATTGTGCTGAACAAATCATGGTATTACTCTTGACTAGGTGGTGGATGTGGATTCGCTTGGTGAATTCATTGTGGGCATTTTGTATGGCTGGATTTCATTTTGTGTTTGTGTTGATCTGGATATGATTTGTTAGGTGTTGACAGTTTTTTCGTGAGGTTGAGTGAATCCGTTTAATCGATGTTAATCCGTTTTTATATAATGAGGAGGGATGAAACGCATGTGACTAAAAGAGTAATGGACATGAATGTTGATGGATCGAGACGGAGAAAACGGCCAAAGAAAAGATGGATGGGTTGTGTGAGAGAATGATATGAAAGAGAAAGGAGTAAATGATGCCGTGACGTCTGACAGAGGAGAATGGAAGAAGAAAACGTGTTGCGCTGACCCCAAATAGAATGGGACAAGGGCAGGAAGATGATGATGAATCCGTTGAAGCGGCCACCCTCCTGGCAATATCAGTTAAGTGCCAAAGGAACCACTTAGCACTGTACTAGGTGTTGATATAACTGTTTTTGTGTGAGTCACTTGACAGGTGAAACGACAATATATTTTTTAAACCATAAAAAAAAAAAACAAAAATAAATTTTAACTAACTCAATATTTTCCCCGACAAATCTCAAAAGGAACATCTTCAAACAAACCGCTTCATTTCGACCACATAAAGTAAACCTCCCATACATTTATAAAATCACATATAAGGCATATCATACCCACAGACTTATTATTAGTAGCGGTGTCCAAAGCAAGGCCGGCGGCGCACACGCGTACTTATAAATCAAGTTATTCGTTACGCCCCAACCGCATTGTCCTCGCCTTGTGGTAGAAAAGAGCAAAAAAGCATACGAAAGCAAAGGAATATATCGAAAATCGAGCACGTCAAAAATTTATTCCGATTGAATCGAAAACGAATTCGGATGCGTCCACGCACGGTAATGCTGCGGGGATTTTTGATTGTTTGACGTTTTTGGGAGAACTGCTTATCGTTTTGAATAAGTTGAAAGTAGGACGATTGGGAAAGGAGGTTTATTTTAATAAGGTGTATTGAAAGATTGCTCAGAACTGGTATCTCCAAAAAATATCCTAATATGACTAAACTACCTCGCACATTTACATTTCAGGAGCTATGAGCAATAATGCATCTTGTTTTTTTATGTTTTCATCCATCACCGTTACTAAATACATTCTTTTAGACAAGTGAGTCGGTGAAATCTTATCACTGAGAACCATATTTTAGTCTATTGTCTTTGTCGGTATCAAACAAGGTTCAGTTTTTTTTCCTTCCTGGCATTTCGTGCGCATTGCACTGCCTCAGCTGAATTTTGATTTTTATCAAAGCAATTTGTTCAAGAGTTGTAAGGTTAGCTTTGAATTTGAATGTCGAAGACCAAAAACAATGGATGGGCTGTGTCATAGATGATAAGGTTATACTATTTAGGCGCGAATGACACAGAAACGGCTTAAGGCGGCGGTGCGACGCAGGCGCAGCGCAGGCGTGGAATTTATAAGGAAACGAAACAACGGCGTGTCTGCGCCGCGCCGCTTGAGTGTAATTCACGACACGTCGCCTATGTACATTTTGTATGGAAAAGTTTTGAAGCGGCATCATGCCTGCGCCGCGCCTTCACCTTACGCCGTTTCTGTGTAATTCGCACCTAAGATGACAACTAAAAGACCGCAAATAAGGTGGGATAAGGAACTTGTCCAAAGAGTTGCAATTTAACAAGTAACAAATCCTGATAAAATCAATAACTTTGCCCATTATAATGAAGAAAACATAACAACCTTAAAACGTTGTTAAAAGCACCCGTATTGTTACGCTATAATGTAAGGTAACGAGCAGGAGCTGCGTCGATCAGAACAATGGGAAGTATCGAAGTATCGATGGCACTTGTCAAAAATAAAAATGTTCCAACTGACCGCCGGGAACGATAAGTCTTTGTTCATTATTTGGGTTCATGTATGGGGAGTAAGGATATGTATGGTCTTTTTGGTTTTTAATACTTAAAAATATTTCGGAGAATGTGCAGCTTTTTTTGCGAGAGCTTGTTTTGTCCAGCTTTGAGTTTGCTGACTGGCTAATGTTGTATTGTTTAGCAGAGGTGGTACAGTGGTATCGGCCTTGGCTTATGAATTGAGATCGTGGGCTCGAACCTGGGCAGTCACTTTCCAGAACATTATATCACGCCTGTAATCCCCGAAGGGTTAGGCAGAGGTGTACTTTATAGTACACACAAAAATCACCATGTTTGAGTCCTATGTAATTTGCCATCAACCGGGCACAAATCCAGACTCCGTGGCTGCTACCGAGAAAGCCCTAATGGAAAAACCCAATAACACTGCCCAACCTGGGAATCGAACCCAGGACCTCATTTTCAGCAGTTGCACTTGCGACGACTAGACCAACGAGGCAGGCACTGTACTATGTGAAATCATTTCATCATCTCTTCTTTCAAAACGGTGAAGGAAAACATCGTGAGGAAACCCATTTGTCTTTAAACCCTAAATCACTTACCTGAATTGGGTCCGCCTGGTGGAGAACGACTCACTGCATCTCACGTGAAGAAAGTCGGAATCCATCAGTAGTAATACTGCAGATGGATTTATGCTAATGTTGTACCACCAGACAAACAAATATTGTGTTGCTGGAACAATTGAAGACGAAGGAATTACATCCACCTCACTGTTTTTGTTGAAAGGAGTTGCTTTAAGCTTATGCGAAATTGGACTGGATTAAGCACAGAGCACGTCGAAACATAGTACATTCCTTACGCGTAGCTTAAAAAACCGGCTAAGTTCCGTATAAACTTGTAGGTATTTTGTTATTAAACTTCAAACTCACGGTTTTTCGTTTTTTTTCCTTTACATGTGCTGTAAGACACTGCTTCTTGCCAAATTTTATGATTCTAAGTCAACGAAGTACACTATAGATTTTGATTCCCTTGTGAAATCGCAAAATATGCTACCTAAACGGTCATATCTTTTGATCGCGTTGATTTACAAGACTTGTAGCAGACTTGAGTATTATTGATATTAATTGCAGCTTGATACCTCCACGCGTTCCTGAGAAAAAGGGTTTTGACAGACGGTCAGACAGACGTACAGACGAACAGCAAAGTGATCCTATAATTCGTTTTTGCCGACTAAGGTACGGAACCTTAAAAATATCGAAACTGCCAACCTGAATAAAATTATTATACAGAACAATGGGGTATCAATGGCACTTGATAAAAAATATTAAAAACTTTGCTACAATATACGACAAGATGGCTTTGTTCAGGTTTGAGCACGAAAACTATGAATTTTTGAGAAATATTCTACATAATTTTGAATTTTTTTGAATTTAAAGGGCCTGAAATACAGGGTGCTTTTTACATACTTTATATCTCCATAATAAATATGTATGAATCAGTCAGTTCTGAAGCATCTTATTCATTGCATTGATTTTAATTCAATTAATATAATTTTAATTTAATTTTATATATTTACCAATGTTACCATTGTAATAAATATTATATTATTCAAAACCAGAGTGAAAGAGCATTACCTTTCCTCTCAATTAAGATTTATAATATACACATATATTTTTATTGGTTTATATATCTTAGCATTATTTATTTATATAAGTATATATTAATATTTACTTTTATGAATATTTATATAGTATTTTAGGTTAAGGCACATATAAACTTTATTCTCTTCCTTTACACACTATGGTCTACATTTCTTTTTCATTTCTCCTTTTTGCGGGTCTGCTGGCAGAAATTTCTTGTGAAATAAGCTGTACCCTTGTACTCATATATTATAATGTTATTTTCCTGTGTTGTCTTCTGTGTGTACATAAATAGTTAAATAAATAAATTAATTAATTAATTAACAATCTTATTTTTAATCGATTTTGTCATAATTCTGTTTTATTCACTATTTACAGTTTTAGTTTTATTTAATTGAATATTAGCGCTTAGTACTTACAAAGCTTAGCTTATTTTCAGAATTTATTGTTTTATGCATGTGGTGTTTACCTATAAGTAATTGTTGCGTAGTAATTTAATTTTTAGAAAGATTTATATCGCTGTATCCATTGTGAACAATTGTTGGTAGACCTAATATAATAAATAAATAAATATTGGATGAAACATACCTACATCTCATCAGTAGGTATACGATATTCAGTGTCCCATCCACAGATATAGATAGACCTAGATAACGCGAGAGCAACTACTTCGCGTGCCTAGCTTACGTACAAAAATCGTAAGTGGCCAATTTCGAACTCAGTCTGCATCGGAGCATAGCGCTAGTCGGACGGATTTTCCCATCACTAAATAGTGCTTGTGACGTCATAATAGGTAGTCAAAAAATTACACGCTTGGTTTTCATACAGATCGTGATACTTGCGTTATCTAGGTCTATCTATATCTGTGGTCCCATCGTTTGTGAATCTAATTTTATACTCTGACATAATGGTTAAGGTGTAATCGCCAAGAAGAAGCATAATCTCATATTTTACTGCTGTAAAAATAATCTTCCATACCTACCAAAGGAATTTCTTAAAGGCCAGTATCTGCCTTCACTGGTTTTAATCCCTCTGGTCCTCAGAACTACAAGGTAACAAGATAATCTGAATAATCGACTATTTTGCTCTACATAACAAATCATTCCTCCTACGCTTATGTTTAACAAACACGCAATACATTACTTCTCTTTCAATAATACAATTTTAGAGCTAATCTCAATTCCAAAACTGCGAACGATGTAGAACCAATCCTTATTAGGGCAGGGATGGCTTGAACATTATAGCGATTACAAGACCAAATTATCACGAGCCCTGAAACTCAGAACAATTTGTGGACCTCAATGTAATTGCCACTTATGTTGCGAGTTCTCATGGGTCTTGATACATTGGTGGTGTTACAGGAATAAAATATGGCCGATATAGGAGTGGATAGGCGACAACAATGGACGTTCGGAATTTAAAATTGCGCGTAAAATTTAGGGCTGCGCGTGCACAAGGCGATGTTACTTTTTTATTTTTTTTTATTCTGGTTTTAAATTGATCAGGTTGTAGTTTTACTGCACCTTGCGAAATGGGAATTGTCTTAAATGTCCGATAAGGCTAAAAAATACTGTTTACACCACTTGTAAGTCAAGCCTTGTAGTTGTCGAATATTTTTCACTTTGGAACACTGAGTATTCACGTAACATTAAAATTTTATATTAGGTACCTTCTAAAAATATATATAATATCAAGCCTGTTTTTTTCTGTAAGGACGGCAGAGGTGATCTATTACAATACAATAGAATATCTCGCCTCGCCTCACCTCATCAACATTTAGCCATTTATTTTTAAGCCCCATGTAATAGCGCGTGAGTCTATTGCCATCAACCAGGCACAAATCCAGAGTCCGTGGCTGCTACTAAGAAATTCCTGATGGAAAAACCCAATTACACTTCTCTCGACCCGGAAATCGAACCCAGGACCTCATGCTGCAGTTGCGCTTGTGACAACAAGGCAGTTTAAAATAGAACTGCAAATAAAAAACATAAAAGCAACGATTCTCCTCCGCTAGCCAGTGTTCACAATCCTTTCATTACTCAAATCCATAGACAAGGCACTACACAAGGCAACAGCACTTTTAAAAGCAAAACTGATCACCGTTGTTCCATCTGACCGTCGTTCCATCATCAGTCTTCCAGCCAGTAATTACTGAAATGGATATTATTGGCTTATACGCAGCTCACTATAAATCACTCCGGAATCTGTGACGTCGCATCAATAGTTCAGTAAAATGGTTCGAATGTGTTCTGGATTTAAGTTGGTGGAAGATTTTGTTTCGATTTTTAACGTGAAAAGAAAAGAATTAAAAATTCTTTTTTTAAACAGGAGTGTTTTTTTTTTCATAAACTTTTTTCAACCTATGTGGTTGTAAGAGCCAGAGATAAGTATAAAAAAATGTGAAAAGAGGAGAAAATAGGTTTTAGTTTTAACAAGGATCGGTTTTATTTTTTTGGGATTTGAAAGAGTTGCTTTGTCTAGAGACCTACTCATACCTAAAATAATGTTATCTTTTTGCTTTGAACAATGTGCGAAAATATTGTATAGTATACGGTGGATGGAACATCATGAATTAATGACAAAAAATTTTACAATAGATTCAGTGCATCACAGTGAGTTGCAATTCTTCGTAAAAAGTGCAATATCTTGTGGGTCTAGAACCATAAACATTTATGCTAACCGTACACAAAAATCACTTACTACATTTTTGTGCACTGTGCTTATCACCGTCTTAAGATTCATCATCAATTTCTCAGCCACAAAATAATCAGTTTCTAATCCAGTCAATTTTAAATCCTCAATACGCCCTCGACAGAAACCATTATCCCTCATAGTTTTCGTTTTAAATATCTGTTAATACAATTCCTTTGCGAAATGATCGATAGTTGCCATTTCAAGTAGCTCTCTTTTTAAATTATTATCCTGCGTTTTATCTTCTGCTGTTTCATTTTCAACCTTTACAGCTACAAAATAAAGTTTATTTTCGTCGAGGTTATCAGAGAGATTTCTCCTCTTGGACACTGTGACAACTCTATGGATGATCTGTCAATACGGAGACTGTAAAATTTATCTTAGTTTGAAGTATACGTCTGTGGAGAGGTGAAATTGCTTCGGTTATTATCGGAGTTCTTTAAAAATGTATTGGAATGTTGGCCGTATTTTAGTTTGTGTTTAGGATGACGCTGTGAAGAACAATGTTTTAAACTTTCACGGTTTACAACTAAACCTATACTGTCACTTACGGGATATCTTCCGTGATTGTTCATTATCATTGTTGTTGTTTGTCAACCCGCGATCATGGCGCTTGCTACAGCGCCAAAATATCGGGAGCTCAAAATAATGAACAATCACGGAAGATATCCCGTAAGTGACAGTATAAGTTTCGCTGTGAAGAAGTTTCTGCAGAGATTTCTTTGATTCAGCTTAGATATTTTGGTCCAGCGGATTGATTGAAACCGACTGCCCATATGCTTAACATTGTTATACGTCTTGTCGTTCATTACGCTTGAAAAATAACCGACGAACGGAGCTACTATCGCACTTGTAGTATAATAGATATGGATTCATACCTAAACACCTTCGCGATTATGTGTCAAGTTTTATCACTTTAATAGTCATTTAAGAGTATTTATCTAAAGAGATTGCTTCGTTGGTTTAGTGGTCGCAAGCTCAACTGCTGAGCATGAGGTCCTAGGTTCAATTCCCACGTTGGGCAAAGTGTTATTGGGTATGTCCAACAGGAATTTCTCGGTAACAGCCACGGAGTCTGGATTTGTGCTCGTTTAATGGCAGTAGGCTCGCCCCCTATTACATGCAACTTTAACATAACTGGAGAAATATGGGTGTACTATTAGGTTCTTCTACCTGCCTAATCCTTCTGAGATTGCAGACGTGATTTTATGTTACGTAAAATTGACCATCTGTAGTAAAAAATGCTCTTTTGGTACCAGCCCTAAAGTAAAAATGTTAGTACAAGTACTAGCAATTGGTATCGTAGTCTAATGCTAGTTGTCGCTCGTTATGAGTCGCCGCGCCGGCGCAAATCTAGGATTGCGTCTGCGCATCTCACAGACGCCGACGCGAATCGCTGTGTACGACACTTGGTAATGGTTGTCTGTTTTATGTTATTGATATTTTTTGACTATTTTCTTGTTTTGTTCAGCTATGTATATTGTCACCCAAAGGGCAATGGAGAGGGCTATGCTCGGAGTTTCTTTGCGTGATAAAATCAGAAATGAGGACATCCGCAAGAGAACCAAGGTAACCGACGTAGCCCGAAGAATAGACAAACTGAAGTGGCAGTGGGCAGGGCACATTGCTCGCAGAACGGATGGCCGATGGGGCCGAAAAGTTCTGGAGTGGCGACCGCGAACCGGAAGACGCTGCGTTGGAAGGCCTCCCACTAGGTGGACCGATGACCTGGTGAAGGCTGCAGGGATCCGCTGGATGCGAGTCGCACGGGACCGCTCAATGTGGCGACACTTGGGGGAGGCCTATGTCCATCAGTGGACGTCTTTCGGCTGAAATGATGATGATGATGATATATTGTTGAAAGAATCAGTCACCGTATATAGTGTGTGGTTCTAGGCGACACTGAACTATAAAGTAGCTGTTATATGAGTTATATTACAACGCTACTTCTGAATAACTTAGACAATCCCTTGGTCATGCCGCCGCATGAAGGTAACTACACTAGCTATAATTTGCTATTTGAATAACCGATAGATCTCGCATAGTACCTACGCTGTGTATCGACCGTCGACGAAATGCCAATGAAAACTAAAATATGAACCGTGTTTTGTTTGATTTTCGTAATTACATGACTGAAACAAGTAGCAACCGCTTGTACTGCGTCGTTGACAGGATTGAAATATCAGACCAACAAAAAAAGGAAGACACCGCGCCATGAACATCAAAAGTGAAGCTACAAAAACCGTGCTCCTGCAAGTAAATATACACGCTCACGCACACACCTACACTAAAACCATGCTCATCGCTCCTACGTACTATGTACGTAGCGATGAGCATGGTTTGTTTTTGTAGCTTCACTTTTGATGTTCGTGGCGCGCCGTCTTCCTTTTTTGTTGTTCTGAGGATCGAAATAAACTTTTTGGTATCTAATGTCAATCGAATATCTTCTTGACTTCTCTATTATCGAGAGCACTGATAGCTGTGCACTATAGGTCCTCTTAGGAATCTTTCACATAATTTAACTAAAATTTTAAGTTTTTAGATATAACTTAAAACTAGATTAGTTTAATTTTTTTCTTGTACAACTTCCTTATGCATGCAGTTTTTACCTTTAAGTGAAATAATAAATAAAAATAACATAACACCACGCCGGTAATTCACGAAGGGTTAGGCAGAGGTGTCATGAATTATAGAACACCCAAATTTTGCCGGTTATGTTTAAGTCTCATGTAATAGGGAGCGAGCCTATTGTCGTCAACCGGGCACAAATCCAGACTCCGTGGCTGCTACTGAGAGAAATTCCTGATGGAAAAACAAAATAACTATAACTATATCTTAGCGGATACCTACCCTTCACAAAGAAAAAACCCTCCAAATTTCATGTCTCTAGGACCAGCGCTTTCGGCTGTGCGTTGATATATCAGTCAGTCAGGACTTTGATTTTAATATGTATAGATGAATGACTTTGACATGATTAATGGTGATTTGACAATATCTATTGTTTATGATTTTGACATTATTATTATTAATTATTTTGACATTATTAGTTAAATATAATTATGTACTAACACTAGTGTTTAAGATATGTCAGATGTGTAATTATGTACTAACAAATTGGATTCGAATATCTGGTAATAAACGATTTGATTGATTGATAACTTCACCAATGAGGCGGGAAGGCAGTCCAGTGAGGCAGGTATGGAATCTATCGTAGACGTATTATCTTCTAGCCACTTATTGGCTCTGACTCACCATACATTACTAGCTTCAATGCAATAGTTGCCATGCAGAGGCGGACCACTGATTGCATTATGATGTCATTATTGAGTTCGACTGGTTCAGGTTGAACCACTAGTCTCTCTGTCGCAATAGCTATGACCTCGTATTTATACACTGTCTAAATCTAAGGTTTATTTTATAAAATTCAGAAGTAAGGAGGCGAAATAAAGCACAGGATTACTTTCAAACACTGTTTTTAAGCTTTCACGGTTTACAACTAAACTTATACTGTCACTTACGGGATATCTTTCTGGGATTCTTCTTCTTTCTTATTCTTCTTCATTCTTTTTCTTTTCTTTCTTCTACCCTTCTTCTTTTTTTTTTGATGCATTTATTTGTATAAATATGTGTGACATGATACATAAATATATACATATGGATGGAAACAAGTTTAAGATTGCTGGTTCAACATGTTTTGCCATATTCGGCGTACAAAATAGTTTATAATAATTCACTCCAAATATAATTTAAGAAATAATTAAATTAGTTACATATAGTCAAAATTCAATAAATTCAAATACATTATTACAGTCAATACAAAAATATAGTCAAAAAGGAATAATTAAAATAATAAAACTAAAATCACATATTAAATTATCTAAATTCAAAATTTGTCATTCAAAAACTCCGTAACAGTATAGTATCCCTTAGCAATAAGCATTTTTTTTAGTTCTCAAAAAAATATTAATTCATTCAAGAGAAAGAATTAATATTTTTTTTCTATTAATTACTTAATTTAATTTCTTCTTCTTCTTCCTTCTTCTTCTTATTATTTTGTTGTATTTTTCTCAACAAATATAATTACACTGGTTATTTCAAAATAATGTAGAAGTTGCAACGGCTGGAGAAAAAAATGAGACGCGCTCCAGTCATAATGGCTGCCACCTAAACTATTCCCGCCATTCTTTGCCGCCATTGCTTTACCGCCATTTCTATTTTATTTTTCTAAAAATCGTAACTTCCGGAATCAGACATTTTACCAACCAATTTAATTTAATTAGATATAAGACTTTGACCAACATTAAAGTGAATAAAAATGGTTTTAGAAACCTTATTATCATTTTTATATCTATAGACACCCCGCAAGTATAGGTTTGATGAAAAAAAAAAATAGTTTCAGTTCCTGTTCCCCTTAATCTTATATTTTTTTTAAATTTTTGTATAGAGGGTGTAAACGGACCCTTCACGAAGCCGTCAACCAAACATTCTGTACATCAAACTAAGTAACTTTACGCAATAATAATCGCTAAGGCATCAAAATCACTGGGTTTCATAATGCGATTATCCAAGTGCTTCACTCAAGCCAAAACTTTAAAAATACTATACTGTACTTTTGTTAGAAGCCACCTGGAATATGCGTCTGAAATATGGAACCCATGTTACCACAAATACATTGACCGCATTGAGAGCATCCAAAGAAGATTCATAAGGTATCTATGTTATCATCAAAAAGTACCATATCATTCGGAAAACTACCATAACCTATGCAAACAATATCATATATTACCTTTACTCAAACGCCGCGAGATTTCTGACTGTGTGTGTTTGTTGAAAATTTTTAATAACACCATAAACTGTAGCGATATTTTGTCAAAATTTTATTTCAACGTTCCCCTGAAATCTAAACGATACAATCCACCTTTGTGTGTGCCATTTGCTTCAACTAATTATAGGCAGAATTCGTACATTGTGCGTGCAAGCAGAAACTTAAACAAGCTTTGTAAACAGTATGATATAGATCCATTCCAAACTAGTGTGTCGTCAGCTAGGAAGTGCTTAAGTCGAAGCTTTTTCATGTAGTTAATTTTGTTATGATGGCTGTTATGCAGTGTGAGCAACAGAGTAATTATGCTGTAGTATATAGTAACTTGGTGTGAATGTCCATAGAATTTACTTTTTTTTTTTCTTTCTGTATTTTAAAAGTGGAGACCTGTAATTGGCTTTCAGACTATTGTACTGTCCTTGATCTGTTTGTTTTAGCTGTAAGTCTCCCATGTTATGTAAATAAATAAATAAATAAATAATTATTGCTGGAAAACGACTTTTTTTTTGAGGTGAAAAATCACGTCTTACGGTAGGTCTCGATGGAAAGCACTCAAAGCATTGTGCTGAATAGTAAGGGGTCGTGGAGGTGTTTAAAGTAAAAATCTTACATTAAAAACATATATTTAAAAAAAAAACTTGTGAAATAGTTGGAACTTTGATCCCCAATATCTCCGTAACTAGAACGTTCCCAGGTATGGCCTAGAACAAAAAAAATATGGCAAAGACAAGGAGAACAAGTGACTCTCGGCTTCGCTAAGGGTCACACCCTTACACCCTTTAGAAATCGTAAAGCTACCTACCAAGTTTCAACTGTGTAGTCCTAATAATTTCGGAATAACGTGGGTGTGACATACGGACGGACAGACAGACAGACAGACATGACGAATCTATAACCCTAAAAATGGTAGTTTTGTAAACTGCCTAAAATTCAGCCCACCTTAAAAACTATAAAACATAAAGAATTGTTATGTGTTTTCCCAACAAAAAAGTTTCTTGTCATAATGAAAATATATTGTTTAGAAAATTTTTAAGCGAAACTCCGTGCAGCGAGGAATCTGGATCAGAAGTTAATTTCAAAAGTTTTATACTTTTAAAAGAAGCAAACGTCAGAGCTGATCAACTATGTTACCTCGTACTTTATCTAAAATTAACTATCCGACGTTAGTGCTTTTCTGACGCTGTGCAAGAGCTCAGGTGTTTTTTGTTTACATAAAGTTAGCGATTTTAGGGTTCTGTACACACGACGGCTAGTCAAGGTATACAAAACCACTTTGTGCGGATCTCTCATTGTACGGGAAATCTATCCAAAGCAAGACCATGTTATACTGGAAATGTACAGCTTGATGTGCCGCCGTGTGTACCTACCGATTAAACGGTACCCTTATAGGATCACTCGCGTGTTTGTCTGTCTGTCACAGCCAATTTACTCCGAAACTACTGGACCGATTGAGTTGAAATTTGGTACACATATGTAAGTTGGTGATCCAAAGATGGACGTGTAACGTGAATTAATGAATTTTGAAACAAACCAACTGTGTTACATATCAAATGAAAGGGCTCATTGTAAGCATCTCAAATATATATATATACACCATTACTTTTAGGTCGTTCTGGAACCGAAAGCCATAAACTCGATCATCGAACTCGAAACGATTGGGACTATTTTTTTCAAAAAGTAACAATAAAAAAAATCACGAAAAATAAAATTTATTGTTTTTTTTGGTAAATAATGAGAACTCGAAGTAGTGTCCTTGCGGTAAATGCATATGTGTGTGTACGTAACGTATCGACGATCGGCAACACATGCAAACGGTACCCATTGAAAAATCCATTCATCGATCAGACAGCTTGATCCGTAAGCCACGCCCCCACTCCACGCTTACACAGTCTAGCCTACGCGATCGGCGACCTTTCTTCCTAGTATTGCCGCGCGCTTCGCCGTATGAGGTCACTCGCGCGTAACCTAATCACGTGTCAAAAATGAGTCTGCAATATGTCTACTCCAATGTGGAGTATTGGGCAATGGTGGATTTTTATGGGATGGCGCACCAGAACTTGGAAGAGGCTAGACTCTTGTATGCTCAGCCGGAAAACCTGAACTCACTGCGCGCTCGTGGAATCACCGACCCTCAAGTTCCCTTCACCTCCACCAATCTGGCTGTATCCCAGCGCCTCCTCGATCATGGAATGTTTGGGCAGGCATTATTAATTACCAAATAATAGAGCCTATTTTTATTGAAGGGCACCTGACTGGTGGTTCTTTTTTGGATATGCTGCAGAATATGATACCGGAGTTGCTAGAGGATGTGCCTCTGGCTTATTTACGCGGTATGTACTATCAACATGATGGATGCCCTGCTCATTATGCGAATTTAGTGCGTGCGTATCTGAACAGTGAGTTTGGTGAGCAGTGGATAGGTCGTGGTGGCCCTGTGGCTTGACCCGCAAGGAGCCCTGACTTAACCCCACTGGATTTTTATTTGTGGTCTGAGATAAAAAGACTAGTTTATTTCGAGGAACATACTACTCGAGATGAGTTAAGAAGTGCGATTGTGGACGCGTTTAATATTGTGAAAAGTGACAGACTAAGCCTGTAGAAAGTATGACGGAAAAATTAGAGTTATTGAACTTATAAGTAGATAAACGCAATTTAAATCAAGCAATAATTCGGCGCCGTGTTCTTTAAGATAGGTACATCAACATAAATAAAAATACATACGCGGTAGATAAATAGGTTAACAAATAATAACACGAAAAGCGAATTCAGACTTTATTTCTTAACCGTAAACGGTGAAATTTAGAAATTTCATCAAACTAGGCAAATACGCAGTTTACTAAAAAATATTCTGAGAAACCTATTGTCTCATGCTTTACAAGGATGCACAACCGAATTCCACGGTTAACGTTATAAAAATAAGGTCTTTTTCTGTTCGAATTGCCTGCCTTTGTAGAAGCCGCCACTAGCATTGCCGCAACAAAATTGTTTTAAGCTGTAATACTATTTTTTATTTATCATATGGTAGGGTATTGGGTATGTTTCTTAAGTACCTATTAGATCGATTGATCAACACTCGATTCAATGCCTTAAAAACAACTCCCAAGCGTACTCGTCGTTGTGTAGTTGAATAAGTACGAGTATTAGTGATTTCGTGATGCGAGACTGGTGAATTAATTGTCAATTAATTTCTCTCGTTTACGAGGAGACGAGAGATGATGGAGGTAAATGAACTTACACACCAACCTTAATCGTACCTGAAATGAAATATCTACTTGCAAGTACTTTTTCAGCTGGTTATTCGTCCGAAGTCCATTGACCCGCCGCGAGCGCACGACCTTGCGTTTATGAATGAAATAATGAAACCGCTACTAAGATTTAACTCGAATGACAGAATAAAAGTGATAAATTTCTAACTTCTTTATTTGATGTCTTAAAAAAACAATAACAATACTAATAGTAACTATTACTCGACTGGAGTCACTATGTTTCGGCTCCAGAACGATGTAAAAATATTCGTGTATAATAAATAGTTTTGAAGTTATTTAATAAAATAGACGAAAATTGACCATTCCTCCTTAAGTCTGAAACTACAGGGCCGAAAATTTTGAAAAAAATACAAAAAAATTGTTCTTTCCCTATAGATTACAGGAAAACCTATAAGAAACCTATGAAAGTACGGAACCCTCTCCACGAGAGTCGAACTCGCACTTGTCCGGTTTGTTTTTTTTCTAAGTTTTCAAAATTTAAAAATAAGAAAGTCATGTAAATGTTGTTTCACCAAGGGAGATTGATTCGTAGTATCCATAAGCATCTTTTGAATTCAAGGCAAAAATAATACTTACCAAACCAAACTCCTTACTAATATTATTTCGTGAGATAGGCGTAAAGGAAACGGGGCAAATGTAACAGACAGACAGACGTCTGTCTGTTTCTTTTCACGTCTTTAACGGCTGAAGGGATTTGAACAAAATATGGCTTTGGATAGACCATGACCATGTTTAAGTCATAGTATACGTTTTATCCTACATTTCCGTGGAATAATTTTCGATCACTTAAGACAAACAATTGTTTTAAGTTCAAATTCACTTAAGACCGTTTGTACAGAAAGTAGGCAATGTCGCAAATAGCTGTCAAATATTTCGCTGTTTTGATTAATTTTGCAATATTACTGTAAAGAAATTAGAAATATGGGTAACTAGTGAACTAAAGTATTGATTATGAAATGCAATAATTAATATCGTAACACCGAATATTTAGTTTTAGATGTAAAAAAAAGTATTTGGAATTTTTTTACACTTAAAACATCAAATTCAGTGTTATAATTGCAATTCATTATTAATAATCTAGTTCACTAGTTAGCCATATTTCTTATTTCCATACAGTAATATTGCCAAATTAATTAAAACGGGTAAATATTTGACAGCTATTTGCGACGTTGCCCACTTTCTGTACAAGCGCTCTTAAAAGCAGTTTACAGACGGACAGCGCTTAGCCGATATTACAGCTCACTAGCGTACCTGACGTGAAGTTCGGTTAGAGCACAGGTAACAGCCATGCAAAGGACGCAATGTGACGTCAGCATTAACCTTTGACTGCTGACGTGGTGACTGTGATGTCATTGGCAAAGTGCTGTTCGTTGGTACTACCTAGTTAAGTGCTCCTATAGATTACGTACTTATTTAACACGCTTTCACGTCTAGCGTTGGTTTAGGACGCGTCCACGCCGATAGCTTTGGAAAAGCTTAATTCATTATAAAGGGTGTAAACAGACCCTTCACATAGCCGTCAACCAAGCATTCTGTACATCAAACTAAGTAATTTTACGCAAAAATTATTACTGGGAAACGAGTTTTTTTTGGGGTGTGCAAAATCTCGTTTTTCGGTAGGACTCGATGGAAAGCACTCAAAACATTGAGCTGATGGATGAATTGAATAGTACGGTGGTCGTGGAAGTGTATAAAGTAAAAATCTTACATTAAAAACAGGTATTTAAAAAAAAACTTGTGAAAAAGTCGAAAATTTGACCCCCAATATCTCCGTAACTAGAAGGTTCCCAGGTATTGTCTAGAACAAAAAAATGATCGCAAACACGGGGAGAACAAGTGCCTTTCGGCTATGTTAAAGGTCTATTTACACCCTTTATGTATAACCTGTCAAACAATCTTCAACAATTCCCTATCCTCATAAGAACTTCACGGATATTATACAAGGTATAAACGGACCCTTCACGAAGTCGTAAACTAAGCATTCTCAACTCTACGCAAAAATGATTGCTGGGAAACGATTTTTTATTAAGGTGCAATAATCACGTTTTACGGTATGCCTCAATGTAACGCTCTCAAAACATTGTGCGGATGGATGCATTGAATAGTACGCGGGGTCGTGAAGGTATATGTAAAGTTATAATGTTAAGTATTAAAATAAAAACTTGTGAACAAGTTGTAATTTTTACCCCCAATATTTCCGTAACTAGACGGTTCCTAGTTATGACCTAGAACAAAAAAAAATTGCAATGAAAGGGAGAACAAGTGTCGTTCGACTTCTTTATGAGTATTTTTAACCCTTTTTTTAAAATTACGATTCCAGTATTTTTTGTCAGAGTCCGGTGTCCCTAATAATGTCAATACCGTTTTGACCTTTAAAGATATTAAACGTCAAAAGTCAAAACCAAGTTTTTAAAAGACAAACACGGAACTTCAGCTCAAAAGTAGAATCTATCTAGCGTAGAATAGAATATCATTTATTTGCAAATATGGGTTATACATAAGTAGGTAGTAGTAGTAGTTTCCATCAGAGTTCTGCCATATTTCACCATTCGGCATGCAAACATTTCCATTATAAAAATTTGTTAAAATTTAAATTCTTATTGGACCATTAATTAAATTAGTTATGTCATTCTCATTAAATAAAATTTAAAAATAAAAATTGTCCGTACCAGTTTAAACAAGAAATACAAAGTCGTGGTCTGAAGATAAATAAACAAACAAACACTAAAATTCCAGGTCATAGACAAAACACAAAATTTATAAATTAAAATTGTCAGTAACAGTATATACCTACAAAAAATACAAAATCATGGTCTAAAGATAAATAAACAAACAAACAATAAAATTCCAGGTCATAGACAATACACAACTACAAATAATTAATTAATTAAAATTTCGAGGTAGTTTGATAAAAATAATCGTCGTAATCACTCGATACTGAAAATTTCTGCAGATCCTTGTGAAAATATAACCAAATCATAACATCTTTAATATAAACCGTATATTTGAGCAGCATACCGCCTATATTATGACACAGTCGGTAAATTACCGCAGCAACATAATATTAACGCGTTGCGTGCTTCAGATAGCTCAAGGAATTACTCAATACCCTGAAGATACAGTATACGATAGGAATTCAGATAAATAATGATTATTTAGTATTGATGATGTTTTGTAAAACATGAACATAAAGTGACGCCTGTATATCCCTGATGGATTAAGCAGCGTTGTAGCCACGTTTTGCCGGAATAGAGGAGAAACCCATTGCCATCAACCGGGCATAATTGATTAAGTACTGACTCGTAGCGTGAGCGCATGGGTTCGATTTCGATTCTTAGTTCGGGCAAGGTGTTATTGAGTTTTGCAATCAGGAATTATTTACCAGACGTGCGAGTATGACCAGATGAATGAACGTGGACAAGGCTAAAGGATCGATGCAGATGGCGTTCCTTGCTTTCTGTCTTATGCACTTATGTATGTGCTTATGTACTTACCCTTTGAATTTTGTAAAGTATGTTCTAACTTTTATCGTTACATTTTACCATACTTTGTTTGTAAGTACGTCCTACAATATTTACTTTTTACACACAGTTCAAAGTTTCTCCTCTGAACTAAGCATAAAAAACCATCCTTTCAAAATCATCCCTAATTTTAAAAAATAAAACACTTTAACAAATTATTTCACACATTCTCGTCAAAAACACGTTTCGAAAGCGAACAAGCTGTGTCCTTCCATATTACATAGTTGTAAGCCAGACCCATTTCTAATACGCAGTCCAGGAGTTGCTCGGTCACGCCATCTTGCGTGACGGCGCTGCAATTACATGTAGGTTTTATACGAAATAGTTTAGGAGTTCGTATTAGTGTGTCTTATTTATATATTAGCTTTTAGTTTGATTTTGATTGATACAGCTTTTGTTTTCTTTGCTTTGTTTATTCGGTAGCAAATTGAATTGCTATTAACAGGGATTAAACAAGTCGTAATCGCTTTCAAATTCTTTCGTATGGCTACAATGGCTTTCAACATGATTGACTGATTGATGATAATATTTTATTTATCAAAATATTTTAGATAAATATTATATTTATCTAAAATATTTTAGGTGTACTTACACTGTCACTTACTCACACTGTCACTTTAGCTCCCGATATTTCGATGGTGTTGCAAGCGCCAAGTTTCCTAGGATGACGAAAGATATCCCGGAAGTGAAAGTGTAAGTAAGTTATAAACCGTGAAGGCTTAAAACAGTGTTATTTTAGGTATGTTTTGTTAATCCAATTGATTACTGACTTTTTAAATATCACTTTTTCGTTATTTGATAACTTTCGTTAACAGACTGTCACTTTTTCATTATCTGCAAACTTTTTTTGAACCTGGGGCTAAAAAAAGTTTTAAGTTCAATCTAGACTCAAATCTGAATGAGAGCATTTTACCAAAATGACAGGCATTGTTCCTTTTCTTCTTAAATCGAAGCGAAAACATAACATTCTTCCCCAAAGCATCTGCCACCAAAACACACTTGCATAACTACATCACTCTGAATAAATATTTCAACTGGAAGTGTCTCAGTGTTGACTCGGGGCTAAAATGTTAGCGATCAGCCGATTGCTGTTTTAAGATCTTATGTAAATAACTCCGTACGGAGGCGCAAGTTTGTCGTGCTACCGTTGATCTTGGTATTCGAGAGGATTTAAGAAGATGGGGAGAAGGTATTGAGCTTCGTATACTCGTATATGAATACCTGGAGATTAAATTTTTAATTTATTTGGCTATGTTCATTTGTGAAGAGGAATTTGGTGGGGGAAGAGCTGGAAAGTGATGGATGAGGTTTTGATTGCACAGTTACGAGAATGGCGGTTGTCTAATTACAAAACCATTTCGAGGAATTAGGTCTTTGATTATTTATTTCTCGTTAAATGAAAAAATACTCCCTATTCATTTAAATTTTTGAGGAAATGTAGTAACCTTTTATTTGACCATCAATGACGTCATCTCAAGAATATCATGAAATACGTTTTTGAGCAAATATGAGCAAATGAATCTTTTCCAGTGATGACGTCATTGGCACTAAATTTATGAATTAAATTAAACTAGCTGATACAGAATTTCAAAAATATTGAAAAAAAACCATACAGGTTAATTTTTTTGGACATTGCCCATTAAATTGTTTTTTTGCGAAACCAATGTTTTAGAAGAAAATTGCTTTTGAATCTTGCAACTCTAAGATATTAATGCCCGCGGCTGTACTTAGAGTTAAGGAGTTATGAATTGTGACGAGCTCAATTATTACACGAGCATTCAGCAGCTGAATAAGAAAATCAATTGATTTCATTGCGATCTATGTACTCCACAAAACTGTATTATGACTTCTTAAGAAAGTTCACTTTTTCAATATTATTTATGTTTGTTAAACATTTTAGCAGTAAATTCCACGAACACTAAAACTTATATTAAAATACCAACATTTCTAATATACCATATCCAAACCCCATATTCCCTGGGAGCCTCTTGAAAAATCGATGCCACCACCGCCGGCGCCTTTTCCGTGTTTATCTTAGAATATTTTTGCAGATTTATAGAGTAATCTTCGGTCTGTATTGCTCACTCTTTGGTTTAAGATAAAGTGAGATGTTAGGACCATGGTACGCCATAGTCTGTTCGATATTACGACGCCGTATATAGAAGAGGTATTTTAAAGATTGCGAGAATGAATGGTTTTTATGGCTGATAGTGTTTTGTTTATTTTAGCTTAAAATGTAGTGTTTTATTTTTGACTACAACTTTGGTTTTTATGTACTAGGTACATTATCAGTTTTATCGCTATTCGGTATGTTATATCGGTAAACTATATATAATATATACTAAACGGTACGGTTGGTTGGAAGAATTTGGAACGGGTTATGCTTGGAGTTTCTCTGAGGGATCGCTTACGGAATGAGGTGATCCGACAGAGAACCAGAGTTGTCGACATAGCTCACAGAATAAGTAAGCTGAAGAAGCAATGGGCCAGCCTATGAGCCGTAGAACCGATGACCGTTGAGGTAGACGTGTTCTTGAGTAGAGACCACAAATCGCAAAGCGTACGGTGGAACGCCCTCAAGCTCGGTGGACCGATGATCTTCGCTGGGTGGCTGGTAGCAACTGAATGAGAGTTGCCGAGTTAATTAAGTGGCGCACGATTGTAGAGGTCTATGTCCAGCAGTGGACTACTGTAGGCTGATGATGATGCTTGCTGAAAACCCTCTCTCCACTACCATTACTGTTTCAAGATAATCTTCTCACAAAAACAGATCGTGCTGCATAAAACATACCTAAAGGTCATCAGCTACGTACCATCCTTTACTACCACTCAGCACGGAACCCATCGAGTAAATTCTCACTATTTCCTAAAAACAATCGCTTGGCAGATATTGCCTCATTTGAATTTAATTATCCTCGCGTGTTTATTTAATAGGCGTAGTACTAAGATTTTATTCGGCTGCTTAACTCGTGTGGGTAGTTTATAAATGAACCCGTTTGTGCAGTTAAGCGAATGTAATTTCGTGTGTAATGGTGCGATGTAATTTTTGGGATTTGTAAAGGAGCGGGTCTTTGGTTGTAAGTGAGGATTGTATTTGGTTTGGGCTTGCAGTTGTGATGAAATAATGTGAGGTTGACGGCTTAGCTCGTAATTTCATATTGATTGAATTTTTGATTGCATGTGTCATTTGCACGTAAATAATATGATTTGAATAACATTTTTGGTATCACAAATATGAAAACACCGAGTGACTGCTTATTCTTTTAACATAACACACCATCACTCCTTGTAATATTGGAAAGGTTAGGCAGAAATATACGTACACTAACATTTCACCAGTTATGTTTAAGTGCCATGTCATGGGGGACGAGCCATTTGCCATCAACCGGATAGAGATTCTTTTAAACATTGACATATTTAAATTTAATGGCTTTGCCCGCGGATGAATTGGAAAGTATCCTACGGGATTAAGAAGGTGCCTCTGCTCTTCTCCTCCCTCTCTCCAGATCATAGCCTGCCCATATGCTTAACATTATAATACGTTTTTTCGTTCATTCCGCTTGAAAAATAACCCACAAATAGAGCTTTTATCTCACTTGTAATATAATAGATATGGATTCATACCTAAACACCTAAACAATTTCGACTAAGTGTTAAGTTATATCATTTCATTAGCCATTTAAGAGTAAATATTTATCCAAAAAGACTGCCTCGTTGGCCTAGTGGTTACAAGCTCGACTGCTGAGCATGAGGTCCTGGGTTCGATTGCCACGTTGGGCAAAGTGTTATTAGATTTTTCCATCAGGGTTTTCTCATTAGCAGCCACGGAGTCGACGGAAGAAAGTCGCGGAAAGAAACTACGCCAACTCATCGCCTACAACACAAAGGTACACCAGAAATGACCATTCCAAAAAAAATAATACCGAGACATCACAGTCATTCAGCGAAACGCCTTTCAGAATCCCCTAAATCATACCATTGAAAGCTAAAAACTTTTCCGTGCCATTGGCGTTAGTGGCATTATGAAAGGCTTCGCCAAATATTCTGGCAACATTAGCATATGAATGATACAGGGTGAAAAAGTGGCGCCTCCCCCTCTCCCCGCTTCAGGTGGCGTGTCCGGGACGGAAATAGGTTCGGGCGCAGCCACCGTAAGCTTCCTCTAGAGATAGGGCGTAGTGGACTGCGTTTTGTGAATGGTGTGGATATTTCATCGATTTTTGGGCTGTTTCGGTGGTGAGGTTCGATAGCTATGGTTTTTGAAGGATTATAAGGGAACGTAATATAATATTCGTTCATTTTGAAGATCTATCGAGTTGTGTGATAATCGGTATGGACGCGTGATGAGGAGGAATGAGGAAGATGTGAGGCTCTAAGAGTAGAGGAAGACCAAAGAAACGATGGATGGACTGTGTGAAGGATGATATGGCTAAAAAGGAGATGATGAGTAATAGAGAAGTATAGAAGAGGACATGCTGCGGTTGCGCCGACCCCAAATAAAGGGCAGGAGAATGAAGATGACCTACCACTTCAGCCAAGTCAGGTGGATTTTCTAGTCTTACCGAATGCAGTCTTTCACATCGAGCGACTACTTATCTGACCACCACAACCCAGTAATTTTGTAACATGGTATTTCGATTACTTTGATTTATAACAAAAAATAATCATTCCTTTTTATTATAGTGTGTTAACCCATTTTTCATTTTTTTGGTTCTGTATGGTGTCCGGACGTAAAGAATAGCACCATCCCATATCTTCCCGTGGGTGTCGTAAGAGGCGACTAAGGGACTTACCAGAGAATGGGCAGCAGCGTTCTCTGTGTTTTATAACAACCATACTGCGATCGCCAACCCGCCTGCCAAGCGTGGCGATTATGGCAAAACCCCTCTTCTTGGGGGAGGCCTATGTCCAGCAGTGGACGTCTTTCGGCTGAAATGATGATGATGATGATGAACCCATTTTTCAATCATCCTGACATACCTAAGAATTAAGCTAATGTTAACTAATGTCATTCTTTTATCTATTCCAATCACTCTGCAGACGCAGTAAATTGTCACGTTATAATTAATAAGTAAATACTATAATTGCTTGCTATTTAAGTATTAGTTACATATTTATAAATAGTTGATCACAAAAATGCCTTTTTTCTATTTTTCCAAGAAAATCTTAACAATACTTTTACTGTTACGTCACCACCAATAGAGAAATATTTTTAGCACTCAATAATTTTCCAGCTAATGATTTTACGCGGCACTCTACGTTGTGTGGTGCAGCAGATTGGTGCAATTCATAAGCTGTTTTTTTTATTTTTTTATTTTATTTTGCTTCAACAAGTTTACATTTACAATATTTGTGTTTGGAGCTCCCCTGTAAGCAAGTAATGCCTGTGTTGGGGAGCCCCGCTCTTCCACAGCTAAGCAATACAAAATATGAACTAGGTATTTACAGCTAGGTATTACTTATCTTATTTGTGTGTGTGTGTGTGTGTGTGTGCGTGCGCGTGTATGAGTGTATGTGTGTGTTGTGCATTTGGTGTTTATAGTTATAGGTGTGGTTAAGTTGTGTGATTATTACTACCTAATAAGCACAAGATTTTACTTAATGTGTTCCAAGAGTGTCTCCGTGTCGTCATAATTTAGTAATTTTATCCAATCTGTTAAAGTTTTTTTACATTCGTAGTATTTTTTTGGGTATATGTTAATAAAGCTGTTGATAGTCATACATAGCTTAATAGTTGCTCCATGCATGAATGCTCAGACCTTTTACGTGCTGCAGACGCTGTATCATATGATAATCTTCGAGTCACTAGAAATATTTTTGACACCTGCTTTTAAAGCGTATTTTTACAACGACTTCCCTCACCAAAATTATTTCAATTAAATATATTTAAATTTCAATCAAACACCCTATCAGCTACTACAGATCTGATTACGAAAATACAAATGAACATTGATCAAAAAAACATAGCGCTAGGCTTATTCATCGACCTGAAAAAGGCTTTTGATACAGTTAGCCATCCTATATTACTACAAAAGCTAAAAGACATAGACGTATCAGGTGTAGCGTATAAAATGTTCGAATCTTATTTGACTAACAGGTCTCAGGTGGTTAAAGTCGGAGAATACCAAAGTAAACCGCACAATATCACGTTTGGTGTTCCCCAAGGATCACTGCTAGGTCCACTGTTCTTCCTAATATATATAAACTCCATCCATAAGATTCCAATACACGGGCATATTTCGCTATATGCGGACGATACCTGTCTTTTTTATTTTGGTGGTTCTATAACTGACATGATAAATCAAGCCCAACAAGACCTAAACTCATTGTCCATCTGGTTTCAACAAAATATTTTAACAATCAATGCATCCAAGACCAGCTACGTCATATTTAAAGCCAAAAATAAAAAAATACCACCTCATCCACCTCTTACAATTGAAAACCAAATACTCGAACTTAAACAACACGAGAAGTACCTTGGGTTAAGACTAGACTGCCATCTGAATTGGAAGGTTCAAATTGACTACATCAGATCCAAAATGACATCCTTATTGGGCTCGCTACGGAACATCGTACACTGTCTGCCATATAATGTACGCCAGACAATATACAACTCTCTAGTAAAGCCACACATACTGTATCTAATCGAAATCTGGGGCAACGCACCTAAAACAAACTTAAAAGACCTACAAATTGCACAAAATAAAATTATTAAAATGCTATTTCATTACGACTACCTAACACCAACTATTAAAATATACAAAGACACAAAACTCTTGAACATCAAACAACTTCACTCATACTGCACCTGCATACTCATTCAAAAAATACTTAATAAAACCATACATACACAAATTTCACTCGCCAAAACACATCAATTACATAACCGTAGCAGTCGTAGAAAGGATCACATCGTACTTCCTCGAGTACGAACCACTCAAGCCAAAAGATCACTTGTTTATGAGGGAGTGCAACTTTACAATAAACTACCAGATGAGATAAAGAGTGCGAATTCGATCAATATTTTTAAGACCAAACTAAAAAAATATGTTCTTCAAAACATCAATATTAATTAACCTTAAAAGATTCTGCCACTAACTCATCTTAACCAAAAACAACTAAATAAAAAACTTAAAAATAACAGCTGTAAACAAAAGTTGTACTACTGACTGATTTATCTGCATTGTGACAACAGGACCGCGCTCTTTATCTCAAGCGAGGGGTAGTTACGCATAGTGTCACAACTTAGATTTTTAGGAGTACCCACAAACATAATAATTTGTAACTTTATATAATTTGTCAAATGTAAAAAGGGAGGCCTTTGCCCTGCAGTGGGGCAAAATAAGCTTATAATAATAAAATAATAATAATATAATAATGTAAGTAAATAAAAATAATATTAATTACGTCAGATTAATTGTAAGTCCGAGTGTCGGAGGACAATGATTAATGTATATTTAAATTTGTTCTCATGTAAGTGAAATGTAATTTCTTTATGAGAATTAAATGTCTTTAACCAGAAATTTTCATGATCGTTACTATTCGTTACTGCTGATATTTTGTCAGGCCTCCCACTAGGTGGACCGATGACCTGGTGAAGGTTGCAGGGATCCGCTGGATGCGAGTCGCACGGGACCGGTCAATGTGGCGACACTTGGGGGAGGCCTATGTCCAGCAGTGGACGTCTTTCGGCTGAAATGATGATGATGATGATGATATTTTGTCACTTTGACAGGCTTTTTGCAAAAAGTTTCTTACACTGGTATCCCAAGACCCACCATAAGTCAATTGCTCAGATCAATTAGACTCAAATTTGACAGATGGTTATGTCCTGAGCGTTTATGTCAATTTAAAAACAAACTATAGCTGCCAATGCGTCTAATGTGGCGGATTTAAGGCGTGTCGAGGTTGACTTGAGCTGAGTCAGTGTCTAAGAATATCAGTGTTAGAATTCTTAGTATACTGAACTTAGATTCTTATTACTTAGACAGGAAACGGGATATATACCATGTTTACTGTTTTTGTAATATCCCGTTTCCTGTCTAAGTAATAAGAATCTAAGTTCAGTATACTAAGAATTGTAACACTGATATTCTTAGATTCTTAGTTCGTGGTATCTTATAAAGGTGGTTTGTCGCTACTCTTACCTCACAAACAGACACACAGCAATGATGCTTTGCAGCTGAAATAAATATCTACGCAAGTAATTGTAAATATTTTAAATAATTATAACTTTTATACATAAATACTTACCAACCCTTACAAACTCGATTATATAAACCAATATGATTGCCATCACATGCGTTTCTCCACACACAAAATAAATTCACTGCACACAAATCAAATCGCTGCCCGCTTATCACTTAAGCCTAACCTCACAAAGACCATGCGGGGCACGTCTAACCCCGGAACGACGCGACTGCGCTGATTTCAGTCTCTTTTTACTTTCTCAATGATAGATAGATTCGATTCTTTTATTAGAGGTGCACCGTTCTTTTAACGGTATCCTTTTGTTACGGTCTTTGGTGCAGCTCTATTTTTGCACTTTATAGAGGTGTAATTGAATCTCAGGTTTATTTGAACAGGTATTTTGTTAAGGTTGTGTGTGTAGTAATAGTATTTTATAAATGTACGTTTAGTTTTTTAATATTAAATGGGCTCACTCTTGACCTCAATGTAGTCCTGAGGACAGAGATGTGGTCGACGATGGAACGAGCTAACCCAAAAAAAGCCTATTAACTCGTGACTTAAATAGATTGGGACGATTGGGAAGTTTAACGAAATTTTTAGTAAACTATCGAAATGAGAGATCTCATTTCAAAAATTATGTATTGTAATCAGCGTAAATAATTAAATTACTGAAAACGGTCATCGAATGAACGAGCAAAACCGCCTAAATATTGTGACTGATTTGGTATTTTCTCAGTAGTATATTTAGATATGTCTTAAAATATTATGATGGGTGGGAAGCAGTTGTGTCTCAGCGGTAATGACTCTTACTTTACGTCTTGTAGGCCGTGGCACTTCCATCTCCACTGCTCTCAAAATGATGAAAGGAAACATCAAGGGGAAACCGGCATCTATCTGCCAACTGAAAATTAAAAGACGTAAGATTTACCAACCAGTACTGGGCCCGTGTACTGACAATATAGGCTGATTATGTATGCAAGAGAACCAAGGTAACTGACGTAGCCCGAAGAATAGCCAAGCTTAAGTGGCAGTGGGCAGGGCACATTGCTCGCAGAACGGATGGCCGACGGGACCGAAAAGTTCTGAAGTGGCGACCGCAAACCGGAAGACGCTGCGTTGAAAGGCCTCCCACTACGTGGACCGATGACCTAGTGAAGGTTGCAAGGATCCGCTGGATGCGAGTCGCACGGGACCGGTCAATGTGGCGACACTTGGGGGGGGACTATGTCCAGCAGTGGACGTCTTTCGGCTGAAATGATGATGATGTATGTCTATGTCGATATAACTAAATATTTCAATAAAAAAACTCAGCTACATTTCTAGGCATGCAATTAAGTTACCTGATGTAAAAAAAAAAAAAAAAAGTTTTTTACAAAAAATAAAACCGACTTCAAAAAAAAAGAAAAGCGAAAAATAACTTTAGCTTCTGAAGTCTGTGACTTTTGTTTGTTCGATTCAGTTTTTTTGTCACTGACTTCTGAACCTAACCTAACCTAACTGTTGAAATCGGGGTGTACTGTAAACTGTACACTTCTCAGAGTATTCAAGCCTGATGTTATGTTATGATTTTGTGTAAATAATGAATATCCAAGCGATTGCAGTCATCGCGACAGATTTGCTGTCTATTATTGAAGAGTTCCATTGTAAATCTCCGAAGATCAGCATCAGATATTCACAAATTTAAATGAGACCACCGCGGAACAATATTCTTCCAAACAAAACAAAGAATCATCAAAATCGGATCAGAATTGGCGAAGATATCGCTGAACAAAAAAAAATTCAGTCGAATTGATAACCTTTTTGGAACTCGGATAAAAATAGGGTCCTGTAAATCAACAATAAAAACCACAAAAATAAACTCAACACAAATATTCCCTGCATCAATTATATACTCCATTATCTCCAAGTTAATGCAATCGACATCGAAACTGCATAAAACCATTAAGTAATTCAGTAAAAAAGAAGACGGTTTTATTTTGGTGTGACCACTCGCTTATCGAACTTTTCTAGCTTTAATTAGTTTCTGAATTAGAAAAGAGTTCTGTTACTTTATCTGGGTTAACTAAAAATGTATATGTCCGTTTTCATCATCTACAATATTAGTTTTAGTATATGCGATACACGTGTCTAGTATTTTTATGTAAAGAATCTATGTACAAAAGTTCAAAACTGTATCATGAAAAATCACAAAGTTATAAGCTTGTTCTGTTATCTAGTTGTCTGCACAAAATCGTGGCCACCACGCAGCGCGCGCCTCCAGCGTCGTCTTGAGCTCATTGATAATAATAATTTGGCAGTAGGTACCTAAATTATTGCGATCGGTACTTAAAGTCGCTCGGTGTTCAACTTTTAACTTTTTTAAATATTTTTGGAAAAAATATAACATGGTTTAAAAATTATTGGAATCGATTCAGTTACTTATT